>JAJOZX010000103.1:415000-842500 GCA_023014485.1 Bathynomus jamesi
ATTTCTTTATTATTACTGTCAGTAAAGAAAAAGTGTTGCATAAAAGAAAACATTATAAATAAATAAATAAATACATAAATAAATAAAAACCACTTCTGTACAGATCTACATATTTAACACTGCTTGTACTGTAGTATCCAGTGCGAAAATGAAGTTTTTCGTAAATGTATTATATTAATCGTGGAGGTATGTAAATGCCATGGGAGTTTTCCGTAGATTTTTAAAGTTTTTTTTCCCAGTGATTTTTAATACAATGAATAAACCTTTTACAAGTTTCGGTTATATATATATATATATATATATATATATATATATATATTATATATATATATATATATATATATATACATACAGGTATACCCCGGTTTTCGCAAGAGTTATGTTCCTCAGACTCATTACGAATAGCGAATCATTTTTTCCCATATAAATACATGTTTTATGGGGGGATGCATTCCGGTGGCCATTTTTCTGAAGGTAAGATGTTTGGATACGTTCCCATACGATACATAAAAGCAAGTATAAAACACAAGTACAGACCTGTATTAGCATAGTAAGTTATGAACAACACCAATAAAAGAATAAACATACCTGTACTATACTTTTACTTCCTCAAACCACCCTCGACTCGCAATGAAAGTTTCACCACCACTGCTCTAATCTTCACCAACGACTTCCTTCCTCACATCTCGCCACAAAGACCGTGCCTGCGATACGGGTATGCTGTGCTGCGTTTGGTAGCAGGTGAATTATTTTTTCCCTTATCTGGCATTGCGAATAACGGAGCTGGGTTTGCGAATAGCGGAATTTGGTGTAAAAAAATATATTACGTATAAACGAAGCTATGAATAACGGGGTATATATATATATATATATATATATATATATATATATATATATATATATAGTGAAGTAAAAGCCCTGCCTTATTTGGCGTAATTACTAATTCAGTAAATATTCAAACTGCACGCCGCGAAGTTTAAATGTCAGTTCTCTTTTATAAACTAACTACGAACATTGTGTAATATTCTAATAGAAACGCTGACAGTGTCACGAGGGTGAGAGGTCCGGAGGACGAAGGGGTCACTCAAAATGGCCACGTTGTCAAGATTTATGGAACCATTTGCGGACATGTAAGGCCAAAATGAGGTGGGGTGCCATTTTGTTGGACCAGACTGTAGTTCCTTTCCGAAGTGGCGTGTTGTTCAGATTAATTTCGAAAACTTCCAGTGGCACTCCAAGAAAAGGGTCGAGTTCACACTCGGAAGGGCGTCACCATGAATTGCGCACTACACCGTAAACCTGGAGTCAGTTTACGCGTATGCATCCTGCGTTCTGCGCGGGTTCTCATCAGGGCAATAACGAACATTTATGACTTTTCCCATCTCTGAAGGAACTACGTTTTCATCTTTCGTATTTTCGTCTGTGCCTGCGCGAGGGCGACCAGTGTTAGGAGATTATCTAACAAACTTCCCGTTTCTTTCAAACCGTGTCAAACACCTCTGCCATGAAATGATCTCGCATCGGTGAAATTCTTCGTAGACTGTCTCTGATTGATGCTATCAACATGTAACAGTACTAATTCTTCTTTTTCTTGCCGTATGTAGTCAACATTTCGATGAAGGGTCATCTAAACTTCATCAGGAAAGAGAGATCAGAATATTAAATGCTTCTGAGACTGGATTGTTAGTTCACTCTGTGTGTTGTGTGTGTGTATGTATATATATATATATAGAGAGAGAGAGAGAGGAGAGAGAGAGAGAGAGAGAGAGAGAGAGAGAGTAAACATGACTATAAAGAAACCAGAACTAAGAATTTAACATAATCAGAAATAAATATTACACAGTTAAAGAAACACATGAAATTGAATTGTAAACTTTTCTTTGCAAATTTAAAGCCACTCTTCCCTTCCAAATACGAGGCAAATCATTCCATAACTGAAGGCGTTAAGAATAAAGAAATATTTAACGACAGCCACTCTACAAGCTTTGGTCATCTTGCGTTATATTTACGCGTGAACGGGCAGGGCCTTCCATGGTCATGATACTGCCATTACTCGTTACATACGGTACATATATTCACTAGATGTACTTTATATACGTTTGGTCAGTTATCAGTATAATTAACTTTTCTCTGTAGATCTGAACTCTTTGAGTGAGTAGCTCTGCGCCCCATGTTTTTAAGTATACGTTATTTCGTGCAACGTAGAGCGAGTTCAAATGGTACGGGGTTAAACCATCCTAAAGGACTCAAGAGTGCATCTCTCGAAGAAGATAGACAAAAGAATCGTAATTTTCGCATTAATAACTTTGAAAATGCAGTTTGAAAACGTGAAAATTATGTTACTTAACAATTTAACAAGCAATTTTTCTATACTTCGGGATCTATAGTCGAAACAAAGTAATCCGAATTCAAATTATTATCCGTTAAAAGTAATAAGAATGGAGTTCACGGAAAATAATTGAAAAAGACGTAAAAATTGAATTTATTTACAACCAATTTTGGACCAGGATTAGGAATACCGTTAATTTTTACTTCTCTTTTTGTATTATTTTCATCAATTTTAATCAATTTAATTATTACTTTTAGTTTATTTTCAATCTTTTCAGATAATGTCAACTTCCTGATGAATAAATATAAAGTCTGGAAATTCTGAACAGTACTTTAATTCATACATAAATTCAAGTCAAATTATTTATAAAAACTATAAATTTTATGGGCAAACAGCGGAAAAACACTATATATATATATATATATATATATAGTTAAGCGACATTGGGTCTGAGTAGTAGTTAGATGGGAGCCCGTCCTCTGCGCTCAGATTATGTAGCGACCCTGGATCCCACGTAAAACTGTAGGTCCCCTCCGTCATATGACCTTAGATGTTGCGAAGGAGGTTAAACAACCCCAATAAAAAAAATATATATATATACATATACACACGAGTATATCATGAATTCCACGCGAATCGTGAAAATAAAGCTATTTTTAAAATTGCAGTTGACTACAGATCAATTATGACATTTGTAATGACAGATTGTCGATTCTTCACGTTTGTCAAGAATAAAGGATATTTTGTATCAGATATTAAAAAGTAATTCCGTCACGATAATTGACTAACCCAAGCTTAAATAGCATTACCTAAACACAATTTACATACACGTACAATCAATTACACTCCACAGTTGTTTGCTTTTTTCACAAAAAAAATCACGAGAAACCAATTTGGAGATATCCCACAGATACTGCAACTGCGTAAAACAGTGGTTCTCAAACTGGGGTACGATGTACCCTCATGGGTACGCGAAGGGGTCCTCAAAATAAAACCCTTTTAATTTTATATACGATCAACAAACGGCCACGAGTCACACGGTCGTAAAGAAAGTAAAAATTCTCTCTCTCTCTCTCTCTCTCTCTCTCTCTCTCTCGAAAATCCAGAAAACCCCGTGAAAGAATTCAAGTGGTACAGAAGAAGAAAAAGTTTGAGAACCGCTGCTATAAAAACACTTGTCAGAGGCAAGTAATTCCGTCACATACGTTGCTTTATAATCTAGAAAAGAGATGTTTCAATAATATCTTCCTTTTTCTATTCGGTAGTAAAAGTATGGCGAGGCACATCTCGAAAATAACTATTAAATAACTAAGTCCAACATTTTCTAATAACAGCACGGCTAGAAAATGAACAAAACGGATTCTGCTGTGGAATCCTGTCACGATGGAATTCATGATATATATATATATATATTAGCCCGCTGCGCCTTGCGCTGCAAAAGCTCCTCAAAACACAACCTAGGTGGGTGCACGAGGAGGGACGAGTGAATTACTAAAACTTTCTCTGGTTCTCCCTTAACCCTTAATGAGTATATTAAACTTGGTGCAGATTACCCTAGCCGTTTGGGCGTGTGCAAATGAATATAGAACGTCAAGTAGACATCATATATATATAATATATATATATATATATATATATATAACTACGACGACTATAGGACAGAAAAAACTGACTAGCGGCCAGACCAACAAAGTAACGCTCCAGTAACATGAATTTCAATGAAAGACTTGTCAAACGAATGCATAGTGATGCACATTCTATGTAGCAATAATGTAAGTCATTACACTGTAAACTCTCTAATGATTGTGTATCTACTGTGCAGGGAGGAGGGCGAGGTATCTGATCAAAATCGCGTGGCTTCTTTCCGTCATCTTCGCCTCTCCGAGCATTTATCTCTTCGAGGAAAAGGAAATAAATGGTAAGAAGCATAAATACTTACTTCCGGTTTAATATTAACGTTGCTTGTGGCTGCATGGTAAAAGGCCCAAGGCCCTCTTATTTCCATTATTATTATTATTATTATTATTATTATTATTATATATCTTTTCACTTGGTGTTTATGTGGTATAAAGTCTTAAATTCAAAATCATTGTCACTAACCGGTGACTTTTGTCTTTCCTCCGCGACGCGACAAGTAGCCGCATTTCATATATACGCTAACAAAACAAGTGATACCCGCAAGTTATGGACGGGTCGAAATTAAGGACATACACTTAACCTAACCTAATCTATACAGTAATCTAACTCGTAATTTAACCAGGCCTAACCTAATGTGAGCTAACCAAAGCTAACCTAACGTAGAGTATAGTGTATCGATAATTTTGGCCCGCTCATACATAATTTGGAGTAGGTAAAGGAGGAGGACTTCGAGTTAATGTATTTCCGAAGAGGGATGATTGCCGTCGTTTCAGTCTCATTTTACTCGTAGTCTCAAACAAAAAAAAAAAAAACTGGATCAAAACCGCTGCGTAAAGTTGTAAGAAAGAGTTCTTTGTCCTAAATTTCTTTAAAGTAACATGATAGAAGGCATAAAAAAGCATCAATATAACGACTAAATTACCAAACGAGTTCACGTTTCAAAAAAAGAAAAATTATGAATTTTGAGTCTCGAAAACTGTGGCAAGAAATTCCACGAGCGCCAAAACACTTCGATGTTACACGAAGACAAGCAAGAATCGAGGGAATCCATTCTTATACGAATTCACTTCATGTCGCAATCTTTCTCGAAAAAATATTGACCGTTTTCAGGATCAAGAACAATTAATCTGTAGTTTTTTAAAATATCTGAAAGATCTTGAGATACTTTTGTGTGTGAGAGAGAGAGAGAGAGAGAGAGAGAGAGAGAGAGAGAGAGAGAGAGAGAGAGAGAGAGAAAGAGAGAGAGAGAGGAGCCACAACAGCTCTACAGCCGACTCGAGGTGGCACCCGGGGGTTTCGTTCAAATGGAGAAAACTCACAAAAAGAAGAATTAGTACAGAAGTGCAAGAAAGCTTTCCCCTCTTCCTCATCCATCCTCCCCCCCCCCCCGGCCACGGTGGGTAGCTTTGGAAATAAGGAAAAAAAAAACATTCATCAGTTTGCAGAGGAAAAAATGCCGAGGAATTTTATGAGAGAGTTTGGGGACTGAAAACACACACACGAACATCATTCACACATTCGAACGTCGATCTACTCGAGAAGATCGTCTGATACTAGATCAAGATTGTTTTTCAACGCAGTGACGGAAGAACTGGAAACGACTTCGGGAGGAATTCTATTCCATGTGATTGACAATCTTGTGCGTGAAAAAGTTACCGTAAATATTTGTATTGAGCCGTTTGGTTCGAATTTGCAACCGTTACTTCGAATCGAGTTTGTGTTCAGTGTAAAAACTTTAGAATAGTCAACGTTGTCGAGCTTATTCAGAAGTTTAAGAACCTGGATGAGAGAGAGAGAGAGAGAGAAGAGAGAGAGAGAGAGAGAGAGAGAGAGAGAGAGATATAAGGCTTTTGATTATACTTCTGATCGCTCCATGGCGATATGTTTCTGTAGAAATATCGTCCGACCCGGAAATAGCTCGCGGAAGTGGAGGAATGGCGAAGCGAAAGGGAGCCAATAAACAAAAAACATAAACTAAAACCGAGGAACAAAAACAAAAAATAAAACCAAATACGTTGCTTTTTCATAGGTTTACCTCAGTGTTGGATGTCGCTCGAGGACTGGCAGTGGAAGGTGTACGTCACCATGGTAACGCTAATGGTGTTCATCATTCCTTTCTTCATCATCACCGCCTGTTACTTTATCATCGTGTACACCATCTGGTCGAAGAGCAAAACGATGACGATCAACGAGAACTCCGTGAAAACTTCACAAAGTGAGTCATCACCGAGTGTTGACCCAAATTAAATATTTACCATTTTAAATAAAAAAAATTATTTAAATTTTAAAAAACTTAATTTCTCTGCAACAGAAATTTGTAACTTCTAGGGCAAATTTCAGTTTAATAATTGGTAATTATACACACACACACACACACACATATGTGCTCATCTCTCCTTAAGCGAGGTAGACTTTTTTAAATGCATATATCTAAAAAACTAATTATTATTATTAACCTAACCTAATTTAACCTAACCTTTGTGTGCGAAACGAGGACATGAAAAATGTTTCGAACGAAATTGAAGGCTCAAACGGTGTTTTCTCTTAAGTCAATAGTGAGGTAGTGGCTAATGCAGCTTAACCTAACCTAACCAAGCCTTAACTAACGTAGCCAAGCGTAACCAAACCTAATCAAAACTAAACTATTATTTTTTCTGTCAATAAAAATGTTTCTAGATTTTTATATATTTCTTATAGTATTCCGAGGTACCAAAAGTGTTACCTCACAAAAAATTTACCCCACTATATCTGTGAATTACCACAAAATTGACGTCACTTATGCACAGTTGCCTATGCACACACACACATATATATATATATATATATATATATTATATCGTCTTCGCCTGTGTCGTAACACCGCTTCTCATTGATTAGCAAAGTTAAGCTAAGTTAAGTCTGGAGATTAATTGGATGGAGACCCTCCTCTGCATCTAAATTGTGCAGCACCTCGTGGTTCGGATCCCACGTAAAACTTTAGGTCCCCTCCATCATATAATCTTGCACGCTGCGAAGATTAAACAACCACATTTTATATATATATATATATATATACAGTAACCCCTCGCTAATTCGAATTTCACTTTAACTCGACTAAGTGTTAGTCAAATTAATATTTTTAAGAATTCGAATTATATGAAAACATTTCGTAAAATGTACGAAAAAAATTCTTCAAGCCTCTTAAGCCAACACCAAAGAAGCAAAGATCGAGTGATACTGGCTATGTACCGAGTTCTCCTGAAAATAGTGACGTCAGTATTCTGTCACTGCCGACAGAATCAGATGGGCCAATGTCCGATGTGTTCGATGACCCTCATGCTGCTTGTGATAATTAATACAGTACTGTAGTGCAATTCGTTGCAGTGTAATATAGTGTACAAATTAAATTCAATGTGTTTAAAAATTTTAATTAAATTAATGTTTATTTAATAATTGTTTTAAGAAATTTTATGCAGTAATTAAAGTTCATTAAATTAAAATTTTACAACTGGCAATTAAAGATACAGTGCATTTGTTGATCCTGCCAGCAAATGCGAGAGGAAAATTGTGAGCAGCATAAGGTAGGTGCGGGTTCTCTGTTGTTTTTGGTTCATTATATTTTGTATAATTTATTCTGAATTTAATTTGTTTTGATTTATGATTACTTTCTCAGTATTTCGACAAGGGTAGACCGCCAAATCTGTCGAATTAGCGAGGGATTACTGTATATATATAATTATATAATGGTGCGAGGGCAATTCGTCCCCGGACAATTCGTCGCCGGACAATTCGTCCCCGGACAATTCGTCGCCGGACAATTAGTCCCTAGGACAATTCGTCCCCGGACAGTACGTCGCCTACAAAATTAATTTTTAAGTTTTAAATTGTAATATGACCTTAAGTACTCGTCGCCTTCAAAATAAAAGTAAGAGACACTCGGCAACTTTTTCTTCATAAAACCTTCATAAATTAAAAATTATTATTTAAGTTAGGCTTTAAAACAAGTAAAAACCTAACCTAACCTAACCTAACCCGTACCATAAACGGCTTAGAAGCTTTTCACAGTGCCCTGAATCGTGCGGTGAGCGCAATCCACCCCAATATATGGACTCTTATAGACGTGCTACGACGCGAAGAAGGTTTGGCGAGAAGCAAAATGCAGAAATTTCTTCAGGGGGAAGTCGTTTTTAAGAAGAAAAAATACAGAGATCTAGATAGTCGTATACTAAAATTAATAGAAAAGTATGACTCGATAAATAAGCTTCAGTTCTTAAAAGGGTTGCCCATAATCTCAAATTTTAAATGCCTTTTGCTTTCACTTTATCTGTTTTTTAATGTTTGTTACTATTAAAATGTATTGTATGTAACTGTATGTAATAGTAAATATTAGAAGTTTTTACGTTTTCTAAAAACCTAACTTAGATAATAAATTTTATTTGTACGCGGCGAACTGTCTGGGGACGAATTGTCCTAGGGACGAATTGTCCGGCGACGAATTGTCCAGCGACGAATTGTCCAGCGACGAATTGTCCAGGGACGAATTGTCCGGACACCTTATATAATCTAGATGTGGCTCCAGTGGTCAGAGTGCGAATTATTTGGCCAATATACGAGGACCACTCAATATATTTTGCCCCACCCTTTTTTTTCTTTCCAAGTTTCCTTGTAAGTTCCAGAAATTTTGTACGCAAATAGTTACATACCTCTTTTTACAAGTTTTTATTTTTCCACATAGTCTCCATCCTTTTCTACGGCTTTCCTCTACCTCGAAACAAGGGCCTTTATTCCTTGCTGGTAAAAATCTGCTGGGTTCCGCTGGAGCCACCTCTTAACCTCCTCAACAACCTCATCGTCACTCTGAAACTTTCTTCCACGAATAGCATCCTTCATTGGCCCAAACAAATGGAAGTCTGAAGGTGCCAGATCCGGGCTGTATGGAGGGTGGGGTAACACAATCAAGCTAAGCGCATTTTTGTGATGGCCTCTCTTGTTTGCAAACTGTTGTGTGGTCTTGCGTTATCGTGCAAAAGAAGGACGTGTTCCAGTTTTCTCTCCGGTCGAACTCGCTTTATACGTCTGTGGAGTCTCTGTAGGGTAGCAATATATGCCTCTGAGTTGATTGTTTGTCCTTTCTTCATAATGTCCACCAGAATCACCCCTTTCATGTCCCAGAAGATGGTGGCCATAACCTTTCCTGCAGAGGGAGCCATTTTGAACTTTTTTTTGTGCGTAGGGATTCTGCGTGATGCCACTCCATGGATTGGCGTTTTGTTTCAGGTTCAAAGTGGTGTACCCAAGTCTCATCCCCAGTCACAATTCGTGAAAGGAAGTCATCCCCTTCTGTCTCGTATCAAACTAACGACTCAGAAGCTGGAAAAATCCGGTTATGTTAAGCGCAGAAAGTTCAAACTTACGGCCCAAAAGACATTTCAGCCCCATGGCCTATTATTTAGCTAAGAAAAAAGGGTGGGGCAAAATATATTGAGTGCCCCTAGTATTTCATATGAATTTTGTAGAAATAAGTTTGTTACATAGAAAACACCTATAAAAGTACAGAGTGGCACTTAATTATCATAGTTTATTCAACTGCTGATTATAGCTTATATTCTTTATGAGTTCCACTGTGACTATAAGATTAACAATATTTTTTTTATAGAATGATGTCGTACTATAACTTAAAGTTAATTTGCCTTAAGCGGCCGTTCACAATTATCAACGTTTTCACTAGTGCACAGAGAACAAAGTGTACAAAGAAAAATTTTGATTTTTTTTTTACAATGTATTGTATTGAAAAACTAGAAATATACAAGTTAATACTTACACTTAAATTTAAAAAAAAATGGAATTTAACATGCTTCTCATGTGTGGGGTGGTTCAACCCACACAGCCGTACTTGACCGGGTGGAATCAAAGGCTTTTCGTCTCATCAATTCCCCGCCTCTTACTGATTGTCTTCAATCGCTCTCTCTCTTCACCGCAATGTTGCCTCACTCTCTCTCTTCACCGCAATGTTGCCTCACTCTCTCTTTACTATCGCTATCATAACGGACATTGCTCTTCTGAACTCTCTAACTGCATGCCTCCTCCTTTACGGAGAGCATGCAGTACCAGACTTTCTACACTTTCTCATTCCTTTTCTGTCCAACCATCTAACGCAAGGGTTAATCGGTATTTTCAGGCTTTCATCTACTCAACCGGTCAACTCTGGAACAACCTTCCTCAGTCCATCTTTCCTCCTGTCTATGACCTCCCATCTTTCAAACGCAGAGTGTCTAGGCATTTCGAAAACCCCGGACCTTGATTTTGGCTCTCTTCTTCTTCTTCTATGGGAGGGGCGCTTTTGCGGGCGCTTGCCTTTGGCCCCTCCTTCCCGCATAAAACAATTTTAAATAAAGGAAACGTACTGACAATATACAATCCAAAACTGTCACACTATAATATTAATACCGAGTTCACGAGCATATGAAGATACGGATCGACATTTTTCGCATTTCTAAACGCGTACAACGGCCCTTAACCCCCTCCCCCCTAGCGTACGGTTTGTACGCTCGTGAAAATGTTGATAATTGTGAACGGCCCCTAATCTATACCAGTGGTTCTTCACCTTTTTAGGCTGCGACCCAAATTCTGGTCGCGGGGCTAGCTCGGCGACCCATGCCTTCAAATAGTTCACTCGTAATTGATAATAAAATAAACAATTAATGATAAAATGATTAAGGATAACAAATAAATGATAAATAACAGTTTAATGACAATCAAAATGGCTTGGCGACCCAATTTTGGGTCGCGACCCAGGGGTTAAGAACCACTGATCGATACAATTAAAATTAATTACCAAAGTCCAAATAAACTAAAGGGTTACATTCAGAGCCACACCGGATTGAATTCTACCCGACAGAATCCACATACAGTAATATGCCAAATCCCGAAGACCTCTCAGCGCTCTGGCTATATCTGGTCTGAGGCTCGAGGCTCGATGCTTGCTACAGAGGCACAGCAGAAAGAAGCGTTGTTTCGATTAGTAATCTAATGCACAGATAGTCTCAGGAGCACAAGCGTATACATTATACAGCCTGCAATGCAATGAATACTTAATTCCTGATCTTGTGAGGCTCCATTCTACAATATATATATATATATATATATATATATATATATATATATATATATATATATATATATATATATATATATACACACACATATATATATATATATGGGATGAATTTCACAATAAAACACGTGAAATGAATAAATGCTGCAAACCCACAAGGAAAAAGAAAAACGATTCCAAGATCTTTCGTGTATTCAAAGCTACACCTCTTCAGGGAATGAAGATAAAAGGCGAGAAGCCCATAAATATATACAACGTACAGGAAAACCAAAACAATTAGCACATACTTAACAAGGGTTAATGAGAGGCAAAAGAAATTTTAACATGATGTCGTCAATGTTATACGTCCCCGCACTGTTATTGAAAGTGTTTTTAAAATGAATAAATGCACATTCTAGAATATTTCTTTCTATTATATCTCTGTTTTTAACAAGCGCTTTAGAACTATCCCACTTGATGCTATGGTTACATCTATACATATGGTTAAATAAAGCATTGGAAGTATTAGCTGTTCTACACGCATATTTATGCTGTTTTACCCTAATATCTAACGTTTTACCGGTTTGGCCTATATATACTGAGTTACATTGTGTACATCCAATCGAATACACACAGCCAACAACATTATCAGGGCTATTCTTTATTAGGCGTGATTTAACAGTATTATTATACTTAAAGATTACATTAATGCCAATTGCTTTAAGTACAGTTGGAAGGTATTGAAAATTAACATGGTAAGGTAGGCTAAGGATATTTTTACGCTGAAATTCCTTTACAATTACATTATTATAATACCTATTCTTGGCTTTCTTAAGAGTTATCTAAAAATGAAGTTGGATAACATAATTTAGTACCAATATTCATGATATTGCATAACTCGGAATCTAAAAATTCAGGACTGACAAAAGAAAATGATGGAAGCCTATCTTTTCTTGATCTAAAAATTTGGAGATGCTCTAATCAGTTCAAATATGAAGTCTACCGTAAGCCTACTAATAATAACTCTTATGTGCATTTTTATTCTGACCATCATCCTTCGATTAAATCCTCTATTTTCTCTGCTATGTTTCTTCGAGCATTGAGAGTTGTCAGTCCTGAATTTTTAGATTCCGAGTTATGCAATATCATGAATATTGGTGCTAAATTATGTTATCCTACTTCATTTTTAGATAACTGTCTTAAGAAAGCCAAGAATAGGTATTATAATAATGTAATTGTAAAGGAATTTCAGCGTAAAAATCCTTAGCCTACCTTACCATGTTAATTTTCAATACCTTCCAACTGTACTTAAAGCAATTGGCATTAATGTAATCTTTAAGTATAATAATACTGTTAAATCACGCCTAATAAAGAATAGCCCTGATAATGTTGTTGGCTGTGTGTATTCGATTGGATGTACACAATGTAACTCAGTATATATAGGCCAAACCGGTAAAACGTTAGATATTAGGGTAAAACAGCATAAATATGCGTGTAGAACAGCTAATACTTCCAATGCTTTATTTAACCATATGTATAGATGTAACCATAGCATCAAGTGGGATAGTTCTAAAGCGCTTGTTAAAAACAGAGTATAATAGAAAGAAATATTCTAGAATGTGCATTTATTCATTTTAAAAACACTTTCAATAACAGTGCGGGGACGTATAACATTGACGACATCATGTTAAAATTTCTTTTGCCTCTCATTAACCCTTGTTAAGTATGTGCTAATTGTTTTGGTTTTCCTGTACGTTGTATATATTTATGGGCTTCTCGCCTTTTATCTTCATTCCCTGACGAGGTGTAGCTTTGAATACACGAAAGGCCTTGGAATCGTTTTTCTTTAACCCTTGTTAAGTATGTGCTAATTGTTTTGGTTTTCCTGTACGTTGTATATATTTATGGGCTTCTCGCCTTTTATCTTCATTCCCTGACGAGGTGTAGCTTTGAATACACGAAAGGCCTTGGAATCGTTTTTCTTTTTCCTTGTGGATTTGCAGCACGCACACACACACACACACACACACATATATATATATATATATATATATATATATATATATATATATATATATATATATATACTGTATATATATAGGGTGATTCAGCAAAGTGTACATTAAATTGGAGGATGTTACAATCTAAAGGAAATGTTCAAAGTTGCCCCCTTCTGCCTCAATGCAGGCCTGTACACGTACCATTCAGAGCTGGGCAGTATTTAAATACATTTGTGTATTTAGAACTGTATTTATAAATACATTGTTTTTCATGTATTTAAATATATTATTTAAATACAATGTATTTAAATACTCAAAATATAAAAATGTAAATACTTTTACTGGTTTAATACACGTTCTGTACTAGCACAGTACGACGCGTCGACAGTGTAGCACAGCATGGTTCATGTTTCAACGTGTCAGTTCAATCAGTTGTGTGCCACTCTTAGTCGAAAGCGGTTGATTTCTTTATCGTGTGCGTGTCATGGCTTCAACAAGCAAATTTGTATGTATTTAAAATGTATTTACAAATGTATTTAAATACAATTGATGTATTTTGTATTTAGTATCTAAATACATTCGTAAAATGTATTTAGTATTTAGTATTTAAATACATTTCTCCCATGTATTTAGTATTTAGTATTTAAATACATTCAATGTATTTATTGCCCAGCTCTGGTACCATTGAATGTCTGACGCGTTCCAGAAGAGAACATTTTGCCCGAGCATCAAGGGAATATCTGGATACTGTTTATCACAACAGGTGGATAGGGCGTGGTGCCCCCGTTCCATGGCCACCCCGCTCCCCAGATCTTAACCCTTTGGATTTCTACCTGTGGGGCCATTTAAAGACGTTGGTGTATGATACAGAGATTCAAACAAGAGAGGAATTATGGCCACGTGTTCGTGACAGGTGCGAGCAAATTAAACATAGTCCAGGCATTCTGGAACGCGTCAGACTTTCAATGGTACGACGTGTACAGGCCTGCATTGAGGCAGAAGGGGGCAACTTTGAACATTTCCTTTAGGTTGTAACAAAGAAGGGTCACACTGTAGAGATCTGTGAATAAATGATTACAAAAACCTACGGGGTTTCACTTCATATTCACTCTCATTAATAAAATATCTTAAATGTATTGTAACATGGAAACTATGCAGAATCTGACATTTTTCCATAGAGACATTGTGGTTTAGAATTATACAAGGATTTCATCCTCCAATTTAATGTACTCTTTGCTGAGTCACCCTGTATATATATATATATATATATATATATTTTTTTTTTTTCGAACACTCTAATTCCCGTAACCTTATTTTCAAATCGTGTGAATTTGAATCAGTATAAATTGCTCCATTAAATAAGTGTTAAACCTCAAAATAGTGTAAATGAAGACTTTTCATTTCCTTCATGAACCCTAACCTTTTCTATGCAATTATAATTTCGTAACTACAACTTTATTTTAAATAACTTCCAATTTAACTTCATGAATAGGAATCCCTCAAAAATGATGTGGGAAATCCCCTTTAATTGCCACTCACTTTACCGAGAGAGAGAGAGAGAGAGAGAGAGAGAGAGAGAGAGAGAGAGAGAGAGAGAGAGAGTTCACAAATTACTTTTAATTTTTCTAACATTTTTTGAGCTCATTATCTCTTTTTGACGAAAAAATTTAAAAGCAGATTTAAAATATTTTGAAAGACTGGAAAAAAAAAAATTTCAAATAAGAAATTATAAATAATTTCCGTTATGAAAGAGGAACTTTCGCTGCACAAATTCTTCCCTTCTTCAGTCTATCATTAATAAGAAAATCGCTTCATAAATTGCCTTCAAAGCAGTTAAATCATTTGCGATAGAAATAAATACTTTTGCAATCCTATTTATACCAATTTTTCTAAGTTGAGAATAATTTTTGTGAGCAATTCCAGTACCAAAGTGCCCCGCGACTAAACTGCCTTGGGCGATGCCCGCTTTCTGGAAAGTTACTGTAATTATGAAGTTCGTGAATTTCGCTCGTTTAAGAGCTCTCCTCTCAGCCATAAACCGCTCGACCCTCCGAGGAATAGCCATTTCCACTCGTTAATGACCGTCCGATGTAGGACATTTTACACACACTTTATAAACCTTCATACAATTATGCATTTCTTGCGTATAAGTGCGCCCACAAAAGGTTAAATAAAATCGTCTGGCGTTAGCAGAATAAATTTAGCACCATTTTGTCAAAGCCCGACTGAATGTGGGAAAAGGGTTTCGGAATGTTGCCATAACATTACGTGTGGCCGTTTGCACCATATTTTGGTGAGGGTTTGAACGAGAGTTCATATATATATATATACTGTATATATACAGTACTTATAAACAGAGCTGGGCATTTGCGGCATATTTTGCGGTACTGCGGTACTTGCGGTACCACCGCACTACTACCCCGGGCCCCCATAACGCAGTACCGCAAAGGATCGCTGAAAGTACCGCAGTACCGCTACCGCATTCAAATTTCCGCGTACCGGTTTGGTACCGGTTTGGTAGTGCAGCAGTACCGCAGTACCGCAATATGCCGCAAGTGCCCAGCTCTGCTTATAAATTGTCAAATTCTTCCTACATTTTCGTCAGTGGTCATTGAAATTACATTAGCTCCTACATGTGACATTTTTTATGTTTTTTCAAATTTTTAATTACTTTCGCTCGCATTAAGGTAGGGAGGGGTTTCATTAAATAGTTTAGAGCAGGGGTGGAGAACCTGCCGCTCGCGGGCATAATGTGTAATTAAATTAGTGTAATTTAATTGCCCGCGGATAGTTTGATTATTTAAAGTCATATTTAAAGTAGTTACATTTTAATTATGTCCCAAACTATTTTTAAAGCTCCAGTTTTCCCGGTAGAGTATTTTAGTTGAAATTTGTCCGCCAACACAATAAAGGTTCCCCACCCCCGCTTTAGAGAATGCGTTCTTCTATCGTATATGACCAAGACACGAACGACTTTGTCTCTGCATCAGAGTTGCAAAGTGTCGCTGCGACACAATCGCAGTGGCTGTTGCAAACTACATAGGCTGCGACAAGTCGCCGCGATTTCCTCGTTTTTATTTGAAACAATACGACCAATCCTCAGCGCGACTTTATCGTATCGCGGGGAAGACGCAGCTGGATGCAACGGAGAATAATTGTCGCAGCGATAGGAAACAACAGTACCTATTCTTGGCGATTTGTTGTTACAACTTCGTCGCAGCGACAAAGTCGCTCATTTAGCCTTGGCCTATAACGACTATTTTTTTCAAATTTCACCTGCGTTACCGTTTTAATTATAAAACTCGATATCAAATTACTGCTATTTCACGCTACCTCAGGATTTTACACATCCAATTTTTTGTTTAATTTCACTTTATTTTAGGTTATGTTAAGGCTAAACCTAACCTAAATTGAACCCATAAAAATATCTACTACAACAAAGTAGAAGCTATTTTCTGCTTAGGAGGAAAGTGATACAAAAGATCGAATAAGAGCGAACGCAACTCTCAGCTACATATTTTTTTCTCTCGGGAGCGAAGTCTGATCGTAAACAAAAGGATCAACACAGCGGCAAGCATTATTCTAGATTCTAGATTTTATTTTCACTTCTATACGTTTCGACAAAACTTTTGTCATGTTCGGTGGCTGTAAATTGCAGTAACGGTGACTTGAAATTAAAAATAAAATTGAAAATGAAGTTAAGAATTAAAAATTTTAAATTTATAAAATAAAGTATGAAAACAAGCATCAAATTAGCAAAAGTTAAGAAATAGGATCACCTGAAAATCAGGGCCCCCAACCTTCTTTAGTTAGCCTTATAAGGCTAACTAACAAAAATATCACTACCTAACCTAACCAATCGTTAGGTCAACTGTACGCCCTTGACGATTGGTTAGGTTAAGTCGTGATATTTTCGTTAGTTAGCCTTATAAAGCTAACTATAGAAGACTGGGGGCCCTGATCTTCGGGTGATCCAAAAGTTATATTAGTCAATGCTACGATTTCAAAATGAGTTTAAAAGAAGGGGAGTGGTTTTTATTTATAATATGGCTGGTGAGGAAATGAAATTCCACTCGACTTTCCCTTTTTCGGCCGTTAAAACAAACAGAAACTCTTTCCTTCAAATAAATTTTACAATTTCAAATCCTATAATTTTTTTTCTTCTTTATTTAATAAGAAACATTTTGAAATTTGGAATCTTTAAACAAATTCTTCTGAGACCCGATAAAAGCACGTGTGTTACATTTAAGGCGACCAGAGTCCCGATTTTCGGCCGGACAGTTGCTGAAATTAACGTTGCAATATCTGCTTACGATGCCACCAAAACGTGTTTTTTGAGTATTGCAATTTCAAAATCTTCTCAACCACGGCAGGGAGACACCCCCCTCCCCCACTTGGGGGGGGGGGGGGGTCAGGATATGTCCCGCTTTTAACTTAAACAAATCTGGTCACTTTAGAACTTATGCTACATCATACCCAACAATATACTGACAAGATGGACGCTTCTGTTGTAGGATTAACCTAAATTAAAAAAAGTGGTGTTGTACTTAATGAGACAGGATAAGCTTAACATATTTCTTCGCAAACTAAAAAACAAAAATTTTGTTAACCTTCATTTCTTAACCATGGTAAATTATACTAAGGATATATTACACCAAGGTTATGAAATAAGAGTAAACCCAAGGGAATATTTTACTCAAGTTATGAAATGAAGGTTAATGATTGTTAATACAGATATCGGATCACCTGAAGATCAGGGCCACCAGCATTCGTTAGTTAGTCTTATAAGGCTAACTAACGAAAATATCACGACTTAACCTAACCAATCGTTAGGTCAACCGTACGCCCTTGACGATTGGTTAGGTTAAGTCGTGATATTTTCGTTAGTTAGCCTTATAAGGCTAACTAAAGAAGGCTGGGGGCCCTGATCTTCAGCTGATCCCAGATATCTCATTTGATCCCAGCCAACAATAACAATAATAAAATTAAACATTTTTTTTTAACCAACCACCTAAACTACTGCACATAAACCAAACTCGCGCCAATATGTCAGTGCTTCAGCATGAACAATATGGAAGTTGAGTACATATTAATTCTCCAGTTTTATATATGAGGAGTGCAGCGGGAGAAGGGGATATCTGCCAATTGGAGGTGACAGAGGGAAGTTGTCTTTTCAAACAGAAAACGCATTTTGCCGATTTTGTCGCCTATCCCCTTCTCCCGCGACATTACTCGTATGAAATATAATGTATGTTGCGAGTTGTGGAAACTTTATTTTGATTAAAGGCAATTTTATCAAATGTTTCGAGTGTAATTTTATATTTTTTTACTTCACCTGATTTTACTTTCGTTTCATAACTTCATTTTTATAAATTTAGATTTTTAACTTAAAACTTTAATTTGGAGACAGTTACTCTAATTTACAGCCACTGAAAATGACAAAAGTTTTGTCGAAACGTATGGAAACGAAAGTAATTATATATATATATATATTAAAATAAGTTAAGGTGGAGTTCAATCAAATACAAATTTGGATTCTTTCCAAATCACTTTCGCCATCCAAGAGTCACTTTTTCGGTCCCCGCAGTCGTCCCGCCAAAGATTGACGAACCTTTTAAAGGCTTAAAAAAAGGCTTTAAAACCGAAATAGAAATAAAAAAAAAAATATATATATATATATATATATATATATATATATATACAGGGCGTCCCAAAAAAATGTATACACACTTTAAATACTTATAAAGGCAGTGTTTATTAAAATACATTTCATTTTCAAAATGTAATAGAATCTACAGACATTATTTAATTGTTTTGTCAACGCCTGTTTTCAAACTGACGTCCGTTCTGGTCCAGGCACTGCTGATAACGCGAAGCAATGAAATCGCAAACATCACGAAACATTTCGTTTGGTATTTGTGTGCATTCTCGTTCAATGGCTGCTCTCAATTCAGCGACTGTTGCAGGTTTTATAGCGTAGACTTTGTCTTTTAAGTATCCCCATAAAAAAAAGTCTAGTGGTGTGAGGTCTGGTGAACGCGGAGGGTATTCTACGAAACCCCTTCGTCCAATCCACATCCACATCGTGCCAAGTACCACTCGCAATACTCCACTCTTCGGTCCGGATCATCTTCATTAATAGCATGGACTAATCTTGGAATGTAACTTTTCCATTGACAGCGCTTCAAAATGCGTTGGACAGACGAGTCTGAAATTCCTACCTCACGACTCGCTTGCCGCACAGATTTTCTTGGACTTTGGTGATACGTTTCCAGTACTCTTTCTTGCTTTGTGGGGCTTGTCGATGTCCGTGGTCTTCCGGAACGCTTCTTGTGGACATTCTGAACAGTTCCATCGGCTTCAAACTTATCTCTAATTCGAGTGATGGTAAGTCGCGTTGGTGGATCAGTTTGAAACTCCCTCCTAAACTGTCTTTGCACTTCAACTGCGTTTTCACACTTCCAGTAGCATTTTAGAATGAATTTCCTTTGTTCAAAGCTTAGTCTGACTGCCATTATTAATTCTAATGGGTTTAACTTGGAAAGAAAGAAACATCAATTGAGCTATCAGCTGTTAAAGTGTGTATGCATTTTTTTGGGACGCCCTGTATATATTTCAAAGAGATTATTCTGTATAACAGAATGTTGAATGCATGACATATATGCTTCATGTTATATATATATATATATATATATATATATATATATATAGAGAGAGAGAGAGAGAGAGAGAGAGAGAGAGAGAGAGAGAGAGAGAGAGAGAGAGAGAGAGAGCCCTATATAAAAAGGTTTAAAGCGAATCGCGTGTTCAGGGAAAGAGAATGTAGGATCGCTGGTTTGAAAGTGAAATGAAAATCGCGTTTTATGAAATCAATTCTGGCAAATTTCGAAAGTATTTCTAAAAATATTTTTCTTTTTAACATTTATTAAAGTTAATTCCTTCGTCGAAAACGAAAAAGAGAAAAGTAAAAGAGAAAAAAGGAAGGAAATGGCGTAGAGGAAAAGGTTAAAAAAAAAAATTAGGGATCACTGACGCCACTTTTATTACTTACTAAATTCATTTATAGTCTATTCGACAAAATATTTCCAGAATAAGATTCGCCAATATATATATTATATATATATTATATATTAGTGATGTAGCGGATGTCATTTTTTTCACATCCGCGGATGCGGATGCGGATGAGGATGTTTGATTTCAACATCCGCGGATGCGGATGCGGATGTCTACATTTTCGTTATTTTTTAGGATATATTCGAGATTTGTTGTGTTTAACGTATATAATAAGTTATTATATAGAGAGAGCTGTAGCTATAATGTAGTATAATTGATTAATTGTACAATAATTGCTGTACTTTTCTCTGAACATATAAAATAATATCAAGCATCTAACTAATATAGAAATCAATTAGTGAATTCGTCTGCAAATAAATTCGTTATACGTATTTTGTTGAGTTTCAGCCACAATTAGAAACCATAATTGTGTTACCAGGATGCGGGACGTGAACCCAACTCAAATGCACCCCCACCGACCTCTTTCCCCAACCTCCACCCTTATAGAAAGAGATCTTTAATTAGCTTGATAACTATTTATATTAAGTTTAAAGTTTTATTAGGCATATTTATAAATGAGTAATTAAAATAAAGTAAACTAAGATGTTCATCGTTTAATGTTCAAACTTAATTATAGGAAGGTTATGCTTAAGGAACATTAATTTTTCTGCCTTTTCTGCTGCCAGTCTGTTTCTCTTTTCATCATATATTAATCCAGCACTGCTAAATAATCTCTCGCTTGGTACGTTTGTTGGAGGACAGGCTAAATGTTTCCTTGCAAGTTTACTCAAGTATGGATAGATATTCTGCGTATTTTTCCACCAACTAATAGGACTGTCACATGCAGCCAGGCGTTTTTCTTGGTGATAGCTCTCGATCATTTTTACTACATCTTTTGACATCGCGTAGGTCTCGTCATTGCTGCTTGACTCAAGAAACTGAGAGACAGATTCTGTGATAGATTTGCTTGTTGAAGGTGTTGGTTCTGTCACTGAAACTTTTATTCTTTTGGTGGGTGGCGAAGCGACAGATTCAAGAGATTGAAGCTCTTCAACTGCTTTGCCAAGTGATGATTTAACTCGTTCTAATGTACTAGGTGAAAATAACTTAGCTTTGTAACGTGGATCTAAGTAGGTTGCAAGAGAGTAACTTCATACAAGAACAGCCTCTCGTCTTGTCGCTTGCATCACTTTGCGCACAATGAACTAGTTCTATTAATATAGTAGAATTTGATAATTTCCGCTTATTAATGACATTTTATCTCAACGGTCCACATCCGCACGACATCCGCAGTCCAAAGTGCGGATGCGGGTGCGGATGGGGATGCGAGAAAATATGCGGATGTGACCTACATCACTATTATATATATATATATATATATATATATATATATATATATATATATATATATATATATATATTATTTAATATGTGAAGCTAGTAATTTCACGTATTGCATTAAAGTTTCAGGCATTTCGTATAATGCCTATGACCTTTAACCCTTTGGTCAGGTTAGGTTAGTAATGCGTAATGCCTGTGATTAAAAGTCACAGTCATTACGGAAATGCCTGAAGCTTTTAGGCAATACGTGAAATGATTGATTTCAGACAATGACATATATATATATATATATACACACACGAGTATAACAATATAAAATTTGGAAGCCCGATTTATCAGATTTTAAGGAATAAACAGAAATGAAATTGGTATTTGCGACGCCAGTGAATAATTGTAAATAAATGAAAGAGAAAATTTATTCCTTTTCAATTCATTTTTTGCGACAAAGAAACAAAGACAACAATTAAGAAATAAACGAAGTTCGCTGATTGATGCTTCATTCGCGAGAATAGTCAGAATACACCTTGTGAAAAATACTCGATATTTCTTGTATCTCACCAGGCACAGATTCGGACAAAGGCAATTTATAAACGAGTTCAAAATAAGTTCTATTTCACGCTTTAAAACATTTACTTGCCCCGATTTTTATTAGTGTCACACACACACACACACACACACACTGATATGCAGGGGCGCCTCAGGGAGGGGGGTCAGAGAGGCTCTTGCACCCTCAATATTTTTTCAAGCTGGCCACTTCTTAATTTTTATAAACACATCACTAATATGCGCGGCATATAGCCCCATAAAAAAGATATATCAGCTTACCTCACCCCCACCCTTACCCTACGAGCAAACTTCAAAGAAAAGGCTGCATCAGTCACTCCCCTCAAGTATCTCAAATCTAGTCAGTGCAATCTGGGCTCAGTGTGCTGTGATTCTAGGAAAGTCTATTTGTACAGTAGCTTGTAGCCAGTGACGTCGTGCTATAAAGGCCTGGGGAGGTTCCTCCCCTGATTTGCCCCCTCAATGTGCCAGCTGACATGGATCGAACTTGCGCACCATTTCCATTTAATTTAATCCTGAAGCGGTCATTATTAAATATTGCAGGGAAATTCTTAGATTTTGATACGTAACATAGGAACTGGAAGATAAAACTGGATCAAAGCTACTATATATATATATATATATAGAGAGAGAGAGAGAGAGAGAGAGAGAGAGAGAGAGAGAGAGAGAGAGAGAGAGAGAGAGAGAGAGAGACTTAAAATTTTTGACCAATTCATTACATATCACACTCATGATATCACATTTGTTATAGTATCCTTTGTAGTACAGACGTTCTTCAGAAGCAACGGTACGCTAATACGTTACCTGTTTAAAACAAATTCGTGTTTCATTGAGTATCTAAACTACTGTACGGTAAACTTTGTGTTAATTGTCCTGAATCATTGTGTAAGAAAGAAAAATTTCCTTCTTTTCCTCCAACATTGATTTCACGTCCAAGAAAATCAGTGAAAATCACGTTCCAAGAATCCTCCTTCTCAGTTTGAGGAGTCCTCAGTTAAAACCAGAATTAGAGCTAAATTCTTTTTCGGAGATACAATTCCTTTAGTAACTGAGTCTGTTAGTTTATGAACATCTTCCGACACATCTTTTCTTCTGATACATTGTTGATTTAAGTTTGGGCGAGGTGTTCTTTGTAAGTCTGTTCCTACTTCATAATTTTGCCGTGTCTGTTAACGGATAAAGTTGTTCTACGAGTGTTAGTTCTCAAAGAGTGTGTACAGAATATTTTAAGGTTAATCTTAAGTGTCTATGGATGGTTGAACTAACGCAAAATGTCCCGTTATGAACAGATGGGGACAAGAAGACGGCGCAGGAGGACGACTCGCGTCGGGCGA
This sequence comes from Bathynomus jamesi, assembly GCA_023014485.1. NCBI lineage: Eukaryota > Metazoa > Arthropoda > Malacostraca > Isopoda > Cirolanidae > Bathynomus > Bathynomus jamesi. Next base: position 438,332 of record JAJOZX010000103.1, read on the forward strand.
GCTCTCGAGGCCTCATCCCGAAGGCAAAAATCAAGACCGTCAAAATGACCCTCGTCATCGTTTTCGGTACGTGACATATTTTCTCAGCCATTTCTTATTTCTCATTTCGCTTTCCATCATTTCTCATTCCATTCTCATTTAGATCGCATTGATTATTCCTTCATTTCTGATTCACATCTTATTCTCTTCTCTTCAATTCTCATTTCTTTCTCATTAACCTCATTCCATTCTCATTAAGTTCTTATTAATATTTGAATCTATTCTCGGTTCTCATTTCGTCCTCATTAACTTCACATTCCGTTCGCATTTGTTTTTAATTTTTCTCATTTCTCTAAAATTCCTGCTTAATAATTTCATAATCATGAGATTATATATATATATATATATATATATATATATATATATATATAAACTACTGTGCATATCTCTCTCTCTCTCTCTCTTGTACGTATGTACGTATGTATGTATAAGGGCTAAACGAGTGAATTTCGCTTGTGTAATTAGTGTTCGTGTTATGCTGGTCGCCGTACTTCGTGTTCAACATGCTGCAGGTGTTCCACTTCTTGCCAAACACCACCACGATCATCGCCCTGTCCACCTTCGTGCAGTCTCTGGCTCCCCTAAACTCCGCCGCCAACCCCATCATCTACTGTCTTTTCTCAACTCACTTGTGCAGGAACCTAAGGTCAGTCCCTTTACGTATTGCGAGGGGTAAGAGGGGGAAATAAGGGCAAACTTCAAGAGGTTTACGCTTGCTTGAGGGAACAGTTAATGAGTTTCCGCTCTTGTATTTCATCACCGTAAATTTACCCTTTTTTTGCATTTTATTTAAGGGTTAAATTAAGTGCTCCATCCTCAAAACATACGTTAAGTGAAGATGCGCCTCTTAACTATTTCCCAAAACTTTGTTCCTCTAAAAACCATTTATTTCCAAGATAAAACCAATCAAATTAAACTTTCCTTTCAACACAAACAATTTTTAAATTATTAAAACCAATAAATTTTTACTTAACTCTAAAATATATCCACTTAAACAAATTAAAACCCTCTCAACTTTGAGCTATTCCCAACTTTTCAGGAAATTTCTTTTCCTAAAAGTCTACGGTTAGTAAATCCCTTATTACATCTAAATCCCTCGCTTTTTATATCTTTAAATTCCTTTAAAATAATTATTATTCTTTTTAAATTGTGTCAAAGTTATGCGTAGAAGAAAGTCGTTTAATCTTATTAAAATAACATTTTTATATAATTGAATTTAATGTCATTCATTCGTACGATAACTGCAGTGCATAATTTTTACGTCAAAGAAATTTAAAACATATTGGGGGTCGCGCGTCTTAAGATACCTAAGCGCCACCACAGGCGAAAACGTGTTTTTGATGGATATCACTATTTTCACCCTTCCTCTATCGCGTGGTTTAGGTTAGAATGACCTTACGGCACTAGAAGTATGGTTGAAAACCTTATGAAGCGAACTACTTTTTTCACCTCTATCGCCAGCCAAAAGTTCACCCAAAGTTCGGCATAATAAGAAAATCAAAAAATAAAAAAAAATATATAAAATATAAAATATGACAATCTATTCCAAAAACTCATCAACATCTTCATTAGCATACTTAGAACTCTAATTTAGCCAAAAATGAACGTTCTAGCTCAATTAATACCAGAGATACTATTGCGAGAATATTGCTGAACTTTGGAAGCGATTTCTGACGAATTTTAATTTTGGCGCTTAGGTACCTTAAGACGCGGGACCCCTCATATATTGGCAACATCGCTTTTATGACGTCATAACTCATGGTTGAGGCTGGCCTTAGCCTAATAAAATTAATGAAGTCCTCGTGAGCTTCACTAACTATTTATATATATCTCAGTAAAATATTCATATATATATTCGTCCATATTTAAAAATTAACTGATAAGTACAGAGTGAATTAGCAAACGGTACTTGTAGGTTATCTCCCCCCCCCCCCCCCCCAATTTTGACAGAATATTTTCGTTAAAACTAACGAAAATATCACGACTTAACCTAACCAATTATCAAGGGCGTACAATTGATATATTATTAATTATAACATTGTTTGTTTCTGGAATAGTATTTACTATTTACTAATAGATCAACTGTACGCCCTTAATAATTGGTTAGGTTAAGTCGTGATATTTTCTTTAGTTTTAACGAAAATATTCTGTCAAAATTGGTGGGGGGGAGATAACTACAAGTACCTAGCAAACTTTCAAAACAAATAAACACTTAAGACTCTTTAACTTTCAACTCTAATAAACTATCTTTTAGTCAGATCAAAGATCATTACTGTCGATACAGAGTTTTGCAAATGCGATTGAACAAACTGCAAAACTGGAAATGCTTTCCACAACATTCATTCTGTCAACGCATCGATGTTTTTGAGAGAAAAATCCTATAAACAGATCATTGACAAAACGGAGATGACAAACCCGCAAACTGTTTCCACAATGCAGTAACAATGACGGTATATGCGGTCTAAAGTATTTTTTTAGACATTATGAAGGAAACTAAATGACAGTTACGTAACTGGCAATCGCGATTACACGTTTGACGCTAATCAAAACACTTTGTACATCAAAATTGCTACATTTATTGAACACAACTACAATAAAACCAACGTCAACCAACGTGGACCAATTGAAAGCAAATACGTGTAACTTCACTTTCCTTCGGATTAAATATATTCGATTAACTAATTTTTCCAAGGTGAATGAATTAGAACGTCAGAATGCCACCGGGTCACTTTAATCATATTTCCACGGATGATAGACAGACTTAATGAATGCTATAACAATGGTAAAGACTTTGTGGCAGTAGCAGAACAACTTCTCATTAAAAGAACAACGGCCTATGCGTTCGTAAGGAATGTATTGGAAGAATGGCTTACAACGGTAAACAAACCCTTCTCTCTGACATTTCACACTGAAAAATATCAGTAACAAACATGTTATTGCTTCCATGCCCTTCAGGTGGACGCAAACATAGTGTAGATTACGAGAGGAGAGACTTCCTACTTATTACTCGTATGGTTGAAGCGAATCCCTCGATAACCCTCCGGGAGCTGAATTCATTACGGTATGTCTGCCCAAGGAAACCCCGATTATCTGATGCGTCAATCAGTAGAGCCTTAGGTGTCCAACAACTCGTAATTACCCGGAAGATGGCTAAAATGTTCAAGTACCACGGAACGCCCGACAAGATTATGCGCATTGTACGTATCAAAAGGGATTGAATGGTACGATAATCTACGTTGACGAAATGGGCTGCAACATTCTCGTTATGCAAGAAGGTGGGGCTAACGGTGAACGTCACCGAAAATGTCGCCCCTTCCCAATAGAAGAAGGAGAGACAAAATCAAGGTCCAAAGTTTTCGAGATGACTGGACACTCTGCGTTTGAAAGATTGAAGGTCATAGACTGAGGGAAAGATGGACTGAGCAAGGTTGTTTCAGAGTTGACCGGTTGAATAGATGAAAGATTGAGAATACCGAATGACCCTCGCGTTAGAGAGTTGGACAGAAAAGGAACCTGCAAGACCCGTGTGACCAGCTAGATATTATGACAGTGAAGAGGGCGAGAGAGGCTGGAATGACACTCATTCAATAGAGGGAAAACCACCTACATCGGGTAATTTCAGAGGCCATACCGAACGTGTCAGTCGAAATTGTTAATAACTGTTGTGGACAGTGTACAACGTACCTACCCAAATGTCTTGATAGAGGGGATATTTGGAATTGAGTAACCAATATGTAGTGTATATTAGGAAGTGTATGTGCTCAACTTACGTTATTATTTACGCATCTGAAATGTGTACGTAACTTAATTGTATTTGAAACATGTTAAATACATCGTAGTAATTTATGATGTAAATTAATCTTTCATGGTTTCATTTGAAATTTGTCAAATGGTAACGAAAATTGACGGACATCATGTGAAATGTCTATATTTAAAAATGAGCATTGTCCACTCCTAAAATGAGTGTCTTAAATTTGACGATATATCAAAGGTGAAATGGTTTGCCTAACTGTCGCGCTTCGCTGTCGAATTGATCGCAACTTTGTCAAAAATGGTGGTAATTTGACAATTTGTTGTATATTTTGTCCCATCTCGTTTGCAAAACACTGTATTAATCAGATGCTCATGTGAATTAAAGCAACAAACCAGTTAAACATTTTGAATAATTAAATTTTAGAGAACTCTTTATAAGAAAAGGAGTTTTGAAATTGAACTGCTCTAATTAAGCTCAATTTCAGTGAGGAAGTTGAAGAAACTAAAATTTGTATACTTATTGCATGAGAAATTATTATTATTATAAATTATTATTTTTATTATTATTATAAGAGTAACAACCCTCAGAAAGCGTATAATAACTCCCTGTCGTCCTGCCTAATACCCTCTAAATGAGCATGCCTAACTCCTAAATTTGGAGCATTTACACAAATAATGCCCTACCTGTCACTCTCGCCTTAAGTGGCTCAACTAACGTCTCTGCTCGCGGATTTTATACTTAATAGCGCAGACAGCTGCAACTAACATCCTTTTTTTAAGGCCTTTCTAATCCGGTTAAGCTGCTAAACTCTCCTGTCATGCAGAGATTAGTAAAAACCCAAGTTTTGACAAATATGATCTCATTTTAATGCCTTTATTATGATTTAACCTGTTATTAATTGCCTGATTTATTGCAGAAAACATCATATATATATATATATATATATTATATATATATAATATATATATATATATGGTGTATTTTCTTTTCCTATTTTTGCATGTTTACCAAAAAATAATACTAAAAATAATAGATAAATAAATAAATAAAACAATGTCAAAAATCTGAACTCCAAAATACTCCATCAAATTCAAACAAACTTTGAAGAAACACAAAAATAAAGAGAAATTCAATTTTTCGTAAGCCATAAAAAAAAAAAAGGTCATGAATCTCGAATTCAAAAGAAAGTTTGAGAAAATACATTTTCTTAAAAAATATATTTGAAGGGAAGGAGGGGGTCTCAATGACTTCTGTACAAAAGAATTAACAAAAATTTGAAAGAAAACTAAAAGCATAAATATGAATATCGCCTTTTTATAAAAAAATTTCTTAAAATGAATTTTTTTATTTTTAAAGAAATAGAGTACGATAAAAATAGACCTTTTTTTTTTCACATCCGAAGTATAAACTACGCCTTCATTAAAACTCCATAAAAAAAATTTTAATTCTACATAAACTGCGCACCCCCCCCCGTCCGTCCCCTCAAATAAAAGAAAGTTTAAAAATAAATAAATGAAAAAACCGAAACAAGAATTTTAGATTTACTCTGATGAAATCATACACTATTGGTCCATTCGTCAATATTGAGGCGAATTGTCTTTCCGTATGTCTAATGAGAGTTCAATGAAGCCCGCCACTGACTAATTCCCATGCCAAATCCTCCTAAATTGCAATAAGGCATCGGAGAATTGAACATTTACGGCTCATAAAACGCAAAATTGAGCGAAAGGGTCAGCAGATAGGAATAAAACCTATTTGAATGCGTGTTACCTATTTAATTTAGACTAACTTAAGTGTAAATACATAATCTAGTTGAATTATGCTATATCTATACGTGTATATCTATTTCAATAGATATAGACATATAATCTTATGCATTTCTAGACATTTGTTCGTTTCGTACCTTTAATTTTTATTTTAACTTTTAATCTAACCAAATGTAAACTTAATCTAACGTATCCTAACTAATAAACTAACATTTTCTAGCTAACAAAATCAAACCATAATTAATAAGAGTAAAAAATCCTTCATTTACCCTAAATTAGGGCCAATTTCTAGAACTGGAAAAGGAGGCAATGACCAAATCTTTTAAAGCAGTGGTACCCAACCTCGGGTCGCGGGGACCCTGAAATAGGGTCACAAAGGGTCACTATATTCACTTTATATTTATATACATGCTAAATTTTATCATAAGCCTGAGGGTCGGGAGGTCCTGTTGATGGCCAAATTAGGGTCGCACCAAAAAAAGGTTGGGAACCATTGCTCTAAGGGCTCCATAACCTAATCCGGCCATACCAAACGATTAAAGGGTTGCCGACCCTAGCTACCCCAATAAGAGGGTTATAACCTCACCCAGTCCCACGATTTAGTCTTTTAACCCTTTTCCAAGTTCACAAAAAATGGTGTATATACTGCTATAGAAACTGGCCAAATTTATAGCTATCCTTAATCTATGTACGTTAATAATGCTAAACCTCCGTGACCTTCACCAGCCCAAACCTAGTTACCCAAACCTAACCTGTAGTTACCAAAACCTCAGCCCATCTCACCTTATAAAGCAGCCTCTTTCTCTTACTTCGCTTCTCTCTCTCTCTCTCTCTTTCTCTCTCTCTCTCACATACACGTGACATTTGCTTTAACAAACACGCAGGACCTCCAGAGATATTCGCACATCTTCAGGATCTGCAAGATTAGTAAGTTGATTCAGCAAAACAGACTGAGACTCGTTGCTTTAATCCATACAGGACATGCGTTAATACCTCGCTAGTTTTTTGCTATTTTTTTTACTCGCTTTTCAAACATATATATATATATATATATATATATATATATATATATATATATATATATTCGCTGCTACTGCAATGCATTCATTTCAGTTCATTTTCTGTTTTTATATTATTATTATATATATATATATATATATATATATATATATATATATATATATAATATATATATATATATATATATATGCTGCAATGTATCATTGAAAATACAAAGTGATCCAAAAAAAAAAAGGCATTTTCCAAATAGTATTTAGGTAACCAGCTATTTCTGGGAAATCCTTTTTTGGATCACCCTCCATATTTCTTTGATTGCTGTCAATCTTACTTTGAACTTCCGTTATAATGTGAAGTATTTATAAAATTAGATTTTGGTTTGTAGAGATTTCTTTTACTTGTTTTTGTAAATACTTTAAAATGTAAATATTAAGTTGCATCAAAACGGACGACGATCATTAATTGCCAAAATTTTTAGCGAATAAAAAGTTCAACACGAGCTAAATTCTATTTTACACATCTCAAAATAACAGGTAAAACAATACAAAATTTTTAGCTAGAAAGCAATAAAACTATATATATATATATATATACACACGGCCTTTTGTTACATCATATATATAAAGATATTTACTTTATTAAATTCATGAGGAATGCGTCAAAATTAGTGAGAATGTATTCTCCGATGTTGGATCTAGCGTACCTACAGCTGAATTAACACGTGCAAACAGTTTTCTTGTATGCAATTCGAATATTTAATTCAATAAAGTAAATATCCTATGAGTGAGGACTTTTTTACTATATATATATATATATATATATATATATATATATATATTAATATATATATATATATAATATATATATAATATATATATATTTTTTATTTTTTAGTTAGTTAGATAGATAGATATTATTGAAAATTCATGACATTTGCCAAATAATATAAAAACAGAATATTTTCTTTTCCTTCAAACTGCATGTTTCCATTGGAAGTTATATGAAGGAACTGCATCCGGTCACCACCATCTATCATTCGTTCATTCATCCTTTACTCATTTCAGTCATAGAGGAATATTCATACAGTTTGAGCAAAATTTAACAAACAAAGATCAAAGAATGTATTGCACAATTAGAAATATTTGCTCCGCCCCTTTGTAATCAAACAGCCAATAACAGAAGAGCAAACAGTAACCAACCAAATATGACAAGCCAATCAGTAATTAACAAAGCCTGCAACAATATTTAATTTTTCTACCATGCCTTTATTGATAGTTACGCTTCACTCAATATATTCTCAATAAAGCCTCTCCAAACTAAATAGAAGTGTACACACACACACACAGACACACACACACACACACACACACATATATATATATATATATATATATATATATTATATATATATATAAATGTTGTTCGCAAGGCTAAATTTCTATATTAAAATTAAGTAAACATTGTAAAATTCCAAATGAATAACTGATCGGTCATTCCAAAATCGAAATTTTTATATTTTTAAAAAGATTATTTATTTAAAAGCATAAAATATTTAATTAACAATGTTTACGTTCTTAATTACCCCCCCCCCGTATATATATCTCTCTACTCATATGTGTGTATGTATGTATGTATGTATGTGTACATACAAGGTAAAGTTTTCCTTAAAGTTAATCCACACAAACTGGAAATGGCAGGCATATATTTTGTTCTCGTTTGAAATTTTTACCCATCATGTTTGGTTCAGAGCACATATGCTGGCACTGAGCGATGGCACTGCACTGAAAATAACAACACTCTCAATGCACAAACGCGCGTCACGAAGCGCGAGTTTACCGACATCTTCGGTAACGTGTCCGAAAAAGGTTTTCCCGCTCATCGTCATTCCCATTTAATTCATCAGCCGAGAGTGAGAAATTCGAGAATGAGAATCAAAAAGGAGGAAATTTCAAATTGATCCGTTCTCATTTCGAATGTACAATTTCCCTTTCACTTACATTTTTCATACACAATACCTCTCGGGCACCATTCTCGGGCATCCGCCCTATTTTTTATCTCCTTTCCCAAAATCAGAAATTTTCTTATCCAAACTCGAATGTTGAGTGGGAAATAATCTCTGGACAGACACTCTAAACAGTGTTTGGAATGTTTTCCCGCAACTCTTGCCTTATTTTGTTTGCATAATGAGTGAATTGTGTTACTCACGAAATATTTTCCCATTTATATACAACTGCAAATCTCAATTGCTATTTTCACATTTGTGGATTAACTGATAACTAATTCATATATATATATATATATATATATATATATATATATATATATATATATATACTTGATTAATCGCATCTTTATTACCTTATATATATATATATATATATATATATATATATATATATATATATATATATATATATATATATTATATATATATATATATATATATATATGATGAATTTCACACTTAAACACGTGAAATGAATGAATGATGCAAACCCTCAGGGAAAAAAGAGAAAATGTTTCCAAGGCCTTTCGTGTATTCAACAATTTCATTCCATGACGAGGTGTACTGCTGAATACAGCGAACACCTTGGAATAATTTTTTCCTTTTCCTTGTGGATTTGTATTATATATATATATATATATATATATGTGGTTTATGGTTTATCATTACTCATGAAATACAGTTAATATTTTTCACTTGCATTCTTTATAATTAATTAATACCAAATTTTAATCAGATTTCGCAAAACAACCTTAATAATCAACTTAAAATCAGTAGTAAATAGGTAAATAAATTACTAAATAATTTAATTAACTAATTAAAATAAAAATAGCATTATTTTTCTGGTCTTCTAATCAGCGGTTCCCTAATTCATTCAATTTTTCCTCTCGTCCCCTCACCCCAATCCAAAAAACAAAAAAAAATTGAACCCATAAATTTCGAAAATGAAGCAAAAAAAAATTTTTTTAAGCGTTTCGTGTTTGTGTAATGAGAGAAGGAAACGAATGCATCCTTTGAAGGACCTCTTACACCAGTTAAATGCTCAACACACATTGCGATAATGTCCGCTGAATTCAGACGCTGAAAGAACATTATAACTCTATAACAGTGGTTCCCAACTTCTCCTTGCTCAAGGCACCCGGAGGATTTTCGTCTCCAGCTGTTCATCATCTAGTTTCCCCCTCCTCCCCCAAAACACCACGTAACTTCAAACTGAGCCTATACAGTTTATGTATAAACGTAATAAACCGCGAATGTTTTGTTTCATTTGAAATTTCTACATCTTCACTAAATTTTCAATTTTCACTTATCTGTTTTTGTCATTTTCGTGAAATTTCGGGGCATCTCGGTTCGGAAACACTTCTATAACAATGAAATCATTGATTCAGACAATCATTCAATATATTATATATATATTAAAAAAGAAAAATATTAACTGTAAATCTGAAACATCATACCATTCAATTACATTTAATAATAATAATAATAAAAAACGATATAATTTTCCTTGCTAACCCCCTCCTGCACCTTTTGATCATACCCTTTCCCCTCAGAAGGATAAGGGGTTTGGACGCCTTGGCGCAGGTATTGTGCCCTTGCTCCACCTGTACCAAACAGCAGTTCGACTCGCGCGTCCAACTGCAGCGCTCAGGGACGGAGTACACCACCATGTCTGAGATCTCGTCGAAGAGGCAGACCATTTCCTCAGTAAGGTTCTCCTGCAGGTTCGTTACTAACACACTAACTAACGAGGGGCATGTGGGTTTTGGGAAATATATAACCTATGCCCGTAGGTATAGGGCAAAATTGAATATTCATTGTGGGGATATTGTCCCTTGAACATATAGATATTTCGGTGACACGCTTTTAGGTAGGTTGGGTTAATTATGTCAGAGAGATTAGTTAGGTTAACGACTATAGGTCGATTAGTGAAGGATAAGTTAAGGTTAATAAGACCTATACTTATCTATGAGTAATTTTATCGATAAATTTGTTAAGTTAACGTAACCTAAATTAATTTAATCGAACTCAGTGAACATTTGTCGATAAGATATATATACCTCGTTCACTTAAAAGAATTGATCAGCTTGAAGGTGTACTGAGATCAGCGCAGTGCGTGCACTATTTACCACAGCATATTTTTGAGTGTTGATGTACGTGTATTAATAACTTTTCATTTCCAGAGGCTTTTTTTCAGAAGCATCCTTTATATTTTTGTATCTTGACTATTTACTAATGAAATGTGCACTGCATAACTCACATTTAGGGAAACAACAGCATAATTATAAGGACTCATTATAATACAACTAATTCATTACTAATTAATTTAAAAAGAGGACAACTCCTTCCATCCATGTTGACAACACGCACGTTTTACGCCCCCATACTACTTGGACTGAGCATATAATAATAATAAACTGTCCTAAAACTAAATAACACCGATGCACGTAAGCGTATCAGTCGTATTACAGCAGTGAATTAAGTTACACACTTAATAAGAAGATTTGCGGGTCTGTCTCCAATTAATTTGGAGATAGAGAAAATAAGGAGGATTTTGATAAATAAATCTTGGATTTTCTCCAAAGTCTTTACAATATTTTAAAGACTATCTTCACATTTTAATTTCCGTCGACCAAACTACTTAAGCGTAAGACAAAAGAGCCTTGTTTATATCACTGTTAATGTTTGGTAAAGTATTCTCGAGCTTAATTCAACGCTTTCTCCGCATTAATTTCTGCAAAGAAGCATTATGCATTCAGAAAGTGGATCTGAAATTCTAAACCGAGCAAGCACTGTTTAAGTATTACAATAAGTTAAGTTAACTTTACAAAGTTAACATAACTTCATGGAAGTTATTTTATCTATAGAGAGAGTAACTTTATTGATACAACCCAGAATGGTCCCCTGAGAAACTTATGTTACACACAGACCGCGCGTGGAACATTAAATCCACATAGTCCGAATAAGTAATAGTATATGACAAATACCATTGTTTGCGTTTTTCATGAAATGAGCAGGGCGTTTGCCAATTTCATGAAATAAGCAAAAATAATGCATTTTTCATGAAATACACAATTTTGGTGTGCTTTTTTCATGAACTCGGCAAAGGATGAAATGACAGTTACGTGACCAATTTCAGTTTGCTTTTTTCATGAAATCGGCAAAGAATGAGCTGATAAGATGCATTTTTACAGCAAACCAGAACAAAGTTTATTTTATACGCCCTGCACATTTCATGAAAAACGCAAAATATTGCGTTTTTCATGAAATGCACAATAAATGCAAAAAAACTTCACTTTTTTCTACGTGAAGGTCAAAATATGAAAATAAAAACCCACTCTAATAGACAGAGTTTATTTCCACGACAGTTTCGACGCCCACTGGCATCCTCCTCGGGTGGATACAGAAACACGAATGAACTGTTTTTCCCTCTTGTTTTGGTTCATTCGTGTTTCTGTATCCACCCGAGGAGGATGCCAGTGGGCGTCGAAACTGTCGTGGAAATAAACTCTGTCTATTAGAGTGGGTTTTTATTTTCATATGAAATGCACAATTTCACCGATCACGTGTAACATATATATCGAAACCTACGGTAAAATTGAATGCCCGGTTAGGTCAACTGTACGCCCTTGACGATTGGTTAGGTTAAGTCGTGATATATTCGTTAATTTTAACGAAAATATCACGACTTAACCTAACCAATCGTCAAGGGCGTACAGTTGACCTAACCGGGCATTCAATTAACCTACTCGGGCATTCAATTTTTCAACCGACTTGTGAATTTCTGCCAGACTTATATATTACCAATATAGAGTATATATAAATATATAATGTATATCATACATATTTATTTATTTATTACTCGTCAATTTTGTTGTTCATTATATCATAATTATATTACAAAAATTGTAATTCTATATTTTTGTATGAAGATCATTTAGTAATTAAACGTTTGACAAACAATTAAAGTTAATTAATTAAACATTTGAAGACGAAAGCATGGAAACGAAAATAGATTTTTTCGAGTGGATTCACCTTTTTTTTTGCAGGGAAGTGGGTGGGGTGGGGGGTAGAACGCCTTTTAGAAACTGTTTCATACTTAGATACAATGTAAAAATTAAAGAGGCTTTCCAGCATCCAAATTTCGGCGTAGTTAAATATTTCTTTGACGGCGATCAAGAACATGATCACGCGTCTGCTAAACGTATTAAATTAAATTTCACTTTTAAGTGAAAAAAGAAACTAAGGCCAGCCACACGCAGGATCGTCTCGCGACTCACGACTGACGACTGGAGTCGTGAGTCGCGAGACAATCCTGCGTGCGGCCAGCCAAATGATGGATGTATAAATTTCTTTTTTCTTTTAAAAGGAAGTTTAATTTACGCCATTAGAAATGTAATATTTTGGTATGAGATCAAAGAAATAATCGTAAGTATATAGTGGCAAAATGTATGAGTGCAATGCAATTGCAAATGTTGCAAGAGTGCCACCCCCTTTTCTGCAAACCCCCACCCCATTTGTTGCAAGGTACCCCCAACCCCCATTTGTTACAAGGCACCCCACCCCCTTTGTTGCAGGGGGGGGGAACCTCTTTGGGGAGAAGGTGGGACGGCCTCATCCCCCAAAGGGGCATACCTAATCTAAGGAAGAGGGGGGACCTCTTTGGTGGAGAAGGTGGGACGGCCTCACCCCCCAAAGGGGCATACCTAACCTAAGAGAGAGAAAGGAAGAGAGGAGGAGAGGACCCAGAGGAAGGGTCTTCTCTCGGCGAGAGCCAAGCGCATATGAGTCCTTCAGCCACCCCGCCGCTCTCTTATAGGGCCCCTAATCAGCCAGTTGGCTTAATTAGCCAGTGCCTCCGGTCATCAGTTGACACATGTGCGTCGCGCGTTAAATGGGACTCGAACTGGGCGGCCTTCCACAGTTGCAGGGTACCTTAATGTTTCCCCGTAGGTCTAAGGCAGGTGTAAAACAACTCGTACGAAAAATAAATAAAAAATAAATCCCTAATGATTCCCCGTAGGTCTAAGGCGGGTGTAAAACAAATCGTACGAAAAATAAATAAAAAAATAAACCCTACTGACTCCTCGTCCCGTAGGTCTAAGGTGGTGGTATTCGTACGGAGAATAAATAAAAAATATAAATGAACAATTCGAGAAAATTAAATATAAAATGGCAACTTCAGTTTTCATAATAAATTTTTATTAATAAAATTCTTATAATATTTATAAAACTCGATTTTTACACTTAAAGATGAATCAAACAACATTTCATTAAGAAATCTTTATGAAATCCGAACTACGATAAGATTTCAAATGATTCATCATATATATATATATATATATATATATATATATATATATATATATATATATAAAATGAATCATTTGAAAGCTTATCGTAGTATATATATATATATATATATATACTAAAACGAATTTAAGAATATTTGTTTTAATTCTATCCTGCATTATTTTTTGTATGAAATCGCAAAACTTTATCCACCATCACAATAAAAGGTTAGTTATTTTAAAATGGTTTTTTGACCAATGGTATACCACTACTTTTACAGTCAACTAACTAATTATGAATTCTTGCTGATTTTTTAAAAATATTTTTTTCATATTCATCTAAAATTCGTGTAAACACTCCCTACGGGGAAAAACAAAAAATAAATAAATCCCTAATGACTCCCAGTCACACACATACATATATATATATATATATATATATTTCATATAAATACATGTCGACAAGTATTCCAATCTGGACGTGTCCCATATAAATAACCTTTACAAAAAGGTTATAAAAACGAGATTCATGATTTATATATTACACTGGGTAACAAAATTTGAAAAACTTTCTGTTTATTGTGATTTTTCTGTCGTTTCTTAATGATTTCCGGGCGCTGATTCCAAAAATGATATTGGTTTTGCTCATCAACCGTTTCAAAAATATAGGTTATCACACTTTTCATGTGGCAAAGTATATAAAGAAGGCTAACATAAATATTTTCTGAAAATAAAAAAACTATTGGAAATTAATGTTATTGAGACAAAATTGTTTGACAAACCCAAAATGGTGCAAAGGATATAATATATATCATGAGGAGAACCGATAAGAGAATAACAAGCCTCGTTATGCAGTGCGTTCCTTAAAAATGCACTGAAGAACGCGACTTCCGCGTATGAACATTCTTATCCTTTCTGATCAGCGACCATACGTAGTCTCCCATCATGGAAGCATCCCAATGGCCCTGGTACCTTTTCTCCATCGTTTGAATATCTTCATGGAATCTTTCGCCATGTTATTCACTCACATCGCCCAGGTTATCACGAAAAAAGTCTAGATGTGAATGCAGATAGTGTAATTTTAAAGACATACGGCACCCCATTTTGCCATAACACTTAATCAAGTTTGACACTAACTCCTTATAGTTTGGTGCTTTATGGTTGCCTAAAAACCCACGAACGACATCATAGAAAGCACACCAAGCCTCTTTTTCGATCGGAGTCATCTTGGCTTCAAAGTTCTTTGAATTCAACAGCACCTTGACTTGTGCTCCTACAAAGATGCCAGCCTTGACTTTGGCCTCAGAGAGTTTAGGGAACATGACCCGAATCTGTTGGAAAACTTCCCCTCCAAAATCTAACGGTTACAAACTGCTTAATTAGACCCAACTTAATATGGAGAGGTGGTAGCAGAACTATGTCAGGCTTCACAAGAGGTTCCCTGAGTACATTGTACTTTCCTGGTTGCAGTCCTTCACGTGGAGGCCACTGAACTGTTTTATAGTGCTCAGTTGAAGCCCTGCTATCCCACAGGCAAAGAAAACATGAATATTTAGTAAACCCTCCTTGTAAACCTTACAGGAAACCAATCATTTTGAAATCACCACACACGTCCCAGTTATATTGTTCATACCTGATTTGAGTGAGCAGTTGTTTGACATTTTCATAGTCCTCTTTCATTTGAACAGAATGTGCAACTGGTATAGATGGATATTTGTTCCCAGTGTGGAGTAGAACAGCTTTTAAACTCCGAGTTAAACTGTCAATAAACAGGCGCCACTCTGAGGGTATATGTGTTAACCCAATAGCTGTGAATAGACCATTAACCTCGCTGCAATAACAGAGAGAGCCATTGACATCGTAGAACCTTGCAAACTCTTCATGCCGCTTTCGGTATACAGTGCTCTTGCAGTCTTCTCCAAGCAAATTCCACTCTTTGAGTCTGGAGGTCAGAAGCTCAGACCCTGATTTCGTGACCCACATCTCTAATTAAGTCGTCCAATTCCCTCTGATTTGGAAAGTGAGGGTTTCTATTGAAAGTTACTGTATATTCTTCATCATGACTGTCCTCACCAGCCGACATCTCAGATGAGCTAGCTGCATCCTCATTTTCAACCTGCAAAGCAAAGAAACAAAATATAGGCATAGCTATATATGTAGAAGAGCATCAGCATTAAGAAAAATCGACACATAATGACCCACAGTCTGTAAATACAGAAGGTAAAGTAATGGATAGATACCTGTTCTGGTGGACGTGGTATTGGAAGACCTGCGCCATGTGGTACAGGAGCTATGGACAACGCTATGCTTGGATACTGAAGTCTGCCTTTCTTTAACTTTCCTGTACTTAGAAACATCTATCATGCAGTAGTAGCAATCGTCGTGGTGGCTCTTTGGTTCTCTCCATATTCTGGGTACCGCAAAGGGCACTGCCTTGCGTACTCCCCGCAGCCACCCTTCAAGTGTGGAGCGGCAGCTTCCACAGATCACATGGGGTGCCCAGGGCTTATCTTGGTCATCCATAGGCATACCAAAATAGAGCCGATACGCGATCCAGAACTTGGTGCCTTTCACAATCTTGTGCGATACTTGCTTGGGGCCTATGTAATACCCACAAACGTAACAGAATATATCCGGCGAGTGTTTACAAGCTCTACTTGCCATTCTCTTTACCAAACTGTACTACATTAATTATAACCTGCAGATGTAGAGAGAAGTTATTAAATCTGCAACAGATTCCAGATTCCAGAGAAAAGATGTATTCACAACACTGAAATAATGTTCGCAATAAAAAAGGATCGATAACACTCAACTCGTCAGCACAGAGAAGCACAGAAACACAGTACCTCAGTGCTGGTAACCATCAGACAAACAATCTGCTTTCTTTATGTGCATACTGACTTCTCAGACTCTGCGCTCTTCTTTATATAGCACAGTGGAAGCTTCGGGCAATTTCTAGAGCAAGAAACTGTCAACGAACGTCCGGATTGTTCTCAACAATTCCTGATTATTCTGATATTGCTGCGCCCATAATAACATTATACTGGTAAAACATGAAAAATGGATTATCTCTGAAACCATTGATGATACACACAAACCAAGGCCAGATTTGGACTCAGCGCCCACAAATGCATATAAAAACATAAAAAATTCTATATAAACAGAATCAGTGTTACACAGTGTTATTAATAACAAATATATGGGTTCTTAATTAAAATAAAACCTAAAGTTTAAGGTCACAATAATCACAGAAAGGTTGTCTCCATACCTCAAACCTCCAAAGCATGACAGTGAGTTGTCCGGAAAAATAAACAATGTTATCATCTATCCAATATATATATATATATATATATATATATATATATATATATATATATATATATATATATATATATATCGCATGGTAAAGATTTATTCATTAAAAATTTGTTTACAATCAGCGGAGTCGTCAGTTTGGTACAACACAGAAACTGTTTTTCAATCTGAAACCTTTATCATCATATATATACGTCTTTTCTAATCTGTACGTGACCATATAAATAAATAAACAGTTTACCCGAAAAGGTTGACTTCTTCAGCAAATATTTTTGGTTTAAACCTTACAAAGCATGACAGTGAGTTGTCCGAAAAAAAATAAACAAAGATTTCATGTGGCTGATTCCACCACAGAAAGGTTATCTTGTAACAAGATAAGACAAGTATTTTAAGATTATTTCTCGCAGAAATCCAAATTAAAATTGAGTTGGCCGGAAAAGTAAACAAAGATATCATGGGGCATCCAATCACAGCCCTGTGAGTCGGCCCAGGATCTCGGGTTGGGTGCTATACATGTCTACGCGTCAAGCCACGCCCAAAATTCATGGAGGCAGCCAATCGCAACACTACAGGTCGGTTCCAGGACCTTGGGTTGGTTGCTATCCAGGCCTACGCGCCAAGCACGGCACAAATTTCACCGCCTGCCAATAGGATGGTAAGGATCGCGCTTGTGGGTTGATCACATACCCCCTTATAAGAGCGAATCTCAATACAGAGACTCAGTTTCTCGCATTTTAGTGCATTATACGCCATGAGTCAGCTGTCTTTATACAACACCCCCGACCTAATGGAGGGCGATGTCAATTATGTTCACGCAGCGCTACACCTCTTCAATGCTATAGACCAGGACGAATTTTTATCTACCCAGAGTGTCGCTGAAAATTGCGAGGCAGTGGAAGATCCTACAGGCAATTCAACTGAAATGTAAGTGATTATATTCTGCCGTTCACTCAGCGTTAGCTTATAAAAGATGTCAATAAACGCGTTTTGAAAAACATGTTTAATTATTGTCTGTTCCCTCATATATATATGGTGGAGCTTCAATAATATTTTTCTCGATAATTTTAAGATGTATTTTCTCGTTTATAATCGGTAGCCTAATTTCCTTTTATTCTGATTTTTTCTACAACGTAAAATTAATCCCATTGTTTTTAACTACTGTCTGACCCCTCACATATATATATATATATATATATGATGGAGCTTCAATAATATTTTTCTCGATAATTTAAAGATGTATTTTCTCGTTTATAATTGGTAGCCTAATTTCCTTTTATTCTGATTTTTTCTACAACGTAAAATTATTCCCATTGTTTTTGTCTGTTTGCTTCATAATTATTTCGGTATATATATATATATATATATATATATATATATATATATATATATATACACCGTAAATCCTGGCGTATAAGTCGATTTTAGAGGCACTGAAATGAAGCTCTAAAAGTAGGTCGACTTATACGCCAGGTATAAAAAGAGAACCATTAACACAGGTTGCTAACAAAGAGGTTTCTTAATAAAAAATATCGAAATATAAGGTTAGTTTAATGAGTACAAACATTTATTAACTGTATTAAAAGATAAATTAAAAACTTAGGTATTTATTCAAGGTCATCATAAGGATCAGTATCACTAGAATTACTGTTGATCTCAGCTTCTTCCTCTTCATCATCTTCCCACAGTAAGTCGTCTTCTTGTCCATCCATTGCATTAGAAATCCAACATTTTTTGAAGGATTTTACAACAGTTTCTGTACGGATGGAGTTCCAAGACTTGATCACAAAAGTGCACAACATATCCATTGATGGAGCACGCATATTACCGGCCTTTGTGTATGTTTTCTCACCTTCAAGCATCCATGTATTCCACTCAGAACGAATATTATCTTTAAATGGCTTATTTAAACCCACATCAAGGGGCTGAACCACAGATGTTAGTCCTCCTGGTATGACTGCAGGTACAGTTTCAATTCTCTATAGATGGTTCTTAACATTATCTGTTAAATGTGCTCTGAGTCCCACACTAACATCGCCTTTTCTTCACGTAATCCACCTGGCCTTCTTCTCCACACATTGTCAATCCATAACTGAATTCCAGCTTCGTCCATCCATCCTGTCTCGTGGACATGAACAAAAACCCCTTCAGGGAACTGTATATGTGGCACTGTTTTCCGTTTGAAAATAACCATGGGTTTAAGCTTCGTCCCATCTGCAAGGCAGCTTAGTACTACAGTAAACTTTGTCTTTTCGTGGCCAGTACTTTCTATCAAAACTGTCTTACTACCTTTGCCGTCGACGGTTCTTGGGGAAAGCATATCGAAAAAACAGGGAGTTTCACCCATGTTACCAATCTGACATTGTGGAAAGCTGTGTTCCTTTCTTAATCCAAAAATGTATCTTTGGAAATTCATAATTTTGTCTTCCAACTCCACAGGTAATTTTTGTGCAATTTTCGTTTTCTGCCTCAACACCAAGTTATTCCGCTTCATAAAACGAGAACACCAGTTTGCTGTAGCTTTGAAATTTCTGCTTTGATCTTGGTGATTTCGGACCTTTTCCAGTTTGTGTACCGTTTTTCATATAATTTATTTTTGAGAATTTTTTGTTAAAACTAACGAAAATATCACGACTTAACCTAACCAATTATCAAGGGCGTACAGTTGATCTATTTAATTATAACATTGTTTGTTTCTGGAATAGTATTTACTATTTACTAATAGATCAACGATAATTGGTTAGGTTAAGTCGTGATATTTTCGTTAGTTTTAAAAAAAATATTCTCAAAAATAAATTATATGAAAAACGGTACACAAACTGGAAAAGGTCCGTGATTTCTTGCCCACTTAAGGGCTTGTATACGTATACAATTCCTTGTAACTGCAAAACCACTTTGCCTGTTTTCGTTGACCCACTGTTCTAAATAAATTTCCATTTCTGGCCAGTGACAGATTCCAGTCCTTAATGCACATTTTGATTTAGGCATTCTCTTCAGGGATTCCACATTTAATCCAATCACGCACAAGTTTTTCACAAACTCCAAAATGTTTTGCTGCAGCAACATTATTGAATTCTTTTGCATACGAGACAACTTTTAATTTGAATTTTGCTTCATATTTCATTCTTTTCTTTGGAGGCTCCATATTAGGGTATACTCAGGACACTATAAGTTTAAACTATCAAAAGTTCAAGGTTACTGCCTGAAATAAACAAAAGGATTAATACATCTACTTGGTTCATTCCTTTGGCATTTGGATGGTTGGTTGATTATTTGGGGGGTCGACTTATACGCAAGGTATACCTTTAAATCAGAAATTTTTACCTAAAATCTTTCGGTCGACTTATACGCCAGGATTTACGGTATATAATATATATATATATATATATAAATATATTATATTTATATATATATTGGAGTTTTAACAATAATTTTCTCGTTAAGCCAACGACGCTGTTGGACACAAAATGAATTATCTGTATTCAAACTCGTGACATTTATTTTACTTACAGGAACGATTCCGAGCTAGAACGTGTTATGGCTACTTTTGACGAAAGGATGGTTTCTCCGCCCAGCCAACCCAGCGATCTGGATACAGAAGTCGTGGTATTGGCACGGGACAGCGAGTGCCAGTTTGTAGAGGCGGTGATGTAAGTATTTTTAGGTTATATAGTATGTTTTTATTTTTCTTGTGAATCGTGAATAATAAGTTTGGGTAGGTCAGGTTAGGCTATGTTACGTCCCTGTATATATATATATGGTGGATACAAACGAATTATCCGCATCCAATTTCGTGACATTTTAATTACAGGACCGAAACGGAGCTAGATCGTATTATAGCCACTTTGGCGAAAGGGTGATAAATGAAGTGGTAGCTTCCCCGCCTAGCCAACCCAGCGATCTGGACAGAAGTCGTGGTATTGACTCACATCCGGTCAAGCGAGTGCCAGTTTCTAGGAGCTAATGTAAGTATTTTTGAGGATAAGAACAAAACCCAATATATTTTCATTTATTAAATAGCAGAAAACATGTACAAAAAGGTCAGTGCCCGTTACATAAATCTTAATGGCTAGTTACAAATGTATATACAGCTTTACACAATCTAGATATACACCTTACACATTACAGGGGGTGCTAACATATGGAACCTTTTTTTAGCTGTTTGCATGCACTTTTATCGTTCATATTTGTGTCGCATAAATCGAATAATTTTTAAAAATTCATAAAACTCTTCCCACGTGACATGCATGAGAAACAAAATGCAATACAACCCGCATGTTTCAGTATGTCCTTGGAAACGATATGGATTCCAAATAATCTCTGGCACGCTATAAACTTCACAATTGCCGAGTCATTCCACGGTGGAAATCTGAGTGAGTCAAATAGTACATTCTTTCCTTAGTTTTAAAATAGATTGCAAACCAATGAATACCCTCACCGCCCACAATGTCGGTGTTAACGATAACCCCATACCAGTTTCTCGTACTAGCCAGCTTCAATATTTCATTCTTCGCAAAAACACCGATGAATTTGGAACGCGTGAAGCAGTCACTTTTCATCACTCTCTGAATTGTATTCGCATCCATTTTAAAAATCTGTGGTGACGATCCTGAAACGATCAACCTCTATTAGTGCATGTGATTCTAGATACACGAGTGCACTTATAGGCAGTGGTCTTGTATTCCAATTAATATCCTTTTAGGTAGGACTCCAAGAGCAACGTTTTCTAGCTGTTTCGATGCCAACCCTGCGGGGAACGTGCACAGTTGGATCTGTACCCTGTTAATTGGATATTTTACTGTGGAGTGTATCAAGTCTCTCAATTTCTATTTGCTTCGGGGAACTTAATTTCACTCGGCGTATACGCAAATACGTTTCCATGATGCGTATCACAACGGGTTTCGCGCCTTCTTCTTGGTCAGTCCCCAGATTTATGCAGATCTCAGGGTTCGTGCGGGTAAGCTTTATTTTCATATCTACCCCGTTCATAAGCAACTTCTCCTGGAATGTGAAATCTGTATGCAGGCGTCCAAAACACTCGTCTATCTTAGAATTTTTAAATTTAGCCTTTATACTACTCTCGTCTTTAGTGTGGTAATACCCCTCGGCGGTTAAAAAGGTGTCCTTCGCTTCTTTTGAAAAGTTGAGGACATTTTCCAGATAGGCTCGTAGGTGATAGTACCCCGTACCTGCCGAGATGTTAGTCTGATTTAAATATGTCACACTGACTGAATATGGAGTGCAGAAACTTGGTTTCAGGGTAGGCAGCGTAACTATCATCGCAGTCCGTTCCGTCAGAATGGGCTATGCGTAGTTTAGCATACATGTGCATGCAACTCGGGTCAAAAAAGTAAGGGCCTGAGCTGGTATCACGAATTCTATAGGAGCACTGGAACTAATTGTGTTTAACGGGTTAATTGTAATAAAGTCACTATATTCAATAGAGACCTGGGTAGGGGGCATATCAAAGAGGGACAGTTCCGATTTACAGCATTGTAAACTACACGGATGGATGAAACGTGCCATGACGAGTCAGAAATAGTACCACCTCCCTCGGCGAGTATTAGTCAATCTACGATTCGTGAGTAGCGTCCTCAGCTTATATCAGTTAAAAAAATGATCAGCCATAGGTTTCATACGCTTAGAGCACTTCTTTTTTATTTCCTTTTACGTTTAACGCCGTGATGGTAACCCCTTCTTCCTAGCAGATCTCTTCTTTCCGCCACGTGATGGTAACCCTTATTCCTGACAGATCTCTTCTTTCCGCCACCACGCATTTTTCTCTTCACATCTTTGATGATTTCATCCCGTGTACGTTTAAAATTTTTTTTTAGAGCTTCTTTAGGCTTAGTGCCAGCCAATGTTTTCTGCCGCGTTAAAACCTGTTTGTAACGCCTTTCTCCGTCGGTACCTGGCACCCCTCTTCAACAGTGGGACAGCGGTGCGTAGTATGGATGAAAAAATGGACCCAAGTCCACTACCACGCTGGTACCTCACTCCTCGGTATACTGTGAAAGGCTTTCTGTCCACTATAACTCAGTGCATCGAAAGTGCAGCTTCACTGTTAAGCTCCCGTTACCGAATGGGAAATTTTTACCCTCAATCGTTCTTACGTATATTGAGATATTGGTTATTAGATTAGTTGTGACATTCACATAATGGGGCATGTCATATCTAATACTCAAACTCCTTCCTCTATGGTTGGGGATGTGGGCTACGCGTAGCAGGCGTGCCTGCGTATCCCCAACAAACTGGTGCTCCACTATATTGCTGTAAATATAGCATATGTCTGGGGGCTGAGAGCTTTCATCCAATTTCTCCATCTTCAATTGATACATTAAGTTGGACAAGTCATGCTGTGCCTCGTGAAAGGTATCTCTTTGGAAGGCTGAGCGATATCGCCCCTCGGTTATAATTTTGAACACTCTTCCGTCTCTAATATTTCTGTTAACCTTTGATTTTAGGATTAGAGTATGTGCAGGGTTTCCTTTGTTTACGGTTTCGTATAATAAATCATTCATAAGATTTGAGTTCTTTAAACTTACGTTTAAGTCTTTCACAACATCCTCAACCGAACCATAACGGCCCGGTCCTAGTGTCACTGGTGTACTGTAATGCCGTGCAACCTTAGTTCGGGTGATACGCATAGTTTCATCCCGAGTTACCCCGGCTTTTGTACACTCACGACAGTCTCTAAGAATCGTAAAAACGGTATCTTCATAATCAATATTTAAAAAGAGGGTGTCCAGCTGAATTTCGCATATCCTCACCTCATACGAATCACGACCTAATTCAATGGGTCCATGGAGTCTGTCAAAGTTGGTTAGTGTGTTGTTAGCAAAGCTGGGCACTTGCGGTTTTTTTTGCGGTACTGCGGTACTGCGGTACTACCGCACTACCAAACCGGTACCGCATAACGCAGTACCGCAAAGGATCGCTGAAAGTACAGCAGTACCGCTACCGCATTTTTTGCGGTACTGCGTTATGCGGTACCGGTTTGGTAGTGCGGTAGTACCGCAGTACCGCAAAAAAAACCGCAAGTGCCCAGCTTTGGTTGTTAGGGTGTACAGACGGGGACGAGGAGGACGGGAGTGTGACGTAGAAATGGTTAGGAGTCATGCTGCATACTAATTAAGTTTCATTACTGCATCAGCTTTTTTATAGGTATTGAAGCTTTCTGGATAACCTAGCCACTTCACCAGGTACATTTTTCTCTTTCCTGAACCTTTGCTTCCTATAATTTTCTCAATTTTAAACACATTTTTTCCTAAATTAAATAACACTTTCTGCAATTCCTCGAGGTAAAAGCCTCCCGAGATCTCTTCTCCATTCAAATCTTCAACGTAATACATTATATCGCCCTTAGGCCTCATAGCCCTAACTTTAAAAATCTCGCGTGTCCAGCCTTGCTCAAATCCCTTCGCGAATTTATTCCCCGAACGTGACAGCCTTACATAGTCATTGATTTTGAAACGCGCAGAGTGTGGTGGTGGCGGCACTCCATCTCTTCTCGGTCGGTTGCCTCTTTCTAAAACATCGTTAGGTGTTGTACCGATCGTACGATGGTGTGAACGGTTGTAGGATGAAGCCAATGAACCGAGAACGTTTATATCTGTATGTGTTTTTATGTGTAAAATAGCGGTGCATGCGTTCCTTTATGGTACATTGAACTCTCAGCTAAAGAAGCCTTATGTATAGAATTGGAAGTGTAATAGCTGATATTAAACTCTGACAGCATGTTCTGAAAAGCGCGTCCTATAAATTCTTTTCCCATATCTGTAGAAAAATAGCCAGGAATCCTGTTTTCTTTCAACATCAGCGTTTTGGCCGCTTTAGCAACTGTTTCAGGTGATTTATTTTTCAGGGGAATTAACTACAGGTATCTAGAGAATATATCTATTATGAATAGGATGTAACGGTAGCCATCGTTATACATTGAATATCTTTGCATGTCTGTTAAATCTGCCTGCCAAATAAAGTCAATCGAGGCAGCTGTTTCTTGGCTGTTTTAAACCTTTTTCTCACCGGCTTACGAAGTGTATAAGCATCCTGTCCCCGCAAAAATCTCTCAACATCTTTTTTCCTTACACTATAAACACCTCTCCACAATCTATTAACGCCACCATAGGACGCGGGACTAGAAATGTTATAATAGCGCTTACTTAATACGTTAGCCATTTGCGTATTTTAGAGGCACGTGGATAAGGTTGGCCGCCTGCTCTCTTCTTTCTCCTCTTCAGAGACACTGCAGCTGCTGGGGGCGAAGGTGTACTCAGTTGTGACACGTGCGATGCATGTTCCAAGTCTTTTAACCTATTCAGATTACCTATCAATGTTTTGGGGACATTTATTTGTTGTAGTCTTGCTTTAATATGCTCCATCCTGTTGGTGAGGGCCTATCCCACTTTCTCACCCATGAACAATATCAACGATATTGGCCTTGTACCCTTGTTCCTTCAACAATGACCTCGCCTGTATCGGTCCACTGTATGATGGGGTCCTCACTCAATAGATTATAAAGACACCCTTTATTCCTCAATGTATGGGGAGGCTGTTTTTTAGCACATGTTCGATGTGTTGTGTTCCGTTGCTCTTTGGTTGCCCAGGTCCTGTGTCGCTATGCTCAGCTACTCGAGCTGTGCCTCACGGGGAGCTCTGTAGGATGCTTATAATCTTCGTACTCATGAAGAAATTTCTGCAAAGTACAAGATCCTTTTCTCATCAGGTGCCTTTTCACTGTTTAATAGGGCTAGCAACTCACTTTCCATTCTTTTAAGCCTACTTTTACGGGGTTCTAGAACCGTCTGGAGTCTTTGAACTTTGTAATGAAGCATACACCTCGTGCGGAATCACAACCACCTTCTTCATTATATTAATCTAGTCAGTAAAGGACCCAAAACTGAAAATAAGATGGGCAGGAACGATCCTCCTCTTTGTACAATAATGCGTTTTTCTTACCCACAGTCTGACTTTTATGAGCGAGCGTCCGTATTATGTTCTTGTAACGACGTAAGCGAGTCTTCTGAGAGGGTTTCATTGGTACATTACATTTTATAACATTAAGACAGATTTCACAGATGCATTTTAAAAAGTCAGAGTCGATATTTTTAACAAACATCTGCTGCAATGCCCGAGGCAGTCGTTGATAGATTTTTATTAATTCGCGGTATTTCTTTAGCCTATTCGTCATTCTGGAATATACACGGTTTCAGGTTCGCTTGGAAATATATTCGTTCTTAGAAGCACCCTAAACGTGTTTCGCGGGTGAAGGTCACAAAGCAAATATCCATAACGCTGGTTTGTGACCTCTTTATAAACCTCCAAAAACTCCTTACGCTGATTCGGGAACATTTGACTGGCTAATACCCCAATTTGTGACACATCTCTACGTTGCGCGAATAAGACTAGATATTGCGTATTTAGCGACACATCGCGCATGTATCTATTTTTGAAAAATAGATTCTGATTGATGAAGAACACGCTTATGTTAAGGTGGTGGGAGAATACTGTAAATGTCTCGGCAAACGTTTTATCCATCTCCAACATGAGGTCGTCAATTACGATGACTGTATGTTCATTTCCCTTTAACGAATTAACGTCATAGACCCCCTTGTGGAACAAAACATCATCTTGGTACTCGTTGAACACTGATTGGTATGTCGAATAGCACCATATAACTTTATGCACAAATTTTGAGAACATTTCCCCTTTTCTTTAATGATTTTAAGCATAAACACCGTTTTACCACACCTGTAGGTCCAGATATAACATGTGGATGGGCTCGTGAACCTGAATTTTTCTACAGATTCCATTTCTAACACGTCACACCCCTAAGTGGGTCATTTACAAAATATTACAAATAACGAGTGCTGCTCCTTATATTTTGTTTTCTTCTTCCACAGAACCGTGAATGACGACGATGTACAGCCCCCATCATCGATATCACGGATGAACCCGTTGACCGTGCATCTACAGTACCCACCCCGCCGATGAGCCCTCACCAGCGACACCTGTAGCACGAAACAGTTCAAAGCGGAGGTGTGATGACGAACCCTCCACGTCAGGTATAAAGCGTTCCAGGGTTGTTAGAACACCAGTAATAGAACCCCAACCCTCAACGTCTTACGCACAAACCCCACAATAGTACCTTCCGCCAATATACCCCCTTATTCATCCTCCACAGCAGCTCCCCGTTCTGTTGAGGCTGCAGTAATAGACCCCAACCCTCAACGTCTTACGCAACAAACCCCACAATAGTGCCTTCCTCAAATATAGCCCCTTCATCCTGGTACAACCTCCACAGCAGCTCCCCGTTCTGTTGAGGATGGCATAACATTCGAGTTGGTGCGCACCGCAACCCCCCCAGCCTTGACTAGAAATCGGTATATAGTCAGGGTTGATCCTAGATCCATGTATAGCAACGGTATTGAACACGGACTACGGCGCGTAGTAGAGCGTATTGTAGAGTTTGCCCTTCAGAACCGCGACGAGCGTGAAGTCAGGACGAGGCTGTCCTTCGGATTCGGGTCAGATGATGGTGATGTAGATGATTTTTGGGTAGTAGTACCATTCAGGCGTTTGGCGGCTGAAGATGTAGAGTATATATTAGGTCGTATAATGCAGGCCTCTCAAAGTAGTATAGCCTTCAATATGGACAACTTCACGGTAAATATTGACCGTGTATTCCGTGTTGCGGGTCATAGTGCCACACCGTATACTTCAATTCTCAGGCTATTTTTAGACGGCATATAAACGTCGATCGTGGTTGCGGCTTTATAGCAGTAGTCTTAGCTCGTATGTTTACTGTACTAAATACACAGACCACAAAATTTGGCTGCCTACGGGTGGAGCGTGCCCGTAAACTAGCTGTAGACTGTGAACTTGATTTGACTGTAATATGGGTCCTGAAGAGCTGAGAAGGGTAGAACAGGAAATGAATGTTCGTATAGTTGTATTTGGACTGGATGATCGTCGTAGAACTGTGTATGTTTTTAAAAGCTATGTGAGAGATCGTACAAGACCCCTACTTATTTTAGGAGTCAGGTACAACATATCTCTCCATCCGTAATATAAGGTGCCTTTACGCGAGTTATGACAAAAGTCGAAAATATGGACGGCATTATGATTTGTGTAAAGGGTGTCTCGAGTTTGCGGACGATATAGTGAAACATTGTAAAGAATGTCACATGGTGTGTGTGCAGTAGGGTGGCCCACTTTTCAATTTTTTTTTAAAGTATAGGTTATCGTAGTTTTTCCCATTATTTGGCACTATACTAGCACATTGGTACCATTTTTACAAAAATTGATCAATATTTAGGGGTCTCGCATCGACCTTGAAATTACGAGGTTTTTTTTAAAATGCATACTTTTTAACTTTTTACTGAATCAAGATAAATCATTAAGTAGGGGTGTTTTCTGAATCCTCTTAATGAGAGAGGTCGTTTGGTGTGCCTTCCAATGTCATACGATTAACGGTTTAAAAGTTGTGCCTGTATACAGGTAATACCAATGTGCTAGTATAGTGCCAAATAATGGGAAAAACCACGATCACCTATACTTTTCAAAAAAATCAGCAAATAGCAGACAAATAAGGAAGAAAGAAACAATAACTTAAACAATCACTTTTGCATTGTATTGACCACTATCACACGTCACTGGCTGCAACGTTGTCCCTCTGTGCTATGTCATCGTGGCGAGTGATGACTTCTTGAAGTCGCCGAGCTCTTTCCGGTTCTTTTCCACCACTTGCAGAAGATCCTGCAGCTGTGCCTCGTCCTTTGTGACCGTGTTCGCATAGTCTTGTATCAGTTGGACTCCTCTTTCAGCGACGTCATTGGTGACCTGGAGATTAGAGATCACATCCTTGAGACGACAAAAGTCCTCGTTCTCGTCCCACTTATCAGTTGGCAGGGTGAGCCACGAAGACCCATACATCTTCAGACCTGCAAATAAGAACCAGGAGGACTCGTCGATCAGGTCGGGGAGTAGCGTCATCTCGTCGACTGAGACGTTCTCGTATGTGAAGTCTTTGGGTACAGGGAGGTGGGACAGCTTCTCTGCCATCTGTTGCTTCACAGTGCCATCCACCTTGTTGCTGCATAGAGCGAAGATGACGGTCTGAGGCCTCAGATACCAGAAGTGCCGCCTCATCACTGCCAGTGACGCTTCTGCCACTTCGCGGTCCACTGCCCTATACCTCAGAAAACGCTGGTATAGTACCAGGTCATTCAACGGCACATCAGCTGCTACAGGGGCCGCCAACCAAGCTGGTACGTACAGAAGAGCGATGAACACCACGATCCTGTGCAGTTTGTCGACCAGCTCGGCGTCGAGCTCCAGCTGCCTACTGAACATCAGCAGTTTTGTGTAGTAGATGACCTGAAACAGAATAGGCACCATTGTAAGTAAGACAGGTTTATTGTTACAATTACTTTGTTTGCGTTATAATGAAATGTTTATCTTTGAATAACATTTAAACTTATCTCTAGATTATTTTTGTTTGAAAATACTAACTTTAGCCATCCATCTTGCGTGGTGGTAGGCTCCTGGGCGCATGAGGTAAATGCCACGGCGTGGTTGTGTCCCGAGTACCAGGAGCGTGATCTCTGCCACTTCCCGGTAATCGTCTCTGACGAAACCAGAAGCTGTGCTCAGGAAGCTGACCCCGCGTCCCGGAGTTCTATTAGCCACGTACTCTCCGCCAGATTCTCGACCTGCAGCTTGCAGTAGGTCGAGAGATCGAGCTCGTCCCATCTTCAAAAATAATAAACAAGAAAATTGTGTGAGAAAACTCTGAAGTTCCGGATTGGCTTGCTGTTTTATAAACTAGTGGAATATCATGTGTCCTAACTTTACCTTGCACAAAAAATGAACTCACCTTCTCTTCAACTGCTGAAACAAAGGATCAGTTGGTGCCGTAGTCCTTCCGAGCAGGGTGACGGCTACTGCCCCCACGATAAGCTCTAGGACGTGATGACGGCATCCCAGCTGGAGTAGCGGTCGCCCGAGCATGTTTTCCAGCCGGACAACTGCACCCTGCACCCTCCCCGTGTTGGTGGAAGTGGTGTCGAAGCAGAGTCCGATGACGCTCTCCTCACATCCCCAATCTTCGAGAGCATGTATGGTTGCCCGCGCCTGCGACAGTCCGGTGCCGTCAGCAACAGCTGGGACTGACAGCAACTTTCCTTCTGTGCAATGAGGAGCCCCGGAGATGAGAATTGCTTGGCGGTGCTCCGCCGTTCCAAGGAAGTTCTGAAACACATGCCATATATTTCAATTTCATGGTTTTAAAGTAACCTATTTTTGTTCACATTCAGTTCTCTTTTTAATGACATTATGCTTCATGAATCTCATTACTAAATTGATAGCTATGAAAACTTAATCAACTGACCTTGACCATTTTGCCATCCCAGTGGACAACAGTGTGCCTCGGTGGCGTGAAGGAGTCCTTCACAGCCGTCGCCACTTCACGGCGATGTGACACTCTTCCCCGGCGAGCCGTTTCTTTCGAGATGCTGAACTGATTGAGGTCTGCTGGTGGATCCGCCGAACATGTGATAGCAGCCACAATGCTTACTACCTATGTAGAGAATGGAAAGTGGAAAGGAAACTGTCAAGAATACATGTGGGTTACGGGACACTTTAAAACTGACGCTATCGATGAATACTATACACAATACGCACCTGATTATTGGACATGCGGAAACGATCAGCCACTTCCATGACAGCAGGTGCATTAAGGATGCGGCGAGGAAGATTGACAGACACACTTGGCTCTTTCGGCAGGGGGAACGCTAGTTCTGTCTCCGACTCTCCTGACATGCCAGTATCATCATTCTCCATGGCCTCATCTCCGGTTTCGTATGCACACTTTGAGGCTTGCGGCTCCTGGCGAGGACGTTTTCTTCCTTCCTGTAGCTTTCTTTTTACAGCGAAAACTTTATCGTTCCGGCTCATCGTTGCCACCCGAGGACCACGTTGATCGAGGTAGAAGTCAATGTCTTCTTTCTTGTCCTTGTCGGACAGCAGTCGATTCTTCTTTATATCTTCGACAGCGTCAGATGCTCCGATATCCCACAGCTTGTCCACACTGTCCGAAAACTTCTGCCGTTTTCCTCCGGCGTCAGTTTCTCATTTTCTGCTCTTTTGGAGTAAGTGCCACTCTTTCCACAATGCCTCTAGCTTCCGTTCGCAGTTGAGCTTTGTGATTGTTTTAATGCGGGCCATGTTCCAAAACTTTAAGACGTTGTTTACGGCTTCTTTGAATGCGTCTTTCCTGTTAGCAGTGTACTGGATAACACTGAAGAAGTATTGCAAAACCTGCCGTGTTGTTGGCAATTTGCTACCACTGATGGAGGACGACGGTTGGCCAACTAAAAAAATTTCCGAGGCCGATCTTAGAGAAGGTAGCGATGTTATTTTCGCCTTTCCTTTTGATGACTCTCTATTTGTAGCTTCAAGAGTTCTTCCAGTTATGGTTGCCATCGATTTGTCCATGACAAAGGATGAAGAACTCAGACAGAATTTCAAAATGTTATGATCTGCAAAAAAAGAAATAGGTTAGGTACCTGGCACAGGCATAGTGCATTTTCTAATTACCTATATACATTATACATTCCGCCCGGGTATGGTGACTCATTTTTTTGAAAAGTATAGGTGATCGTGGTTTTTCCCATTATTTGGCACTATACTAGCACATTGGTATTACCTGTATACAGGCACAACCTTTAAACCGTTAGTCGTATGACATTGGCAGGCACACCAAACGACTTCTCTCATTAAGAGGATTCAGAAAACATCCCTACTTAATGATTTATCTTGATTCAGTAAAAAGTTAAAAAGTACGCATTTAAAAAAAAACAATTTCAAGGTCGATGCGAGACCCCTAAATATTGATCAATTTTTTTAAAAATGGTACCAATGTGCTAGTATAGTGCCAAATAATGGGAAAAACCACGATCACCTATACTTTTCAAAAAAAATTGAAAAGTGGGCCACCCTAGTGTGCAGTGTAAAAGCCCCAAATGCGAAAGCCGTGTAGTTGAAGCTGAGAAGAGGGATTGTAATGTGTGTAGACGCACATTTTTCAATAATAGCTGTTTTGAGCTCTATAAATCAATTGGTGCGTGCAGGAAAATGAGAGTCTGTGAATGTGGTATGTTTCACACCTTGAATGGTAGCGGCGAGTTCAGGTATAGTTGTGACGAAATTCACTGCTCTACATGCCATGAGAAATATAAGGCGGTGGTGTAAAGCATGTATGTTATATGAAAGATGCTAAGCCTAAAAACAACCCTTGTATAACTGTATTACGATATAGAAACATACACGAACGCTGAAACCAAAGAGGTTATTCCACATTTACTTGTGTGCCAGACTATCTATGATGAGTGTAAGGACATCGAGTGTGATGAGTGTCACAAATGTGGTAAACGGACAAGCGTTTTTAAAACGAGTGCCCACGATAGCCCTGTAAAATTCTTTGTGTCCTATATTGTCAAGCTAGCGGACAAGTTCAAAAAAATGACTGTGTCCATTCTCGCCCATAACGGGGCAAAATTTGACACACAGTTCCTTTATAAGGAGTTGCTTGAGCACGAGTCATCTGATATATTTGCAGGTGATCCCTTGAAAAGAGGCAACAAACTAATACAGATGCAGATAAGAGGTAATCTACAATTAAAAGACACTTTATTATTCACACCCTGCAAATTAGCAAAGCTACCCAAGGTGATGGGGGTAGCAGCTGAAGTTTCAAAAGGATACTTCCCTTACACATTCCTCACTAGCGAAACTTTAAATTATGTAGGTCTACCTCCACCCAAACATTATTTTAACTATGATTGTATGAGTACAGATGAACGTGAAGATTTTGATCGATACTACAACAGTTTTAATGAATGAACGTAATCCTTATAATATAGCTGATGAGTGTGAGCGTTATTGCGTGAATGATGTGCGCGTGCTTAGAGTATGTTTCCAGGCCTTTAGAAGGATGTACATATGTCGTTTGAAATGCGATCCGCTACAGTCGCAACCACTATCGCCTCATTATGTTTTACGGTGTTCAAGAATAACTTCATGCCTAAAGATACCTTGGCCATTATCCACAGAAACAACCCCCGCAGTTATGGGCACAAGGCTATTTACTGGCTCATGCACATACAGCAGCAGACAGGTGTATACATAAAGCACGCTCGCAACACGGGGGAAGTACCCATTAAGGTTAATGGTCGTGCTTTTTGGGTTGATGGTCTAAGTGAAAACCGTGTCACTGGCGAGAAGACTGTGTACTCCTTTAACGGTTGCTGGTGGCATGGATGTCCCCGTCCTGAGTGTGGAATCGTAGGAGATATCCACGGTAGATCTCCTGCCGACTGTCTTGCGTGGACGCGCACCCGCGATCAACTTATAGGGTCCCAAGTCACTCACAAAGTCTTGTGGGAGCATGAATATGATGCCTGGATGGAGCTCGATGAGAAGTATCGTGAAGAAATAAACACGATCAAACGTTCAATGGTGCAGGATCCTCTCAAATGCGGTGATAGCTTGTTCGGGGCGTACAAATCCCTTCAAGCTATACTTTCCACCTACGGAGGGTGTGAAGCTCCATTACTACGATTTCTGTTCTTTATACCCTACGTGATGAAGAACAATCCGTACCCCGTAGGTGCACCTGAAAAAATGGTGGGCCCTGCCATACCAACCATCGAGGAGTTTTCGGCCAACTTGAATGACCGCTACTTTGGACTCTCTTTCGTAGACGTGCCCCCCTCGCGATTTATGGATGCCGATCTTACCCGTCGTTATAGATCACAAACTCATGTTTCCCCTGTGTGAAGTGCGCAGAAGAGAACAACGGCGATTGTAACCATATACCCCACCAGCGTAAGATCAGAGGTGTATACACAAGCCCTGAGCTGGCCCTAGCCGTTCGTCATGGGTATAGAATAATGAAGATACATGAGGTGTGGAGGTTTCAGAAGCTACCCAACCTTTTCACACCATATATAAACGCATTTTTGAAGGATAAGGTTGAGGCGTCAGGATATCCGCGAGGGGTTGAACCGAAGATGAAAAAACGTCTTATATTCAGCGTTACCGTGACACGAAGGTATACACTTGATCGTACCCAAATTGTAAAGAATCCTGGCAAGCGCTTTAGTGCAAAGTTGTGCCTAAACAGTCTTTGGGGAAAATTTGCACAGAATACCAGCAAAGGGAACGTTCATTTGGCGCAGTTATAGTGAAGTCTGGGATTATGCCAACGCACCCGATAAAGAGGTCATGGAGATTGTGAATGTAGGTAATACATAATAAAGTACAACAATACTGAATTATCCACACACACCTCACTGGTTACAAGCATTCCTGTAGCCAGCTTCACAACAGCCTACGCACGATTCTCTTGGGCGGCGGGGTATTGTATGCCGATACAGATAGCGTGATATTCACAGCGAGGAGGGGCGAATACATGCCTGCTATTGGGGAGTTCCTCGGTGAGCTAACTGACGAGATCAAGGGTGAGTATGGGGACAACGCATACGCCGACTCGTTTGTGTCAACAGTACCAAAAACCTATGGGGTACGGGTGAGGATAGGGGATGATACGAAGTATATCGTGAAGGCTAAGGGTATCACGCTTAACCATGCGAATCGGCGGGTCGTTAATTTTGATTCGCTGAAGGAGTTAGTGTGCTTGGAAGATGATGAGGGTGACCATCCGCCCCAACTGACTGTAGGCACCCACAATTTTCGGGCGCAGAAGCTGGGGGGCGTGAAGGAACTTAGGGGTACAAAGGTGTGCCGTAACACCTATAGGAAACGCTACCAGGTGCCTGGTACCTATGACACCGTGCCCTTTGGATACCATAATCTTTGATATGTCTATTGCTAACTTATTTATTACACGTATTTGTAAATATATACACCCTGAATATTTCGTTTATTAAATAAATCGTGTTTCAACTAGCGTTTCACTTTGCGTGCGTGCGTGTGTACAGTAAAAAGCTAAGCTCCGCCCACTGTAAGACCGGCGACGTGAATCATGCCGCAACCTGAGCAGGCCTCTATCCCTGCGTTCTCAGTTGACCTCTGTATACCCTTGAGCTCAGACGTGTATTCTCTCGCATAGAAGAAAAATAGTAATGGCTACCTTTAATATCGCGTGTTCAACATTTATGAAGTGGTATTCTGCTAAGTGCATAGATGTAGTGGATACTGAAAAACTCCCTATTCCCCCCTCCTTTGCCTCTTTTAAGGCTGCATTGAATCGTGCGAGGGATCAAGATATTCAAATACTCTACGGTATTCTGGCGAGGGGGTTGTAGGATTTCGCAGTACAGACGATGTACTGAAGTATGTTATAGAACTAAGCTTTATAAAGGCTCACATATACCGCGTAGTAGAAGAAGCAACACGCTCAGAAGATAAACAACAGTTATGGGTAGTGAGTCTTGTGGATGAGTGGTGTGATAAGCGGTATTATATCATGTTACACCATACCGATTACTCGTACCCTACGGCTGAAAATGTAAATCTTGTCATCATGGACAATCTTAAGTATTTTTACCACTACATTAATATATATCATGATGAGGTTTGTAGTGAGGTTGTGGCTAATGGGTTGTGTGAGTTTTAACAGATTTTAGAGATGAGTATCGCCTGTTAAACAAAAAGGATAAATATGAACATATGTTTCTCTCTAATAGCGCACCGGCTTGTGAAGATGTTTAGGAGTGATAAAACATTAAATTCGTTTCGGGAAATTCTGTTTGTCCAAGAGTGTTCGAGCAAGTCTGTACACGCTTTAGCAGTGTGACGCGTTCCCGCCGCACCCGTGTACCTCACGGAGCATACGAGTTCGAACAAACCCATTCACGTTTCATCAGCGTGACTCACCCGCCCATCGAGCCGATCCTGCCTCCTGTGGCTCATAGTCATCTCAGAGCTTGCACCGAGTGGATGTGTCATAGTCAACTCAGAGCTTGAACCGTGTGAACGTGCGAATACGATGGAACTCCCTTTGAGAAGCATTCTCAACGCTTCGTACGACGTCTCCGTGACGAAGTCATTGCGCGTGTTCATGCGAGAAACCGGCACCATTAACTGTGTGCTTGAAACGATCTGCAGCCATGCAAGCAAACGTAACGTTATTTATTTAAGTGTTGAGATGTATAAAATCTTCGTGGTAGTTGAGAGGTGGGCTGAGGACCGTTATAAAATACCAGCTGACGTAGGTACAAGAGAGGTGATTAATGATACCTCCTCATATACCATTGTTTGTACATTGAGTGTAAATAACAACCATGCATTGATATACGACTGATGTGGAAGAACACAGCTGATAATGACGTTCTTGTTCCTACACGAAACCGTTTCAGCCTCGACAGAATGTTTGAGATCGTCGGATTCCGTAAGCTGAAACCTATATTAGATGCGCGTGTTACGGATATGATTTATTTTGACACGGTTCTTGAACACGCATAGACCGCTCTGCGCGACGGATCTGTTGAATGTAGGAATGAACAGGGGGAGAACGGTCTAGATCTGGATGCATATTTAAGAGGTTTAGATTCTTCGAAATACCCTGAACTTTGGTACAAAGCACTTGAGAGGTACAGAGCTGAGCTCGCCTACACTGTTCACCCTGAAGAGCTGTACCTCTATATAATGGATAGATGTCGTTACGACTTGGTAGATTATTTCAGTTGCCGCTATGACGAGTGAAGAGTTCACGATTGAAAAGTTCGGGACGTTAAGAAAAAATCCCCGATTGGAAAGGCATGATTATAAACTTGTATTTAATGTTGTGGTTAACGATGACATTTTTGTGCGTGCTTTTGATTGTGTTCTAGCCATGTTTAAAGATAACTTTCCCGCCAAGGGTAAAGTGGGCACAAAAATGGTATTGAACGATATGAAAGCCATTTATATCGAGTATAGACCGCCGTATCAGTTAAACGGTGAAGTGATGCTTGGACGGTTTTACCACGTCGTACAAAGTAACGGCGATGTGGGTGTAGACTATCACATGCGAGTTTAGCGTTTTGCACCGTAGAACGTAGACAATATATATTTTTCCTGCACTAATATGATTATACGTTTCATATATTTTCAATATATTTAATATAACTATATATTTTTCCTGTACTAAACTGATTATACGTTTCGTATATTTTCAATATATTTAATATAACTATATTTTTCCTGTACTAATATTTTGATGATGCACCGTTTTGTATGATTATATATTTCCCATTCATGATGCTATTTGACCATATATATATATATACACACCCATTGTATATATATTTCCATTAATTCGTCTAAATAAACAGAATGATGTATTGGCGTTTTATTTATTCCTTTTTGTTTGTACACAATTATATCATTTTGGTTTTTAAAACGTATTTCAGAATAATTAATTAATTGTTATTTGTCAAATCGAACTTCTAAGCCAAATGGATCTTAAAGTCAGGATATATGTTTTAAATAAATAGCGCAATATGGCACCTCAACTTTCTAAGCCAGATGACGGAAGAATATAAGGATTAATTAAATAAATAGCGCAAAGTGGCAACTCAGACTTCTAAGCCAACTGACGGAAGAATATATACTTTAATTAATTAAATAGCGCAATCTAGCAACTCAGCCTTCTAAGACATCTGGCTGATTAATATCTGGTTTAAATAACGAATCTGTCAACTCAGCCTTCTAAGCCAACTGGCTGATTAATATATGGTTTAAATAAATAAATAACGAATCTGGCAACTCAGCCTTCTAAGCCAACTGGCTGATTAAGGGTCCTATAAGAGAGCGGCGGGGTGGCTGAAGGACCCATATGCGCTTGGCTCTCGCCCAACGAAGACCCTTCCTCTCCTCCTCCTCCTCTCTCTCTCTTAAGTTAGGTATACCCCTTTGGGGGGGTGAGGCCGTCCCATCTTCTCCCCCAAAGAGGTCTCCCCTCTTCCTTAGGTTAGGTATGCCCCTTTGGAGGGATGAGGCTGTCCCACCTTCTCCCCCCTTGCAACAAAGGGGAGTGGGGGTCTTGCACCAAGGGGGGTGGCGGGTGCCTTGCAATAAAGGGGGTGGGGGTGACACTCTTGCATCATTATGCCACATTTGCAATTGCATTGCACTCATGTTTTTTGCCACTATACTACTACCGTACACCGTAATTTGGTGGCAAGATAACACCTAAATATTAGGAAAAATTTCCTTTATTTTTTAGTGACCAACACACTCAAAATTTCCAGATAAAAATATCTCTAAAAGATATAATAATTATTATTATTATTATTAAGTGGTCATTATCGACACAAAACTGCGTAGTGAAGTGAAAATTCTATATATATATATATATATATATATATATATATATATATATTTTTTATTTTATTCCATTTGTTATTGACGTAAGCAATTCGGCGTAATTAGAAATGTCGTCTTTGGTCGATCCATTATTACGGGATGGATCACATTCACACGAAATCCAAAATAAAATTAAATACTAATTGAAGTTCCCTAATTGAAATTCATTAATTAAAAGCCCTA
Source organism: Bathynomus jamesi (assembly GCA_023014485.1). Lineage (NCBI taxonomy): Eukaryota > Metazoa > Arthropoda > Malacostraca > Isopoda > Cirolanidae > Bathynomus > Bathynomus jamesi. Next base: position 477,071 of record JAJOZX010000103.1, read on the forward strand.
ATTACGAGCACTAATTGAAAATCGACCTTTAAAGTGTGTAGTTCCAAAATGGTTTCCAGGCTAAAATTCCTTCCCAAAATTAGAAAACCTTAAGAACTCGATAAGGGAAGCGAGATTCCTTCCAAAGGACGTTCACCGATCTAATCGAATGGGTAATCAAAGATTTATTATATATAGCTAATATACTGGTATTGTTTAAACGATTCTTACGTCCGGATGATTTTTATAATCAGTAACCCGAAACGGGTTTGACTTTTGGGTGGCCAAACTTCCGTGTAAGTTCGTGAATACGTACCAAATTACGATATTTAAAATTTTGAAAGTGGGATCAGCTAATCTCCATTCGCTTTTTAATATTAACAGCAATTCCCGTCGCTTCCCCTCGAATTATTTTGTAAGTAATATTGTCTCGTTCTTTCCAACGACTAAAATATCCGTCACTCTCTGTAAAGGATTCATACTTCATACCTGGTAGCAAAGTTTGAGCTTTTTCTTTTATTACGGGGAACGCTTAAAGGTAAGTTTCTCGAGCGAGCCTCGACAAACCACTTCAAGTTCTTGGTGATTTCCATGTCGTTTTCTTTTCTTCCAAAGACTTTCACTTGTCGCTGCCTTAATTAAGTTTTAATTCCTCGAGATTCTTCAGCAATTTTGACAGAACCGATTGCGAAACGGCCAATTTCTTTAGTTTGTCTTTAACTCATGACGAGAGAATCAAACTTTCTTAGACGTTTGATTTTCTTTTATGAAGAGTGTATTTATTCTTTTTTGACGTCCACATTTAGCACTTTTGTTGTCTACATTAGATTCCACTATCTTTTCATACTAGCTGTAATATTAAACCACGCCCCAAATATTTTTACATCGAAGATATAAAGTAACCAAAAACATAATTGAAAAAACGAATAATAAGCTGTTTTTATCCCCCAAAATTCTACCTGAAATGAGAAATGCCAACCAAAACAAAATAACCACCATTTTCTAAAATGGAGATTAGCACATAACATTGAACAAACAAAGTGATTAAATATAAACACAAATAAAAAGAGATTAACGAAATGTTCTTATTCTACAAACATTTCGGCTAAACACTTTTATGCAAAAAAAATCCGTGTACGTGATTCTTATAACCATAGTTACGTGATTCTAATATACGGCTCAAATTAACACTAGTGCTATAACATCTGGATCGGAATAATAAAAATTATTCTTAAAAGGAGTTTATTCTTATAAGCAGCTTTGACTACATACATACATACATATATATATATATATATATATATATATATATATATGTGTGTGTGTGTGTGTGTGTGTGTGTGTGTGTGTGTAATTTATATCTGCCAATAAAGCTTATCAATATCATTAATTATCATATATAATGTCTCATATAAAAGTCTCAATCTATTCCTTGTTTACTTCTTACAGGAAATAGACTGGAGCTTTTGGGACACCCTCTGTATAACTTTACTTTCTTTACTTTTAGTTTTAGCACCCTCTTCATTTGTAGCCTGTCACGCATGGCTGGTGAAGGACTACTTGGCTTAGAAGTTTGTGAAGTCATCTATGAATGTTAATGAGTTGTTTCACAGTTGTTTAGGTAGAATATCAAACAGTTTTGGGTCTTGTATATTAAACGAGTTTTTCCATCTTCTTTCTCAAGATTCCTTCTGATGTTGCTTTAGGAACGATGCAAAACCTCTCTGTCTAGTCATTCCAATGATTTTATTTCGTTTTTACAATTAAGAATTGACCCTTCAAGTGATTTTCATACATATATTATCATGTATCACGAGTCTCTCCAACGAATACAGTTTCAAAATTTTCAGATGTGACCAGTAATCTTCACCGTTTTCTATAAAAGTGTTCTTAAAGTACTCACTATTTGCGATATTTAGTTTCCAGTGTGAACTTGCAAGAACAAAGCAGTATTCAATTACTGGTAGAACCAAACTTTTCCATAATTTGAGCATGATGTACGTTCTTCTTTTATGAAAATATTTTATACGATTCCTATTCATATTTCTCCATGGCAATTGTAATATTTTAGCGTTTACTGATCTCAGCGTCCATGGATATTATTACTCTTAGACCGCTGACTTGGTATTTTCGCGTAATTTGTGTACTGTTTTTTTTATTTCATAGCTTTTCATAGATATTCTGTTGTAATTTTGTGTTCTTGCCATATCTCAGTTGGAATTTATCATCACTGAATCTTTTAGTATTTTTTCATTTTATCTAACTGATGTGCTTATATCCTTTCCTCAGTTTTTTCTATCCTCTTCAGAAGAGATTTTTTTGAAAATTGTTTACGTTATGCGCAAAAGACGACGCAATAGTATATCTTTGATTTTTTGTTTATATCCACGCAAATATTAGTATAAACGTGCAGTACTAGGACTAATATTGCTTCTTGTGGTAGGAACTAATGGCTGGTGAAACTCTGCATTTAATTTAACTCACCAATTACAAATCCAGACCCACTTTCCCTAGTAATACCTATTTTTCTAAGTTTGTGAACAAAAATTCCCTGATTACATTTATCGAACGCTTTAGCAAAAGATGTGTATATTACATCTACGATTTTCTTTAGCACAAAGTTTTAAAATTCTCTCTTGGTGATCTAGTAGTTGCGATACGCGAGACCTTCACGTTTTAATCCGCGCTAGTTTAGGTTATACAACTCCTTTTCTTCTAAGAAGTATGAAACTTTATCTTTGACTATTCTGTCAAAGTACTAAAGTAGAGTACTTTATAAGATGTAACGCGAATGTTCATGGTGTATAGTTTTCTTGGCAAGGTTCCGTTTCCCCTTCGTAAATGGAAACAATGTATTTTTTAAGGAGTTGGGGACCGGGCCAGTGCCCAATAATGCCCTCCACAATATGTAGATTGACTTTTCAATCCTTTCTTTCCATTCTTTTAGAAACATTGCATTTTATGCGCGAGGCCGTCAGGCTGAATTATCTCGCAGTTTGGGTAGTTCCTACATGAGAAATCAATACAGCAGCGCAAATTTCCGCTTAAAATCAGTCCTTAGTCCTTGCGCATCTGTTTCAGAAACTATACCAGACTTTTCGATCTTCATATTCATCTGAGACAGACAAAATGCTGAATAAAATTAGTCATTGGGAAGGGATCGCTCGCGTAATCTCGATTAACATTTTCTAAGGCTCCGACACTGCCACTTCGTCTTCCGTTTTGCGAAAGTGTAAAAAATTCTGATCCTTTATAATTGTTCATCAGATTTTCAAAATGTAGATTCGTTTTCGTTTTTTACTCAATTAATTTTCCAACTTCCTTCTGTTTCATGTCATTTATACATTTAAAAAAAAATCTTTTTTTTTTTGGCGGGAAATTGATATAATCTTTATATCAATTTTATTTCTTTGGAGTTTCCCAAGAATGTCTTCAAATAATATAATATCTTCTGATAATATTCGCTGTACTTTCCTTTTTATTATCGAAAGGCATTTTTCTTACGTTTTATCCGCAAATAAAACTTTTTATTTCCTTTTATATTTGCATTTATGAGTTCCCAATCAATTTTATCCGAGTTCGTATTTAATCCTTCGAATATGCCTTCCTTATCTTTCGAGCGAGTTTTATTACGTTCCTTTCCGTATAATTTCATTTGAGCTTCTATCATTATAGTTATACATTTCTATTTGGATAAAATCTACGTTAATTATATTGTATCTCTCTTGTTTGTCATCATCGGATCAAATACATTCTCCATTCATATATCGTCTCTTCCCTAAAGGCGTATTTTCCACGAGTTTCAACGGCAATTATCGTCAATTCGACCTTCCTTTGAAGTGCCAACACCAAAACTTTATTTAAAAAAAACAGCGTCTTGCTGCTCCTGCGCAGTTTAACTTATTTTTCAGATACATACAGATACTCTCCTTCTCTGGCTGATCTATCTGGTCTAAATATATTGCAATTTTTATTTCTTCAATATAATTTTACATCCAATTTTACATTTATGTTATGAATGTTAAATAATCAGTGTGGAGTGCCAGAAACTGGCACAGCGGCTCAGGCCAGACTAATACGGCTATTGCGTTAACTCCCAGATTATCACTACCAGTACCATCAGGTTATAGAGTTATAGAGTTATAAAGTTATAGAGTTTCTTTTATGTTTCTCACACTGTAACTAACTAATGCAAAAAACTTCACTTTTTTCTACGTGAAGGTCAAAATATGAAAATAAAAACCCACTCTAATAGACAGAGTTTATTTCCACAACAGTTTCGACGCCCACTGGCATCCTCCTCGGGTGGATACAGAAACACCCGAGGAGGATGCCAGTGGGCGTCGAAACTGTTGTGGAAATAAACTCTGTCTATTAGAGTGGGTTTTTATTTTCATACTGTAACTAACTGTTACCGTATAATGCCTGTTTATTTCCATATGTTTGAAAGAAAAACGCTTTATCACTTCATTCCTAAAATATTACAATCATTTTAACGTGGAACATATAACAATAAATTTAAGATTACTGATATTTAGTTTTACAATAATTTGCCTCTTAAGCTTTTGGCTTTACTGGGCTCTCAGATCACTTCAAAGATACGCGTATTAATTAAGGGTAATTAAATTAATTAAAGGTTATTAAATCAATTAAATTCATTAAGAATTTTTATGAAAATGAGAAAAAAAAACAGTAACGCAGTGTCCACCTTAAATCAATTTGATATTAATACAAAGATCACCTTTCATTTATGAAGAGATTTCAATTTGTTTTTAAACTTCGAAGTTACATTAGTAAATTTTTTTTTATATCAACGCTTAAATCATCCAATAAATTTAGTCCAACAAAATTAGGTGACTTTGTGAGGAAGATAATTTCAACTGAGCTAACTAGGGATAATTTCTCAAATTCTATTCCCGGTAGGATGAGTTCATAGTATTTATTATCCCAATGTTAAATTGTAATTTTCTTCATACATTTGTAAATTAATATTAAATGGCCCGTTTTTTATACCATCTTTGATCTTTAATATTTTAAAGAATGCGCTCGTACGAGCGAAGAAATCAATATCAGTTAATATTCTTACAGTTTCTTTCTGAATAATACAGATATTATTTAGGGCACTGTCGGCTCAGTTTCTCCATGCGAGTGCGCAGTCATTAACTCTTTCGTTCACGAATATTTTTTATTTAAACCAAAAAGTATAAGATTTATCGTTATTCAAAACCAAATAGTTTAGTAACTCGTCACTTACGTAATACACATATTGGGTTACTTTGACGACAGCTAAACGAAACTTATATAAACACGTAGAAGCATTTGTAGAAAAGTTGCATTTTAGGACGGTATAATATACCGAATGGATACAAAGTCCCTTTGCAGTGACATTACAGCATATCTGAATGTTGCCCTTGTTTTTCACGCAAAGGGACTTTGTGGCCATCCTGTATATTATTATTTCCGGTGGGACATTACAGTGCCACTGGTATTGAAAGGATATAAAGTAAGAAAAAAACAAGAATTTTACATAGATTTAATAAACTGTTCAGGAACTAGATTTTTAAGTTGTAAGTTTCCGTCGAGAAGTTTCCTTACACTCTTTTATGTCAATCGATCCAACATTCAACTCATTGAAACGTACATTTCTTCCGTCACTATCTAAATCATGAAATTCGTTTTACTCACATTCAAAAAAGTTTGGTGGAGTTTAACCAGTACAGAACTTTAGCAAACTCATTTTTAAATGAGTTTTTAACTGTATTTACAGTACATATTTGCGAGAAAAAGACACCGTTTTGCTATCTGCAAACATTATGAAGTTAAGTATTAGACGGACACAAGACTGAACCATGAGATACATCACATTTTATAATCAATTTAATGGAACAGACATTATTTACTGATACAAAATTACGCCTATTTGACAAAACAACTTTCAAATCAGTCATTTATAACACGCCTGAAGCCATAACGATATAGTTTGTTGAGTAGATATTATGGTCTATCGCATCAAAAGCCTTACTGAAATCTATAAAAGTGGAGATTATTATTGATTTATTCTTTTAGTGACATTACTTAAATTGTGTAGTAATTTTAATTACTTACTGAGTCAAAGATTTTTTAAAAAATTAAGTATAATTTGTATTTAAAACTCGTTAATTATTATTCTAATTAATAATTAAGAATTTCAATTAAATAACTTAATTTTTAATTAATTTAACCAACGTTTCATGCACGAATTAACCAATTTATTATCTTGAAACAGTTTGTCTAAAAACTATTACTAATTACTATTACCAATGGAATAAAAACGGTTTTTAACTGCAAAAATTTTCACATTTCTGCAGAATAACTTAATAAATTTAATATATTTGTTGAACAAATCTTCTATCATTACTAAACTCATTCAATTACTAAACTCATTTTTTTAAACAAGATTATTCAAGCAGATTGATTGTATTGACCTATTGACCTACATTATTTAAAATTATTTATCGAAATTAACTGTTAAATTTAGTCACTAAACTCAGTTAGTTTTTACTTTTCAGGTATATGCGAGTTCGGCAGCAAAATCCGTCAAAGTCGACGACGAAAAGTCCGAAAGAAGTTCTTGATATTGAACTCCTCAATCAGAGCTCGGCGTTCGAACTCCCCCAGAAAAAGGAGAGAATCGAAGGGTCAGCCGTGTGAGTTAGTGATGAGTTCGGGGTACGAAAGCAACACGATTAAAAATAATGCATACTTGCGCGTACTCACCGAATTTAGTATTGGCGGTTCGAAGCTACATAATATAGTCAATGAGTCCATGTCACTATTCCAAACTTTTAGTCTCAAATAAGTTTAATGAACTCATTATAGTGAGTGAGTATATGGACTAGATTTAAGAGCCATCTAATACACCATGTCATGAACTCATCATAATGAGTATATAAACTGAACTCAAAACTCAAGTCAGTCACAGAATGAGTCGTATTGAATGAACTCATTATGAGCCCTTGTAATATGTTGCATAAATGTTTTTATGTGTTCCGTGTATGTGTTTTATGTGATATTTCACCTCTCTTTTAAATCGTTATATCTTGTTTTAATCTCTTGACTCACCCGGGCACTAAACTCTTATAATTAAAAATAAACAAGTCAACAAAAATAATTAAGTAGAATATATATATATATATATATATATATATATATATATATATATATATAATTACGCCATATATGTGGGGGAAATATGGTGTTATTCTTTCTGTAAAAGATATACAGTACCTCTGTGCTTCCTATATTTAATTAATAATACCTTTGTTTTATCCATAGTTTAACATGTAATTATTTATTGAAGGACTACAATCATATATATATATATATATATATATATATATATAATATATATATATATATTTAACTGCAATGACCACGCAGTATATTAATGTATAGAAACGACGTAAGTATAGAGGAGTGTTCTGCACACGAGGAAGAGAAATAACGAACAAATGAAAAATGAGGTAACCGCCCGGGAATCGAACCCAGGATCCTGGGTTCGATTCCCGGGCGGTTACCTCATTTTTCATTTGTTCGTTATTTCTCTTCCTCGTGTGCAGAACACTCCTCTATACTTACGTCGTTTCTATACATATATATAATATACTATATATAAAGGGTGTCCCGGAAGTCTGGACTCACAGGGAAAATAGACATTATATTTTTAAAGTGAAAAAACACATTTCTAATGTCAGTTTTACATATTTCAGGGAAGAAAATACCCTGATGGCTCAGCATACCAATCAAGAGAAGGTGGAACTGGTATTGCTACACTTTTCCGAAAAAAGGCAGAGGGAGGCATGTTCGTGAAGTAACTGACATGCCTCCCTCTGGCTTTTTCCGGAAACATGTATCAACAACAGTTCTACTTTCTCTTGACTGGTATACCGAGCCATCAGGGTATTTTCTTTCCTGAAATATGTAAAACTGATATTAGAAATGTATTTGTTTCACTTTAAAAATATAATGTCTATTTTCCTATGAGTCCAGTCTTCTGGGACACCGTGTGTGTGTGTGTGTGTGTGTGTGTGTGTGTGTGTGTGTGTGTGTATATACACACTGTATATGTTGCAGTAAGAACTGAAATCCGTCAAAACCAGTTTTTACCAATCAAAACTAGAAGCCACAAAGGTCGTTCGCTAAAACTAGTATTACCTAGTCAAAACTAGTTCCACCTAAGGCTGTCGGGGAGAATCCGAAATATACGGTTCACACGTTTTACTAAACCTACTTTTAACTAATTGAATGCCCGGTTAGGTTAAATGAATGCCCCGTTAGGTCAACTGTACGCCCTTGACGATTGGTTAAGTCGTGATATTTTCGTTATATTGGTTAGGTTAAGTCGTGGACTTAACCTAACCAATCGTCAAGGACGTACAACTGACCTAACCGGGCATTCAATTAACCTAACCGGGCATTCAATTAGTAAAAGTAGGTTTAGTAAGCAGTGTGAGCTGTATATTTCGGGTTCTCCCGACAGCCTTGGGTGGAACTAGTTTTGACTAGGTAATACTAGTTTTAGCGAACGACCTTCGTGGCTTCTACTCGTAGTTTTGACTAGTAAAAATTGGTTTTGACGGATTTCGGGTATTTACTGCAACATACCATATATATGAAAGAGGCTACTATATACGTGTTATATTTAAGTATACAGTAGATAATGTTTTTAATATTGTATTAATACATATATTAAATAATTTCTATAAAAATATTTAGACATTTTACAATTATATATTTTTAGAGAATTATTTATTGAATTAAATGTACTTCACTATAATCTATATTTATGACTGTTGTGAATGTTTATCAATAAAATGTTTTGTTTTTACATATTGTATAATGTCCTCCTAAATACAATAATTATATATATATATATATATATATATATATATATATATACGGTGGTGCAAAAGTCGCGCATCATAGGAATTTTCAGTGTTGACTATAATACAGGGTGTACATAAAGTCAGGATCTATTTTTGTGAAGCACTTGGAAATTATATGGAATTCAATCATAAAATGATAAAGTGGTAACATTTATTAAATAATTAAGAGTAGGATTCGACGTGACGGCCATCAGTATCCCTGCACAGCTCAAATCGTTCCGCAGCATTTCTAAACACATTCTGGAGCATTTGCGGGGTTATGTTATCTGCAGCAGTTCGTATACGTGTACGTAAGTTTTCAAGACTCGTAATCTTCGTCTGATAGACGTGCGATTTGATAAAGCCCCATGCAAAGAAATCTAAAGGGGTTAAATCTGGTGATCTCGCTGGCCAAGGTCTGGTTGCTTCCGCGTCCGATCCAGCGATTTGGAAAACGTCCATTTAGATAATCCTGAACAATTTTGGCATAGTGACAAGGAGCACCATCATGTTGATAGACGACGGGGATAGGATTGCTAGTACCGTCGTCTATCAACATGATGGTGCTCCTTGTCACTATGCCAAAATTGTTCAGGATTATCTAAATGGACGTTTTCCAAATCGCTGGATCGGACGCGGAAGCAACAACAGACCTTGGCCAGCGAGATCACCAGATTTAACCCCTTTAGATTTCTTTGCATGGGGCTTTATCAAATCGCACTCTATCAGACGAAGATTACGAGTCTTGAAAACTTACGTACACGTATACGAACTGCTGCAGATAACATAACCCCGCAAATCCTCCAGAATGTGTTTAGAAATGCTGCGGAACGATTTGAGCTGTGCAGGGATACTGATGGGCGTCACGTCGAATCCTACTCTTAATTATTTAATAAATGTTACCACTTTATCATTTTATGATTGAATTCCATATAATTTCCAAGTGCTTCACAAAAATAGATCCTGACTTTATGTACACCCTGTATATTATCTTTTTTCTTTTAGGTAGGGGATGGCTGCGAAATTAACAATAGACGAGAGGGTGAGCTTGGTTTTAATGCATGGAATAACAGGTACTACAAATCGATGAATCGGTACAAAACTTAAATTCTGTACCGATTCACCGATCGATCTATCGATCCATCTTATTGATAGATAGATTGATAGAAATATATTAAAAACAGATACTCATCACACATATACTGTATACACACACACCTTGGTTTTGGTTCCGCCCGAATTGTTCACTCTGATGAAGCTTAAGCGCTTTGCCCCACCGTAAACCTAGAGTTTAACGTGGAATCCAAACCACAACCGACCACGAATGATCAGAAATTACAAAGTCCTCGCCCGGACTCGATCTTACGACCTCCCGATTGTTTATCAAACCCATTTATCAAAAAACCAATTTTTCTTTGTCCGAAAGAATAAAGAGCTGGGTGAGCTGAGCGCCGCCTGCCATCGCCGGGAATCGAATCCATGGCCGGTGGATTCGTAGTCAGCGATGATAACCACTACACCACCGAGGCTCATATATAAACTAAAATATTCCAGAATGTCCATAAGCACGAAAACAATAACTGGAAAGAATAATAATCCCACGCAATTGTAAGAAGTGATAATTAATTCTCGCGGAAGCACCAGTTAAGAATGACGTCATCACGCACGTGAGGCTCCACAGCGAGCGGAATTTCACCAAAATACACTGAAAATAACATTTTCTCTAAAGAAAGACGGTCACCGTAACGTCTGAGGTGATTTTCTCGTGTGCAATATCATTCTATTTATAGTATACGATGATTGTTCTCCAGAATAAATGGCAAAGTTCATGAATGATATGCCAGAACGTGTGTGTCAGCTTTACATAATGCGAAGGGAGAACGACACGATTCTAGCTATATTGATTCAATAAATCTGTTATTATTTATTCACTTTTATTATCACATAAAAAACTTTTATCCATAAACTGAAGTTGTCTATTTACTTTTGTGAACCCTCTGAATACCATGAGAGAATGACCTTGTTTCTGGTGAACGTAGAAAATTCACTTATCTAAAAGGAGAGAACCAAAATGACCAAATGCGCGTCACTAATGATGTCTTCATTCCTTCCTTCATATTTATATTTTTAAACAGATCCTGGATCCTTACCCCCAATTTAACGTGACCTTGAAAGTTAACGTCGACAATTAGCGACTACGACGACGATCTTATGTTCTTTATTTGTCATGGGAGATTTTGGTACATTATTTTGTATTCGATTCTCCCCTCTGTTTTTTTTCTTCCACGTTTTTCTTTCATTTTATTATTCTTCTTTTCCCCTTTCTCCACCATTTTTCTTTTCTTCCCTCATTCTTGGTTTCTCCTCACTCTTTTCATTATTCCCCTTCACGTATCGTCATTTTCTTCTTACTCCTTTTATCTTCATCTCCATCTCAATCTCCCCTCATTTACTCCTCGTTACGTTTTTCATGTTTTCCGTTTTCTTTCTTTTTATTTTTCTTCGTCTTCTCCCCTCTTTCCATTCTTATTTCCCCTGTGTCTCCTTTCCCTTCTTTCCAGCCTTATATCTCCCAGTTTGTCCTTCTCCCTTCTCCATCTTTATTTCCCAAGAGTTCTTCTTTTCCCTCTCCATCTTCATTTCCCCGGTGTGTCCTTCTTTTCTCTCTTTCCATCTTTATTTCTCCAGTGTGTCCTTCTTTCCATCCATATTTCCACCGTGTGTTCCTTATTCCCGTCTTCCGATCCTTATTTCCCCTATTTTCATTCTTATTTTCCCCGTACGTCCTTCTTTCTCCTCTTTCCATTTTTATTTTCCCGATCTGTCCTTATTTCCCATCTTTCCATCCTCTTTTTTCCCAATTTCTGATTTTGTTTCTGTCCTCATTGTCTTTTAAACCATCAGTTTGACTTTGTTCCTTATCTTTCCATCTTTTCTCCTACTTCTGTCTTTGTTTTCCCTTCGTCTGCCTTTCTATCCACTCGCAACTGCCCCCCCCCCCACACACACACACACTTCCTACCCTTGTTCTCACTTACCCTCTCTCGATGTTGGCCCTTGTAAAGCACTTTAAAGCTCCCGCCACTCCTGACTAATGGCTCTTTATTATTAAGTGGTGCAATCTGTGTTCGGCGAGGGGAAGTCCTAATAAAGAAGGCTGAGAATTTCCCCTCGCCTTATAGCTTCCACTCTTTCTAAATCGAATAGACCAATTTACGCGCACAAGATTATCATCATTCATTCACTGGGTTAAATTTTTCACTTTTTTAAAATTAATTCTCTCTCTCTCTCTCTCTCTCTCTCTCTCTCTCTCTCTCTCTCTCTCTCTCTCTCTCTCTCCTCTCTCTCTCTTCTCTCTCTCTCATCATATCGTCATAGAAGAGGGCTTTCCAAATGAGAAGGACGTTAATTCAATAGCGGGTCTGATTTTAACGGCTGCTAATTGGTTTGTGATTTTAGGGTTCTCACTCTATTGCGCGTAATTCATTTTAGATTTTTGTGAACAGATCGAAGGTCGATTGCTAAGTATTCGTTAGGTTTTACGTCGTCGTCGTAAACTCCCCCCCACCCCCCCACCATATACATCACGTGATCACGTGGGTAGGAGGAAGCTGGGAGAGGGAGACTTACGTCTTACGGTCAAACTCGGTTGGCTCACCGTTTTTACGGTTTTCTAGTTTTAATATGGTTTTTCTTTAGCTTCAGTCGTGGCCACGTCGCAACGTTTCCCGTTAGTTCAGAGAAGTTAAGCGACGTTGGGTTTGTTCAGTAATTGTATGGGTGACCTTCCTCCGCGTTCAGATGATGTAGCGACCCTTATTAGGTGGTTCGGTTCCACATAACACTAATAGTTCCCTCTATCACGTGACCCTTGCCTTTACGAAAAAGGTTAAATAACCACAAAAATTATTATTTTTGTTATTAATTTTAAATAGCTGAAGTTTAAAGCGTGGCACAACAACCGTAGAGAAGATATTGTGGGTATTTATGAGAAGCTTTCAGCATATATAGGTGTCGTTTCCCTCCAGACGAATCACTAGTAACGTGGAAACTGTGAAGATGTTCACAGTACGAGTATATGAAACGAAACGTCAGAAAATCTAATGTAGGAGAGAACAAATGGGAGAAAGAACGAGAAACTTCTTGATCCGCGACTTATTATTATCTCTTGGTATTTTAAAGCACGAAAACCCTTTTCTTTTTTGCTTAAAAGCGAGCTATTTATCCGACATATTCGGATATTACATAACTTACTATCTCGATTAACTTTTATTTTTAAATCATTTTACTGCGTATTGAAGGCATTATGCGCACAACTGCACTCGTATAAGTGCGGATCCTTTCGAGCTGTTTAATTTAACGCATTGGCGAAAATATCTCTCTTAACATGAATCACCGAAAGAGGAATTCTTTCTCAACTTTCTTTTTCTGACCTCCTTACGGATTCAGACTCCTGTTATGAAAGGCAACATCTAAAATTATCCGAGCCACGGAGCATTTTCGAAAATGGCTGCCTTATTAATGGTTGGTTTTCGACACCATTTTAAAATAAAAACTGCTTTAGTACGCGCTACTCCAAAAATAATTACTTCTTGTTAATTTTAATTTCAGTGTTTACGTACGACCGCTCACAAAAATATATAAATACACGTATTTACATTTAAATGAAAATGTTCTCTAGTTCATTCTATTCATCAAATATGAAAGATTTACGTTATTAGGTGCTGGTTAAGTGTGCGGTCTACCTACGATTGGTTAGGTTTAATCATGATATTTTCGTTAAAACTAACGAAAATATCATGACTAAACCTAACAATCGTCAAGGGCGATTGACAATGGGATGTAAACAAGCAATTAGTAAGCAAGATAAGAAGCTATAATTAAAAGGGGTAGACCGCCGAATCGTAGGTAGACCGCACACTTAACCACACCCGTTATTATACACATAAATACCCGGTACTTGTAGGTTATCTCCCCCCCCCCCCCCCCCCCCAATTTTGACAGAATATTTTCGTTAAACTAACGAAAATATCACAACTTAACCTAACTAATTATCAAGGGCGTACAGTTGATCTATTAGTAAATAGTAAATACTATTCCAGAAAAAAACAGTTATAATTAATAATAGATCAACTGTACACCCTTGATAATTGGTTAGGTTAAGTCGTGATATTTTCGTTAGTTTTAACGAAAATATTCTGTCAAAAATTGGGGGGGGTAACCTACAAGTACCAAATACCCAATTAATAATAGTCAAACCAAAAACTGTTCATACAATGTCAACAAGATTTATGATTCAATTGTCGTAAACTATCGGTAAATAGGCACGCATGAATATTAATTTAAATTTTGTGTACACTGTAAATAAAGAGAACTGTCTTTTAACGTCTACTAAATGTATATGCAAAACCTACCTATATCTAGTCAGTCCACGCTTATACAAAATTTCATACTCTTTTGTAAAATTCAGGAAAAGCCAACGAGTCCATAAATTTACAAAAATACCACAGGCAACAAAATTTTGAGCTTCGCATCCGAAGCCCAGTAAATCCAAATTTGTGAAGCTGCAGGTAAACTTTGGTATAAATCTGAACATTCTTTGAATACTGGATTGTGAAATGACGTTTCAACATGATGTTTGAGTATCCAACGGTAATGATAAGACAATTTTTAGGACAGTTCATCCAAATGGAAGTTTATAATCAATGTCTAATTTAATTAATAATGATTGAACATTGCCTCAACATGAATTTCTTTCTCATAAAATGTTGATGTTCATATTTGAACATCAATATAAATATTAATATTTAGTTGTTGAAAACGTGAATTGGGAGTCACTTGGATCTCGATCTGAAATTCAACATTTATTTTTTAATATTTCAACACATAACCCTTCATGTATCAACATCTTCCGTACGGGATTTTAGTATTAGTTTGGTACAAGGATATTCATTATAAAATTACAAAAAAAAAATTGTGCCTGGCAAAAATAATAAAATAGGGTGAGAAGTGTCACGACACACCAGTTGACTTGGTTTTAAATATTTTTTATTTATCGTCATTGGGTAGTCAGCTAAAAGCCAGACGCTCCGGCCCAAGCAGCGGCATCTTCCTTCAACTTTCAAAGGCAGCTTTTTACATAAGAAAATGTTGTGCGGCTGAAGGTGTACCCTCTAATATACATAAATCCAAATAAGGAGAAGAGTTCAGACCATTCTACGTAAGTTGATATCTACTACAGTTATTTGAAGTTGCTTCTTTGGAACGGATTGTACCTTACAAACAATATTTAAGTTCTGGCTCGTTGGGAAATATGTCTATCTCACGGCACACCCGGACTCACTTCGTGGCACACTAGCCGCCGGCAGCACTCCGGCTGAGAAACATTAATATCTGTTACTGACTTAATGAAAGCATTTTTCGATCTTTACTTCAAATTGTCGTTAATTATACTGCATTTATCAAATCTCAGAATTATCTAACAGTGTTCACATAAATGCTCGTGTTAAAAATTCTGTGAATTAACCAACAAATCATATTAAGACTCATAAAATAAGGCGTTCTACGTTCAGCTAAACGAATGTACTCAATGTGAAGCCTAGTCAAATCGGAGTATAATGAAAAATTCATAACTGAACAACATACAGGGTGTCCCATAAGTCCTTTTACTACTAAACCTTTTCCTACTAGAATAAGGTGAGAAGTAAAGGGGTGATTAAAGGGGAATATACACCCTGTATATAAATAATTCGTCTAAACGAAGTAAAAAAAAAGTATGACTAATAAAAACAAGATGTCAAGACTAAAAACAAACCATAACCACATTCGAAAAAATCTTGGTACTTACGTATTAACGGGGGGCCACCACATATTGATGATTGGTTAGATTAAGTTGTAATATTTTCGTTAGTTGAAAATTTCTAATACATCATATTTTTTTTAAATAGCAATATTTTTTAAAATATTTACAATGATTTATATTTCAAATATTTACAATGATTAATACATGTTACACATTAGGCTTGCAAAAAAGAGACCGCATCTTCTTCGCTTTTTGGTAGATCTCAAATTTTCATCATGAATAAGCCTAAAAAAATTAGTTTTTCAGAAAATTGTATAAAAAAATATTTTAAAAAATATTGTTATTTAAAAAATATGATGTATTAGAAATTTTCAACTAACGAAAATATTACAACTTAACCTAACCAATCATCAATATGTGGTGGCCCCCCGTTAATACGTAAGTACCAAAATCTTTTACTTATGACCTAATATCAATAATGCTTTTTAATTATTTAACCGTACGTTTAAAATTTTATTTCAAAATAAGTTAAAGTTAAGCCACAGTGATCCCTCTTGACTATTATCGCCAAAGATTTCGCATAAAATTAGAGACAATGTTTCTGTATTGTCAACATATGACAAAAATTTAGTATCCACAACAATTTCGAAATTATACAAAAGAAATTTCAAAATAATTCCTTATTTAACTTTCCTACCAAACTGAGTGTACGTAATGAACCAACCGTATATAAATAGTCCTATAACGTATTCAAATCGCTACACGATAACCGTATAGAGAAGTATCTTTTAGGGATCAGTGGAATATGTAAAATAGATGATTTTCACATTTATACTGATTCTAAAAGGGAAAAGTTTTGAACATTTCATTTGAAATTAAAAAAGTTAAAAATTTTTATAGGTAAGACTTTTCGATTGCAAATGAAGTTGGTTCCAGCTGTAAAAAAGGGAAAAAAATGAAGTATTTATTATAAGAACGTTTTCAGACTTATCTTAATTGAATCAAAACTATATATATATATATATATATATGAAAACAAGACGATGAACACCAATAGTTGGCAAACTATATCTTAAACTACGAGAAAGTACAGCGAAACTTCCCTCCATTTGTAACAACCCATCTCGTGCGAGTAAATAACGAAGAATAGAGAACAACAACCGTGCCATTTCGGGTTGTACAGAAGGACAGAAGTGCGTGGCCAAATGTTGGCCAACACGCGCGTGTATAGGTTGTTGAAATTACACATTCGGCCTAGCAGACGAATTCGTTATTGCTTTTATAAACTATAAAGGAAGGAATGTGTTACGGTGATTTGTCTTTGTAATGGATGGAAGATTTTATCTTTAAAACTTTCGTAAATGCAGATTTGAGAATTCATTCTGGGTCATATTTTCGGGATACGTTTGCGCTCGTTCCCAGTGTCAATAACTCATATTGGTGATGCATCAAGGTTAAATTAATATTCGATTTCCTTCTGGGCAGAGGATGAAACTGATTTTACGCGTATATTTATTAGTTTACATTTGAGTATTAACGATGATATAGGTTGCAATTAAGCAATAACACGAACCTTTTACATCACTGCCTGGATTCCGGATGCTAGTTTAGAGTAACTTACATTATAAAGGGACTCGAATTGGGAATTTGGGAAGGAAATGAATTTCCAAGAAAGTTAAAAAAAAAAATCACTGATACCGAGTTACCATTTCTACCGTCAGCACCGTAGCTCAATGGGTATCGCCCGTTTCCCTTTAAGCGAAGTGAAGACTCTGCGAGGTCGGGGGTTCGATTCCCGATGGTGCTGGCAATATTAATCCGGAAGTTAGCGTAATGGGCCGCATTAGTTGGCCTGAGCACCGCGTTAGTTTCTGGTCCTCCTGACTTATTATTCTTACTATTACCTTTTCTTCCGGAGCCTGAATGAAGCCGACACGTCAAATTTTCCATAACTCCAAATAGTTAGTTTAAGTTAGGTTAGTTCTACAGGGTGTCCTATAAGTCCCTTTACCCGATGAACTTTGTGCTATCAATATAAGGTAAGGGTAACAGGAGGTAGAGGAACTTATGGAACATCCTGCAGTTAATTAAAGGCTACAACGAACGCAGAAAATAACGCTGTCGGTCTCTGTAAATATCAACCATTTTTTTTCAGTAAACTAATATAGTTCCAAAAATTGTAATCAATTTGGTGGACAAACAGTGGATATTAAATCTGTTTTCCTTAAAGAGTTCAGTGTCTCTTCGTCTTTCCGATAGCTCTAATTTTCGCTTCATAATTGTAGATACCTTTCTTGAATTTAAAGTTTTTAAGGAATAACTTAAAAAAAAAACACTTAAAACGTTTTCACTCGTTTTGTACCCATTACTATTACCTTTTCTTCCGGAGCCTGAATGAAGCCGACACGTCAAATTTTCCATAACTCCAAATAGTTAGTTTAAGTTAGGTTAGTTCTACAGGGTGTCCTATAAGTCCCTTTACCCGATGAACTTTGTGCTATCAATATAAGGTAAGGGTAACAGGAGGTAGAGGAACTTATGGAACATCCTGCAGTTAATTAAAGGCTACAACGAACGCAGAAAATAACGCTGTCGGTCTCTGTAAATATCAACCATTTTTTTTCAGTAAACTAATATAGTTCCAAAAATTGTAATCAATTTGGTGGACAAACAGTGGATATTAAATCTGTTTTCCTTAAAGAGTTCAGTGTCTCTTCGTCTTTCCGATAGCTCTAATTTTCGCTTCATAATTGTAGATACCTTTCTTGAATTTAAAGTTTTTAAGGAATAACTTAAAAAAAAACACTTAAAACGTTTTCACTCGTTTTGTACCCAGGGCCGCCAGTTGAAGAACATTGATAAACAGCGAAGAGCGTGGGCGATAGCTTCCCCGTGCGTGCGCTAAAAAAACCCTGCTTTTTGAGGAAATTTCTCCCCAAACTTTTCCTTTCGTTATCAGAAGGTGAAATAGTTTTAACTATTTAACATTTTAGTTATCAAATAAGAACTCTTCTCTCCGCTATACTTCATCTACATTCAACCGTTTTTATCGTCTCGAAATATAATTTGTAACAAACGTTAATTCTGTATCGCGCGAAGAAGTGACAGTAAAATGTAGAATCAACAGAACGATTAGAATCTTTTAAATAACTGAACAAATCAAAATCAAAATACGAACGAGTGTAAGTCAAATAAATATACGCACATTATATGTGTGCGCGAGAATATGTATGTGCGTTTGTAAGTATTATTCATCGCCATTCTGCCCTATATTTCGCTTCAATTCATTCTGTTCCTTCTTGGTTGCAGTTTCTTTATCGTGTTTACAGAAGAGATAATGTAGAGGGCCATATATTAAGAGGTTCCCCGACACGCGTTATAAATACAAAGAAATTAAATAGTGCTCCCGGAGAGACCGAGGTATACACAGCCACAGAAAGGAAATGCGCTGATATATATATATATATATATATATATATATATATATATATATATATATATATATATATATATATATATATATATAAACTGCAAACACGCAGTATAATTAACGTAAAGAACGACGCTTGTATAGGAGAATATTCCGCGCAAGATGAGAGCGAGAGAACGAAACAAATGAAAAAATGAGGTAACCACCCGGGAATCGAACCGGGATCTTCCGATTGCCGGTCAGATATGATAACCATTACACCACGGGCCTCACTCAATCAAATAACGTAATTCCTCTACATACGCGCAGAAACCAATGCCCCAAGGGGCACCTCCCGCATGCCGTTAATTATACTGCGTGTTTGCAGTTTAAATGTATATAATGTACGGCATGCGGGAGGTGCCCCCTTGGGGCATTGGTTTCTGCGCGTATGTAGAGGAATTACGGCATTTGATTGAGTGAGGCCCGTGGTGTAATGGTTATCATATCTGACCGGCAATCGGAAGATCCCGGGTTCGATTCCCGGTGATTTTACCTCATTTTTTCATTTGTTTCGTTCTCTCGCTCTCATCTTGCGCGGAATATTCTCCTATAGAAGCGTCGTTCTTTACATATATATATATATATATTAGACCCTCGTTATTTCACGATTGGGATCGAGAATTACCGCGAAATATTGTTCTACATATTATAATATATAGAATTTCTATATATTACCGCGATATAGTGTTTAGACCGTACTATATAAAAAATGGGAGTAATTTAGGGTACCGTGAAATAAAGAAGACGAAATATCGGACCGTGAAATAAAGAGGGTCTACTGTATATTTCTTCTGCCATGTGTAGCAGTAACAAGTGTTTCAATCGAAGTCCGTATTTGATAAGCGCTAGTACCTATGTGAATATCTAGTGCACGCAAAATAATATTTTCTTAAGTGGTGAAAGTACGACATAGATCATGAAAAGTAAAACAAAGCAAATTATTCTTACTCGATTAGTTTCATCATCCCGCGATATCCCCCGCGGCCGCTATTAGTTTCATCATCCCGCGATATCCCCCGCGGCCGCTCTCACGAGCACCAATCAGTGGTCACACACAATGCGTGATATTCCCCATCCCCCTGGAGTAACGGAGACCACTCTCTCTCTCTCACCCTTAATCTACAGTAAAAACCCCGCACCTCACCTTCTTGAGCAAATTTTTCGCTCATCAATCTTTATATAATATTGTTTATAAATAGCAGGGAAATGGGTAATCGATTTGTAGTTCTGCAAGGTTTGCAACAATGCAACCGATGAATTGAGGGAAATTAGATGTGATCTTTGTCAATTTCTCTTTGATTTTAACTGCCTGAACTGGAAACATGAAGACATCACTCTTAAAGCAAATGACAAACAACTAAATGGAGTGAAATATTTCTGTCAATTGGGATTTTTAACTTATACATCTCAGTACGGTTAGTGTGATGTTTACATATATATATATATATATATATATATATATATATATATATATATATTCGGACCCCGCTAATTCGACACTTGGTATTTCGGCTATCACGATAATTCGGCTATTTTTCTGTGTGTCGAAATATCAGGTAAATTTCGGAAGATTTGGTGAAATTTGCCTGATATCGACACGCAGAAAAATAGCTCAATTATCGCGATATCCAAAATACCGAGTGTCTTAGCGGAGTCCGAGTGTATATAATATATAATAATTAAATAAATTAGTTTAGGCTATGTTTCGGTCATTATTCTGAACTCTTAAAAAAAATTCATTGTCGTGAATTTTAAATTGTACCTCGAAATATAATAATACACTTCAGACTAATAATAATACGCAAGGAAATTGACTTATACAGACTTTGTATTAAAGTACTTTAGTTCTATATAAAATTAATAGCCTAAAAAGCATACGAGACTCAACTTATAAAATTTGTTCGTCGTCTCTGTTACTTCACCAACAATTAAGTTTCCTACAAAACTTTTTCGATAGTAATTCTTTCCTAAATTTAATAAATCAAAACATTATCGCGAAATTCTTAAATAAGAAAAAATAAAAACCAATTCATGGAATTTTATATTTTAATTAAAAAGGAGCAAAAACGAAAAGTAAATTTCTCGCGAAATTATGTAAAGAAATATTTTATTGGATTTTTGCTGCCTACGAAAATTTCTCAAAGCTGTTTTTTTTTTAAATGTTCGTTCAGCGTTGTTACGTTCGAGTTAGGACTGTTAAGTTAGCAAATACATACCTGAACAAAACGAACGAGTCATCCACAAGAGAGAGAATTGTCTTTCAAATGATTTTCCACTGACGTCATACTCCATTCCGGATCAAAGACCACCCAATTATACCATTTCCATACATTAAGATCATCCCACGTACTGCAACGAAAACCAACACTAAATGACTATTCATCAGCGTAAAAACTACTAAACTTAACAAAATAACATTCATTTATATGTTAAAATCTACCTTTACTGTTTAAATATTAAAAAAGGTATTTTAATACTAGACCTTTTAATCCGAGAATCAGTGGTTATAAAAAGAGACCCAACTTAAATATTGATGAAATTTCTCTTCAATTATATATTATTTGAAATGAAATGTTTATCAACTTTTAAATATTAAAAAATAATGTTTTGTTAACTCTTAAAACTTCGTTATTTTATATAATTTTAATCTGTTTCTAATATGAAATAAATTATTTGCGAACTTAATTCATTAAACAATTTTAGTCTCGGGAATGGGTCAAGGTCCGAAACGTTGACTTAAATATTTTCATATGAAATATTGCAAACCTTATGGTTTATATATATACTAGCTTAGGATGGGCTGATTGTATTAAATTTTTAATATTTATGTTATTAATAATAATTTTAATGAAGGGCTTCTTTCTTTCTTTCTTCCGGACTGAAATTCTTCAGCGCACTTACTTAGTACATAAATGATGCGCTGGAGACAACAAATTTTTTAAAGGAAAAGAGAAAATAGTACGCCTTATTTTGCCAAATGTTGCACACTGGATTCTCTCACTCAGAGTAATAATATTATTTATAAATTATTATCTATACTATAAAAAGGCAGTCCTGTCTGTAGACACCATTTATCCGGGTTGGTTGAAAGTTTTACTCGACTGCGTTAAGATTGTCATTCGGATGTGAAGCTTAAGATTTTCATTGCTACGTTCTTTTCTATAGTTTTATTGACCGAATAACTGATCTCCCAATTACTGAGGGTTCAATTATTCGGTCAATAGAAACTATAGAAAAGAACGTAGCAATGAAAATCTTAAGCTTCACATCCGAACCCATTGTATCAAGATTTGTGAAGCTTAATTAAGATTTTCATGGCTGCGTTCTTTTCTGTAGTTTTATTGACTGAAAACTATCGACTCCCTAGTAATTGGGGCCCCCAATTACTGAGGCCGAAGGCCCCAGCACCGCAGGTCTAGCTACAGCTCTAATATTATTCTATTTTTTTAAAAATTCAGCTCTTTTTAGAGACCCAAAAGTTAACAAATGGGCAGACAGACAGACAGAATCACACACAACTTGCTTTTATATAGTAAAAAAGTGTGTGTGTGTGTGTGTAAAGCTGTTATAATTAAAGTTTTGCAGATATACTGTAGTAAGAACAAAACGCAACAAGAAGCTGTAAAATGAAAGAGACAAAAGACAAATTATACAGAGTCCAAACACATTTTGGAATAATATTGTCAACAAATGCAAAAGTCAAATAATTTAAAGGGGAGAATTTCTTCCATAAAGAAGAAATCCCTTTTCTGAAAGGCTTTTAGAACAGAAACGAAGATCTTGCGTTAACGTGATGGAAGAGTGTCGTTTTACCATTGATTGAGATGTGGCCAGTTATCGTCAGACTAAACATGAAAGCGCGAAACCATTTGAGGGTAAAAGTATATATTTTTCAAAATACAAAATACACACACACACACTCTCTCTCTCTCGTGTTAATGTAACCAGACTAGTTAAATAAAACCTCAGGCTGGGTTTACTTTAAGACCGCAACGTTTCAGCAGTGAGTCATACGGTCTTATCAAGAGTGAAATATAGAATGTGTGCGGTTCCCTGTTAATAAAGACACCTGGGTTGGTACCGAAATGTAAAAACTTTAAACTAAAATTAAATTAAATCAAAACAGATGTATAACAACATATAAACAGTAAACGAAAAAATAAAAATTATACAATTACTCGCATTGACGAAAAACTCTGAAGCGAGAAACGCTCTTTCAAGTGAAACTGAGGTTGCACGAAAGAATAAAAAGTTGTTTTTTTTCAGAAAATACAAAAAATTAATAATTTGTAATTTTGAGGACTTTTCTGAAATTTTATTTCTTTCGGTGAATTTTTTTCTGCAACAGTATATGATATTGAAACGCGGATAATGGAACACCACGTAGAAGTAGCGATGTTTCGCACTTAGTCTTTAGCATTTTTCTTTTGCGTGGGCTACGTCGTGGCCAGTGTCGTAACACCGCTTCCCGTTGATCAGCAAAGTTGAGCGACAGTGTCAGAGAGAGTAGTTGGATGGGAGACCGTCCAGCGCGTTCAGATGATGTAGTGACCCGTGGTCAGGATCCCGCGTAAAATTGTAGGTCCCCTCCTTCATGTTCCGAAAGAGGTTAAACAACCCCATCATGCATTATTCTTCTTGCGTGAAAAATCCAGGAAATTGGGTCGGAATCGTCACTACTTACAGTAAACTATCTATCTTGCGCGTTTCACTATTAAACCTGAGACACCACAAAAGATTTACAATCTCTCATCGTGATAATACATGTCTGGAAAAAACTTGAAAAATCGCTTTCCAGTTATTAGAGTGAAACATAAACCTTCTGAAATGACCGGATACGAACATTATGCACCCACCCGAAGCATGTAAAAAAAACTTTCTCAGCATTCGAGGTTCAACGTGTTTTAACTGTACCAAAGGAATTGGGAAATGTTCAAAGTACTCACTTAATAACAATCGGAAACTAAATTCATAAGTTCCTGACGGATGACGAGGACAGGATGAGAGAAGATGTCAACTCTCCTCAATCAAATCCCGCAAGTGAGGGGTATTTTAGAAGCTTCGATATTGGTACACCATTGGATCATGAAAATATGCTGACGACAACATCAATAAATAAATAAATTAAAAAAAAAATATATATATATATATGCGTCACTGCATAAGGGAGAAAACCTGAAGGTGATCCATTTCTTTCGCTCGCTTTCTCAATTAAGCCACTGAAGGAAAAAACACCAGACAAATTTTCATTTGAGTAGCCGTTTATTTAGGGGTCGCGCATCCACTACAAAGTTTGTACACTACATACTACATGTATTCTGGGATTGGTTTCCCGTACTGATTATTTCCAGGGGAAGTAACTCTATGAAAACTATATCTTGTTTAACACTCTTAATATTTAAAACATTACAGCATATGAAGACATAACTCGTGTTTTATATTTATAAAAATACATTTTGCTAATACACTTTGTTAAGGATGTATTGAAAAACAGATAATTTAATAAAACAAAATATACTATAAAATACATTTCCACAAAAACCTATAAATAGCAACCACATTCCAGACCTCAGAATTAATGGTAATTCCACAACACATGTTAATCATTTCAATTTCCTAGGCATTTACTTTGACAACAACTTAAACTGGAATGAACACTGTAAAATAATTGGAAACAAAACAGCTAAACTTATATATTATATTCTGGGATTGGTTTCCCTGTACTACGTCAACACCAACAAAACGAAAGAAATTGACAAACAATACTCGGAAATGGCATGAAAAGAACTAAAAGCCTTCAGAAAGAAAGTATTTTTCAGCGAAGAAGGTCCTTCTTGTTGCTGTCTTCGGGTACGCTCGCCGATGATCCTCTCCCACCTGGATCATGTATTGGAGCTGATTCTCGTGCTTGGTACGCCCCTTTGCCGTGAACTCGGGATGAGGGCCACTCCTCTTTCAGCAGTGTCGTTAGTCACGAGGAGCTTCCCGACCCGTTCCTTCCCCAGATTGTACCCGTCTGATGTTATCCAGGCTGCAGGGGGCATTGACAAGAACGCAGTGTCGATTTCAAGATGGTGGAAGATCCTCTTAGTTGTGGAGGTGAAGAAGTCCGGAAGATCTTTTGCAACGTCTCTTGCGACGGCCAACACACGAGGGCTGGGCTCGAGGGATTTCACAGAGTTCATGTTAGAGACCATCTTGAGTTTGTCAGCGATCTGCAACATCGTCGTCGAAGAGAGCGAGACCGACTGTAACTTCAGACAAGTACCATAGATGCCGACTCATCGCCTTCGTGCCGGCTTCCTTGATGATGGGATCCTCATGTTCCGCGAGTTCCTTGAGCAGCGTGAGGTCCATTCGTGCTGCTGCGGAAGCTGTCTTGGCTGTGAACAGACGCGTAGGTAATGTTTTACGACGAAAATGCAGAAATCTCCGAGCTTTCCCAGAGAAGTCCCATGCGGTTCGGGCCACGAGAGGAAGAAGGACGTTGCGGCCGTAAGGGTCTAACAAACTCCCCTTGAACATCCAAATCTTCAGGGTTTCCCCAACAACCAGATTTCATCAGCTAGCTTCTTCACTTCCTTAGCACCTTTCGTCGCTATTTTCATTAAGCAAACCACCTGTGGAAGAAAAGAAACCAACAATTAATAGAGAGCCTCATATAGAAAATCTTAACCCCATGTATTCCAGGGTATTTTAACGACAAAAACAGCCGAGGTGGGGCCATATGACATATATATTAATAAATCAGATCATATGGCTCCACCCGGTATAAATAGGGTTGTTAGTTCACTGTGCGCGACCCCTAAACATTGATATATTCAACTGATTTTTATACTGCCAGGTTTTTTCATTAAGGTGGATCAAAACTGCAAGCGAGCGAACGCGCGTGACAACTTCATGTTTTTTGACGTACCCTAAATTATATATATATATATATATATATATATATATATATATGGTGGCGCAGAAAATGAGAGACGTATCAGGGGTGCTCTGTGATAAGAGGGTCCCAGTGAAACTGAAGGGAAAGGTATTCAAAACAGTGGTGAGGCCGGCAATGTTGTATGGAATGGAGACTGTGCCAATGAAGAAGAGCAATGAAAGAAAAATCGATGTGGCTGAAATGAAGATGTTGAGATGGATGTGTGGAGTGACGAGGAGGATAGGGTCAGAAATGAGCATATAAGAGGAACAGTGAAGGTGGCGGAAGCATCTAAGAAGGTGCAGGAGGCCAGGCTGAGGGGTATGGACACGTCAGGAGAAGAGGAGGAGTATGTGGGGCGCAGAGTGCTGGAGATGGAGTTGCGGGACGGAGAAGAAGAGGAAGACCGAAGACGAGATGGAGGGACTGTGTGGTGGCGGACATCAGGGAGAAGGACTTGGAGGAGGACGTGGTATACGACAGAGGAGAGTGGAGAAGACGAACCAAAAACAGCGACCCCATGTAAAGATGGGATAATAAGCTGCGGAAGAAGAGGAAGAAGGTGGCGCAGAAAAAACGCATCCTGTTTGAAGGGCCGCTGAAAATTTTGCAGTTAAAGAACATATCCAAATAAATTCCATAACATTTTTATTCAAATAATATAATTACAAAGAGAGTTATGGCTGTAGAAACTGAAGGTTCAAAACAATGGCTTTCCGCATTAAAACATCAACTTTCTCTGGAAGACCTGTGTATGAACCCTGTTTCAAAAAAATAAAAAGTACATGTAATTGGATGGTTAATGCAGGCTTTAAGTGAGGCTAAAGACACACTTTCATATCAAGATGCCCACAGTCCAGAAGACATAAAGCAGGACTCATGAATAGCTTGGACAATTGGCTTGTCTGAGTTTTAAATTTTTCGCATTAGACTATATTGAGTACATCTTGCTACCTCAGGGAGACTCGGAACGGATTTGTTGTAAAAACAAATTGAGGGTTTTGCGGAAGCCTTTTTTGTAATTAGCCCAGAGTTGCTGTCCATAAATATTAGTGCAGAAAGTACGAAAAAGAGTGCCTTTAGCTTCGCTTGTACAGAATTTGAAGTTCCTTATAATCATGTTTGCCTTAGCACAGTAACTTCGATATTGTTTCCTTATGTCTGAGTCGTCACTCAAGGAGCTGGTGATAGTTTGACCCAGATACTTAAATTCTTGCACCTGCTCTATTGGTTCGTCTCTCAATTTGAAAATAATATCAGCTCTTTGGCTTGAGCTTTTGGGATAAAATTACATATAACGGGTGTGCCATAAAAAGGAGTACATTTTAAAAAGGCTATAAAATCAACATTTGTCATTTAATTTTAATAAAACTTCTACACAATAAAACGTATGTATTTATCTATATAAGAACAAGTTTTCAGACTAAAATATCAAATACTTCACATTCTATCAACATTTAACGAAAGAGTATGATTTTTCTACTTAACATGCAAAAATTATTAAACCTTTTTAATATTTTTTTATAAAAATAATTTTTAACGTAAATTTTACCTGAAATTATTAAAAAAATTGTTCGAAATGCTTTCCTTCCATTTCAATAACTTTTTTATTCTTGGTCGGAATTCATCTATAGCTCGATTTACTTGTTCCTGTGGAAGCTCTTCCCATTTTTGAATGATGATCTCGCGTAAATGAGCGACATCTTTTATCCTTGTCCCGTAGACTCACTCTGCTAAGTTCTCCCATATTCCGACCAAGAATAAAAAAAGTTATTGAAATGGAAGGAAAGCATTTCGAACAATTTTTTTTAATAAGTTCAGGTAAAATTTACGTTAAAAATTATTTTTATAGAAAAATATTAAAAAGGTTTAACAATTTTTGCGTGTTAAGTAGAAAAATCATACTCTTTCGTTAAATGTTGAGAGAATTTGAATTATTTAATATTTTAGTCTGAAAACTTGTTTGCATATAGATAAATACATATATTTTTATTGTGTAGAAGTTTTATTAAAATTAAATGACAAATGTTGATTTTATAGCCTTTTTAATATGTACCCTTTTTTTATAGCACACCCGTTATATACTCAAACATACCAGAATACCAGGTGTTTGATTCGGCCGTTCCTTCAATGTAATGGTGTAACTCTGGTGAAGAAAGGACATGGAAAGGAACAGCAGCAACTTTCGTCACCGGTGCCATATCGATAGCCTGATTGAATCCTCCAAAACCCATAAACTCAGCGATCTACTACCACTTAAACCCAATTTAACCTCACTTGAAATTTTAACGAAATTGATCTAACCCGTAAACACATTTTATTTGGAGCGACATTCGATCGCTAAAGGTTGTCTATTCTGAGAAATCCGGTCATACAATAGAACGTCTCGTTGAAATCGATGACACGTTCATAAACACTTGGAGAACGTCTACAAAGCGTTCATAAACATTTAGAAAACGTTTATAAAACCTTCATAAACATTTAGAAAACGTTTATAAACACTTAAAAAAAGTCTATAAAACGTCCACAAATATTTATAAAACGTGTACAAAACGTTCATAAACGTTTAATAAACGACGACTGTTTCGAAGGATATGGTGTCGATCAGAGCGACAGGGATTGCATTTCGACCAACAAAATATCAATTTTGGACCCTTTGTTTCATCCTTCCATGAAACAATGTTTTCTTTTCTTACTTTAACCTTAATTTCATTTAATATTTAATAAAATCTCGCAATTTAAAGCATTTAAAGAACTAAACTAAACTTGACCTCGTTTGACGTCATTTAATCGAGCATTGTAGATACTGACCTGAAAAAGTAAAAGTATCCGAATCTGTGTTGACGATACCATTAACATCATGGTACCGATACCATTAATATCATGATACCGATACCATAATATCATATTACTGATAATGAAACAAGAAGCGCTAACTTATATCAAGAATTCAGGTTATAAAATCAAATGAATTACGAATTCCATCCGAGATTCGAAATGTCAGCTTGGAATTACTATCCTTTTACGATTAAAATTTATCCGAGATTAAATTTCATCCAGTGCAGTTTTAGACATTCCTTGACGCGGAAAACAGTTTGTTCTCGACACAGTTTTGGTTTTTACCTTTCTGCCCTTTGCAGCTTCACACACGCACGGACTACACTGAGACCCCCCCCCCCCCCCCCCCAGGACCTTGTGTGTGGAATTGAGGGAACGATTATTTCTGTGACTTATGGAGGGGTAGTCGCCAAAATCGTGTTTTAAACCCGTTAAATATATTTAATAGTGAATAATTATTTATTAGTGCTCGTAAATGTACTGAGGTTTGAACATGCAGTGTTCCATGCCTGAACTCATTTCCAATTAAATACTGACGATATACGACAAATGGTGGCTATTGGTCTAAAAAGTCACACGATTGGATCGGTTTTTTCAAACCAAACCTAGCAAACCGGCAAGTTTAAGTTTGTTAGCTTAAGTATTGTCAGCGAACACGATGGAATTCATACAGAAATTGTTGATGTTTGACGTTTGACTTTCTTAAAAATTATATCGTAAAAATTGTAAATAAATATATTTCACCCGATCGTAATTTTTTGGGCTACCCTGATTACTTGGTTAAATATTAAGAAGTTGTATACAGTATTAATTTTGTTATATATATATATATATATATATCGGGTGGCCCAAAAAAACGCCTTGAGATTTCAACATCAATAACTTTAAAAATATGCAGTTCACACTTCTAAAATTTACATAACTTTTACCTCACTCTATTGATAAGCCATCATAAAAATTTCAGATCTCTCCATAAAATACTTTTTCCACAGCTGAGGAAACAATGAGGTATGGTGAAAAAAACGAATATCCTAAATCCTAAATGTGTATAGCTGTACCTGGCAACTATTCTAAGACTTGTAGTAGTTTCCTTAGCCTATGGATAATCTGTTAGTCTCTGAAAAACGTCAGATGATATAGGATACGCTCATCTTAAATACTGTTTTTTAAACTTACCCTTCAAATTATGGTTCTAACTAACGGTGAAAAAGCGGTGATTGAAAAGTTTCTTGGAAAAAAGATGGACTGGGGCAAGAATTTTGAGGGAATTTCCAGGAATAACTTGTAATGTTACGTCTGTGAATAGAATAATTAAAAAACTTAAAGCAACCGGTTCGACGGCAAGGAAGCGTGGAAGTGGTCGGCCTAAAACAGTTTACACTCAAGACAATATAGCAATGATCAAAATGATGAGCCTATCTCAAGAGGATCGACCTAGGTCACACTGCTCTCAGAGGAAAATTGCAAGAAATTTAGGTATCAGTCGAAGTTCCATAAAAAGAATGCAGAGAACGGTAGGACTTAAAGCATTTAAAAGGATCCATGTTCCAAGACGTGACAGCAATGTAAGAGCTAAAAGAAAAATTCGTTGTAGGAAATTGCTTGACAGATTTTCGTCCAATGATGTTAAAAAAATAGTTTTTACAGATGAAAAAGATTTCACCATCGAGATTGCTCGAAACTCCCGGAACGATGTTGTTTATGGTCGGCGTAGGAAAGACATTCCTCCATCGAGACTTTACACCAGACAAGTCGGTTTTCCAAAAAAATTATGGTATTAGCAGGTGTATCGTGAATGGAAAGACGAAAATTCATTTCATTTCAGAAAATAACAAAATTAATTCAGAAACCTATGTAAATCTCTTAGAGGAGAATCTTTTGCCTGATTGTCGGCGTCTCTATTATGGAAATGATTTCATACTCCAACAAGATGGTGCTACAGCTCATACTAGCAAGTTCACACAGGATTATCTACAACAGAATGTAGTCAACTTCATTGGAAAAAACGACTGGTCCCCGCAATCACCCGATTGCAATCCCACGGATTATTGCATATGGAACACTCTAGCAGAGAAGGTTTATGAAGACCAAACAGAAAAGTTTACAGAAATGCAATTAAAGAAAAAAATACTCGAATGTTGGGACAAAATAACATTAGCAGAAATCAGAAAATGTATCATGTCGTGGAAGAAAAGGTTAAGCTTAGTTTGTAAGTAGGACGACGGACATACTGTATTGATCATATTTGTTGATAAGATGTGAATAATAAAAAATTTTCAGTTTATGATATTCGTTTTTTTCATTGTTCCCTCACCTATGGAAAAAGTATTTTATGTCGAGGTCTGAAATTTTTAAGATGGCTTATCAATAGATTGAAGTAAAAGCTATGTAAACTTTGGAAGTGTGAACTGTCCTTTATGCAAACGCAAACCGTTTGACCTGGAGCTACCAAATTTGGCACGGGAACCTCTTATGGGATGAAGAATGTTAATAAATTAAATAATTAAAATTACTGGGCCCCAGCACCGCGATTAAACTACAGAAAAGAACGCAGCCGTGAAAATTTTGAGCTTCACATTGAGTCAAGATTTCTGAATCTTAACATTTTCATGACTAATTATTTGGTCAACTATAGAAAAGAACACAGTCATGAAAATCTTGAGCTTCATTATTTTTTAGGACACAGTCATGAAAATCTTGAGCTTCACATATAATTATTTTTTAAGACGACTTCAAACCGTTTGACCTAGAGCTACCAAATTTGGCACGGGATAAGATAAATCATTTTAATCAAATTTAGCCTTTTGTCTTAAACTTTATTTTATTTAAACTGGGGATCTAATGTGAAATTTATCCTAGCAACGCCGGGTACCTCAGCTAGTATATATATATATATATATATATATATATATATATATATATATATATATATATATATATATATTTCTGAAAAACGATATCTGAATTTTGTTCAGTTTAGGATCCCATGAAATATTTTTACATTTATTTTTATTGAAAACTAGTACAGTTCCCGCCGCTTCGCTGACGGTTAGACAGGCTAAACAAAAAAAGAACCCAGCCGTGAAAATTTTGAGCTTCACATTGTGTCAACATTTCTGAATCTGGTATCTCCCAAAACCTCCTCACCCCCATTCATACAACTTGGGGGCTAACCCCCTCCCCCATTACCCCCACCCCTCCCATCCCCCATTACCCCCACCCCCACCCTTCCCCCATTGCTAAACTACAGAAAAGAACACAGTCATGAAAATCTTGAGCTTCACATTGCCGCCCGTAATACAATTTCTGAATTTTTTTCTCACAATTTCTGAAAGTGTGACGGACAGACGGACAGACAGACAGCTCTCTTATTATAATATAGACTAGCAGAGATACCCGGCGTTGCCCGGGATGTAAGGGTGTGTCAAAATAAGGTAAAAAGATGAACAAAACTAAATGAACACATAAACACAAAGTTTTGGTAATTGTTTTTATTCCTTGAAAACATCAGACATTTTGTAGCACTTCAGTGTAAACAATGTTACGTGTTTTTCCATTGGGTGTCAAAACATAAAGATTGCGAGGTGTTCCAACTTTTTTGGGCCATTGTCACCCATAGCAAAAGTCACACTCAAATGTCAAAATGCAAAACTTATTCCTTAAACTTATATTTTAAAAAGTTCTCGAAAATAATGATTTTAAGCTTTTTTTGTGTCAAAATGCAAAAACTTATTCCTTAACCTTATATTTTAAAAAGTTTTCGAAAATAATGATTTTAAGCTTTTTTGTGTTAAAATGAAAAAACTTATTCCTTAACCTTATATTTTAAAAAGTTCTCGAAAATTTTGAAACTTTTATGCACACTATTAGATTCCACTTAAATCCCGTGACTTTATGCCCTCATTCAAAACTAAACAAGATTTTAATGTATCATTTACTAAATAAAACTGTCTAGTCTACCTACCTACTGTACCTACCTACATACCTACCTACCTACTGTACCTACCTACCTACCTACCTACTGTACCTACCTACCTACCTACTGTACCTACCCATTTACTAAATAAAACTGTCTAGTCTACCTACCTACTGTACCTACCTACCTACCTACCTACTGTCTAGTCTACCTACCTACTGTACCTACCTACCTACTGTACCTACCTACTGTACCTACCTACTGTGCACACCATTAGATTCCCCGTGAAAAGTTATATCTGATTCACTACCTTAAACACTATTTGGTGCAGCCATATTCATTTCAATAGAGAACAAACAAACAGACAAACAAACAAACTTCCTCTTTTATATATATAGAAGATTATGAGACTAAAACCTGTATTTCCTCACTTCCGAGAAAAAAAAATCCATGTCCAATCAACATGTAGTACTACGGTACTTTTAATCTAATATAACCAACCAAGTCTAAAAAATTAGCACCGTGGGTTTAGTTGCGGTAACAAATGATACTGTCAAGCGCGAATGGTGTGTGTGTATGTATATATATATATATATATATATATATATATATATACCGGGTGTCCCAAAATGAATATAGCAAAAAGAAAGTTGAATAACGTTTTTGGTAATTGAGATAATAAAATGTTTTTTACATGAATATAAGGGTTAAACGTATAAGTTTTAGTTGGTTGTGAATATTGATTACTTTCTTTTCTTTTCAGAATAAACCCCATTTTCCAGAATAATGAGAAGGCTACATTTCACATATCGGGCAATGTTAATCGGCACAATTGTAGGATTTGGGGAGAGGAAAATTCTCATGAGCTGTATGAACATGAAAGGGACTCACCTAAAGTTAACGTATGGTGTGGCCTGTCAAGTTCCCGCATTTATGGACCCTATTTTTTGATGAACGCACTGTCACCGGCATTTCATACCTTAACATGTTACGAGAGTTCTTTATTCCACAATTGCAGGAAAACCCTGGTCTGCTACAAAGAGCTTTCTTTCAACAGTATAGAGCACCCCCTTACTTTGCTCGCGATGTTAAAGTGTTTTTAAATGAAACTTTCCCTACACGATGGATTGGTCGGGGAGGACCTATGAAATGGCCGGCCCGTTCACCCGACTTAACACCTTTGGATTTTCATCTATGGAGTTTTCTGAAAAGTAAAGTCTACACTAGCAAACCAAGAGACATTGAAGAACTTAAGCATCGTATTGTTGATGCAGTGACATCCATCCTTACAGTCGTGCTTGAAAAGGCTTTTCGAGAATTTGAACGTCGCATACGATTGATCATAGTGAAGGATGGACGACACGTAGAAGTTTATCAATAATTTGAGAAAAGCTAAACAATACCATAATGAATTAAAGTAAACTAAAATTTATACGTCTAATGCGTGTATTAATGTAAAAACTATTTCATTATCTCAATTAGCGATAAAATTATTAGACTTTCTTTTTGCTATATTCATTTTGGGACACCCTGTATATATAATGCAAATGCACAAAGAAAAGGAAAAATTATTTCATGTGGGTTTTCATCATTCATTCATTTCACGTGTTTAATTGTGAAATTCATCCCATATATATATATATAGATATATATATATATATATATCCTCCTCTAAGGTGGAGTGAAAAGCTTGACCTTCGTCAGAATGAACAATTCGGGCCGAAGCTAACCAAAGGTTATATATATATTAGGGTGGCCCCTATTTTTCAACTTTTGAAATTACTTGCTCCCAACCCCTAATCTTCTTCCAATATATAAAAAAGTGCTCTGTGCAAAATTTCAGCTCAATTGGGCTATATTAAGGTGGCCCCCAAAGGCCCTAAAGTTTCAAAATTCACCGATAATTCACTGGGGAACAAATTTCAAATTTTTGTCTATTGAATTAGATTTGACAGTTACTTCTAGGTAATTTGGGTGCGCTGAGCACGAATTTTTACTCGGTTTTGCTCTATCAGGTCCTGATTTTGCTCAACACCCCTCCTCTTTCGTCGTATTCATAAAAAGGTTTTTTTCTCAATACTCGCTGTCTTTTTGCAGTTACACATTATGCAACTAGGTTTTTATCTAGGTATTTGTACCTATTGTTATGGTATTGTTGTATTATGTATATTTTTATATGTAACACCCTAAAAATATTTTTAATTTTGTCATTTTTAACCCATTTTAATATTAGTAAATTAAGCTAAAAATATCATAGAATTCTAAAATTTTCTCAAGCGTTCCTGTTCTCTGTAGAGTATTCTAGAGGGACAACTAAAATATATAAAAGCGACTCGTTTCCAGAGTTAATCAGTCAATTCAATCAGTCAGTCAGTCAGTCAGTCAGTCAGTCAGTCAGTCAGTCAGTCAGTCAGTCGAGTTAGTTAATTAAGTTTGGGCATTAACATAATTTTGAATTGGCATATGATTTAGTGAGTAATTTTGTCATCGTGATTTAATATAGTTGATTTAATTAGACGTAATTTATAGTGTACCTACTCATCCGTGTTTCTAGTTTAATTTCATAGATTGTAAGTACCTATTTCATAATAAGTACCTATTTAAACTAATTTTTGTGTTTATATTTCAGATTTTCTTAAATTTATATGAATTAAGGGCTTTAAATACCTTTACAAATTGACAGAACAATCAAGCAATATGTCATCAAGCACTAGAAAGTTCAAATGCAAAAACAACCCTGATTCCTTCTGTTATATATGTGGAAATTTTACACTTCCACATCAACGAGCAAATAAACTGACTTCGTAAAAAGAGCTTACTTAGCTTATTTTGGCATAAAACTGGGGGACCAAGATAAATCGTGGCTCCACATAAAGCCTGCACTATATGCATTGAAAGACTGCGACATTGGACGAAGGGTTCGGATTCAAAAATACCTTTTGGAGTTCCGATGGTAAGTTTATGATTTCATAAAAAACTACGTAATTTAATCACTAGTATACTGTAACTTACCTAAATGTAATTGTAACTTAGGTACATAAACAAAAATTTACAGAAAATGTTTATAAGAATCTCAAATATTGCATAAGGTTGAAACACATAGAAATGTTAAATGTTTGGGTGATAACTTTTGATAAAATTCATAAAAACAAGTCTCTCGTCGCTTTTGTTAACGCTTTACAATTTTTTTTCCATATCAGGTGTGGCGAGAGCCTACTAACCACGAGACCGATTGCTACCTTTGCTTTGTCAAGACTTCGGGCTTCACTAAGAAAAATAAACATTGTATCGAGTACCCAAATTTCGACACCGCGATACGACCTGTGCTACATTCAAATGAGATCCCCATTCCAAAATTTAAGGGTCTGCCAACTCAAGAATTAGTTGAAGATGTTCCTGAAAATATTGTTATGCACTTTGAGGAGTCAGACACCGATTTTGACCCCAGCGTATTTGAAAGTCAAAACGATCCGCAAAAGTTTAACCAGGCCGAGTTGATGATCTTGTAAGGGATCTAAATTTGCCAAAAAAGGCTGCGGAAATTTTAGCTTCAAGACTTAAAGAGAAAAACTTGCTTACTTCAAACACATACATTTCATTTTACAGAAAAAGAGAAGAAGAACTTGTTAAATATTTTAGAACAGAGGATAGTTTAGTATATTGCTGCGACATAGTTGGTTTGTTAAAGAAGATGGGGGTTGAGTCTTACGATGCAAATGATTGGCGCTTGTTTTTAGACAGTTCGAAAAGAAGTCTTAAGTGTGTGTTGTTGCATAATGGCAATCTATACGGCTCGATACCGATTGGGCACTCAACAAAATTAAAAGAAAAGTATGAACATATAGAAAAGGTTTTAAATCTTATCAAATATAGGGAGCACGAGTGGATCATATGTGTTGACTTAAAATGGTTAATTTTCTGCTAGGACAACAAGGAGGGTATACTAAATATCCCTGCTTCCTTTGCTTATGGGACAGCAGAGCCAAGGAAGAACATTATTTCAAACAAATCTGGCCAGCACGAACATCACTTACTGTCGGAGAAAAAAACGTAATTAATCCACCTTTAGTGAGCAGAGATAAAATCATATTTCCTCCTCTGCATATAAAACTAGGCCTCATTAAACAATATGTAAAAGCTTTAGATACGAACGGCGAGTGTTTCAAATACATAACTTCAAAATTTCCAAGTTTAAGTTATGAAAAAATCAAGGCGGGAATTTTCGACGGTCCACAAATAAGAACAATGATTAAAGACAGCAATTTTCCTAATGTCATGAATGAACGCGAAAAAAATGGCTGGTTCTCATTCGTGGACTTGATAGAAAACTTTTTAGGCAATTATAGGGCAGATAACTACGAAGAAATCGTAAAAAAACTTTTAAGGGACTACAAAGAGTTAGGTTGCAATATGAGCATAAAAATGCATTTTTTGAATAGCCATCTTGACCAATTTCCAAGTAATTTAGGTGATGTAAGTGACGAACAAGGGGAGAGATTCCACCAAGATATCAAAATTATGGAGGAACGGTACCAAGGCCGCTGGGATTCCCACATGATGGCTGATTACTGCTGGTGCTTGAAAAGAGACCTGCCATCAACAAGCAAATACGCTAGAAAGTCTTACAAAAGAAAATTTTTGCCACAGTGAAAGCTTCATATCTGTTGTTTTTTTATTTTGTCATTTCTATCGTTATAATGTAATTTTACTGTAGTTTGAACTGCTTGTATTCATGAAACTTGAAAAAAAAAATTAACACATGACTTAATTTTTTAGTCCTAATTTGAAAAATCTGGAAAATGGCACATAGGCTGTCGACAAGAATCAGGACCTGATAGAGCCAAACCGAGTTGAAATTCGTATTCAGCGCACCCAAATTACCTAGAATCAAGTGTCAGATATCATTCAATAAAATACGTGTTGCCCAGTGATATAATTGGTATTTCTAATATAAAACCTTTATAATTCATTTGCAAAATTTGTTTGGGAAAATAATCACAAAGCATAATCGAAAGTGAATTTTATTTACAACAAATAATTACGCCGCTTATATAGGCCGCAGGCGCAGAACTTTCTAGAACCTTCCAGAAGCGGTTTTTTACGCACTTATGATACTTTTCAATTTCCGTGAATATCTCGTCCAATTTTGGTTTTAAGTAAATAATGGTTATAACTAAATTTATTGTAAATTGAATTCTCTTTCGATCATATTCTATATTTCTTTCGAATAAAACACTGTAAAGAAGATAAAAACGGTTTTTATATGAAAAATATCAATATTGTTAAAATCTGAAACTTTAGGGCCTTGGGGGCCATCTTAATATTGTCTGATTGAGCTGAAATTTTACACAGAGCATTTCTACATAGATTAGAACAATTTTGGAGGTTGGAGATGAAAAATATTTCATTTCAGAAAATCACATACAACTAAGGGCCACATAGTATAATTAATGTAAAGAACGACGCTTGTGTAGAAGAGCGTTCCGCACAAGATGAGGAGGGAGAACGAACAAATGAAATTTCATTTGTTCGTTCTCCCTCATCTTGTGCGGAACGCTCTTCTACACAAGCGTCGTTCTTTACATTAATTATACTGTGTGTTGTTTGCAGTTAAAATGTATATATGTATGGCATGCGAAGGTGCCCCCTCAGGGCATTGGTTTCTGCTCGTATGTAGGAGAATTACGACTTCTGATTGAGCGAGGTCCATGGAATAGTGGATAGCATATCTGACCGGCAATCGGATGATCCCGGGTTCGGTTCCCGGGTGGTACCTCATTTTTCATTTGTTCGTTCTCCCTCCTCATCTTGTGCGAAACGCTCTTCTACACAAGCGTCATTCTTTATATATATATATATATGGTGCTTTCCTGTTAACGGGAATACCCAACCG
The DNA here is from genome assembly GCA_023014485.1 of Bathynomus jamesi. Taxonomy (NCBI): domain Eukaryota; kingdom Metazoa; phylum Arthropoda; class Malacostraca; order Isopoda; family Cirolanidae; genus Bathynomus; species Bathynomus jamesi. The sequence goes on from JAJOZX010000103.1 coordinate 515,799, forward strand.
CCCGCCACCAAACTGTTTGTTATGTATTTTTGCTCTAGTCATTTTCGTTTAAACTGACGAAAATATCACAACTTAACCTAACCAATCATCAAGGGCGTTCAGTTGACCTAACCGGGCATTCAATTGACCTAACCGGGCATTGAATTAACCTAACAGGTTAATATAGCGGAAAATGCCCGGTTAGGTCAACTGAATGCCCAGTTAGGTTAATTGAATGCCCGGTTAGGTCAACTGTACGCCTTTGATAATTGGTTAGGTTAAGTTGTGATATTTTCGTTAGTTTAAACGAAAATGACGAGAGCAAAAATACATAAAAAACAGTTTGGCAGTCCCGATAATACGTAAGTACCGAATTTATTAATCATTTAAATGAAATTAGTTAATATGTAAGCGATAATCAGTTTGTAGGGGCCAAAATGTCTTTATGTCATCTAAAATCGCAGAAAAAACGTCGCTGCTTTCGGTACGTTGTCGCCACATGAATTCCGCAAGATACGAGGCCAGATGATGGCGGGCAGTTGGGTATTCCCGTTAACAGGAAAGCACTATATATATATATATATATATATATATATATATATATATATATGCCGATATATATTAGCATATATATTGGCATTTCAGATATAAGATCAAAACACAAAATTTCATCGGAATTCTGATGAATTTCAATGAAAAGTTCTCACGACTAAAATAAAGTTTGAAGGAACCACTTTTTATTTCCTAAAGGATACTTTTAAGATTATAATTGCTAAATCCTTTTTCCTTTCTCAGATATCGATTTACAGTCACAAAAAAAACAGTAAAAATAAATGTTTAAAAGTTTAGTATATACGTCAGAAACTTTGGCGTTTAAAACAAATCTTTTTAGCTATTTCTAAACATTTATCTGCATACGAAAACAAAGCCAGTGAATGAAGCTCTTTTATTCGATCCTAAATTGTTGAAAGATGACAGCTGATGGTCGGAAGGTGTTGAAGGAACGTAAGATAAAAAGACTGAAAAAGAGGAGTTAAGAATTCTCTATTTTTTTATATTTTTTTTTTTTAGACGTGAATGTTATTCGAAAGCAAGACTTATCTATGTGCAAAAATATTAAAATTCTTGCTTGCTTTTTCTCGTAGTGATCTATGAAGATAAATTATTTTGTAACGCGTTCAGTGAGCGATTAGTTATTCATACGGCGTTACTGAAGTGTAACTACTCGCTCACGACGCGTTACAAAGTGATCTATGGATAGTTTCCAAAAAAAGTTGGCCTACAAACCTAAAATTTCGTAAAAACAAAAAGATAATTATTGGTAACTAGCTAAAGTGGGCCCTACGGGCCCATTTAGCTACGCCCGTGGTGCTGGGGCCTTTGGCCTCAGTAATTGGGGAGCCGCAGGCCCCCCCCCCCCAGTTACCGGGGAGTCAATTATTCAGTCAATAAAACTATAGAAAAGAATGCAGCCATAAAAATCTTAAGCTTCACAAATCTTGATACAATGTTTATTCTGTAATGGTTGCAGCACCAGTATGAAAGTGCATAAAAAGAACTCATTTGGTAAATTTTTGAATTTAGCCGCAGATTAAATTTCGGCTCAAAGCTGAACGCAAAAGCAAATATTTTTTACACTTTTTAAAATTATAATTAAAAGTAGAATTCATTACGCCTTTTTCTAATGCATTAAAATACAAATATCGCCCATATATATCAAGAATCTTCTTCTCTTTTCGAGCGTGACAGACTGACAGACATTCCTGCGTGTTTATGTTATTAATGATTGCGGTATTATTTTTAAAAATTTTATTGGTCACCAAAAGGAATAAAATATTCAAAAGTAAAACAGAATATTTCAAATTAGTAATTTTTTTTATGCTTTTTAAAAAAACGACTTTCCAGGCGAAAATTTGAAGAATTTTAATATTTTCCCAGGAGAGCCATACCAAAAAAAATATTAGTGTTTACAAATTCCAAAATACATTAATTAAACTTCAATTTTAGTTCAAACAAGCATTACGTATGAAAGGGTAAACTAACCATAAATAAAGGAAAGTCGTCCACAAACTAATTTCGACCGAATACCTCATAAATTTACTAAAGTGTTCCCGAAACATAAATTGAAATATGAAATCTGTAAACTTTACGAAGTAATAAATTGAGACTTTACTTAAGTTTAATGTAGAAATACAAAAGGAATTAAAATAAGGGAAAATTTAACTGAAATATCTTTAATATTAACCCTTCCATTCATGGTACATATGTACATATTTCCTTAAACCAAAAATTGTGATATATTGTTACTTGGAACTAAATATTTTAGTAACTAGTCACTTAAATCAAAGATTATACGTAACAAAATAAGAAACTGACCATATTTTCCCTTATTTATCGCGTTATCCCGCCAAATGAATATTAAGTACTCTCCACCTAACGGATGGAGTGAGAACTAAGCTTTATAGAAAGGTATACTCGCTTGAGTTAGAAGTACATCAACAAAAAATGAATATTATTACATTCATCTGCGAAAGAATGCAAGCCTACGTGCTTAGTTTATTAACTGATTCTATATTTTATTACATTTTCAACTATATAATCTATATTATAATAAGAGAGCTGTCCGTCTGTCCGTCTGTCCGTCACACTTTCAGAAATTGTGAGAAAAAATTGTGAGAAAAAAATTCAGAAATTGTATTACGGGCGGCAATGTGAAGCTCAAGATTTTCATGACTGTGTTCTTTTCTGTAGTTTAGCAATGGGGGAAGGGTGGGGGTGGGGGTAATGGGGGATGGGTGGGGTAATGGGGAGGGTGGGGGTAATGGGAGGGGTTAGCCCCCAAGTTGCATGAATGGGGGTGAGGAGGAGTAGTATAGCCGCAAAAGGGGAGAGTGCAGGAATGTTGCAGGTTATTATGTAATGTTGCAAAGGGGGGTGGGTTGTTGCAAAGGGGGGTTGTTGCAAAGGGGGGTGGGGGGAAACTTGGAGGCGGCGTTATCCCCCAAGAGAAAGGAGGAGGAGGAGAGAAAGGAGGTGTTCACCTGGCAGGAGCCAAGTGCACATTAAGACTTCCAGCCGGTGGCGTTGTTTTATAGGCTCCTAATCAGCCAGTTGGCGTAAATGGCTTGAGTTGCCAGATACCGCGATACCATTGTATACATTATTATAGACTCCTAATCAGCCAGAATCAGCCAGTTGGCTGAGCCAAGGTGAGAGAGACGCCTGAAGGAGAGAGAGAGACAGACAGCTGAAGGAAGAGAGCTGAAGAAGAGAGAGATGCCTGTAGGAGGAGAGACGCCTGAAGGAGAGAGGATAGTACACATGCAGGAGTACACATGCTGGAGGTACACACACATACGCACACATGCAGGAGTACACATGCAGTAGGTACACATGCTGGAGGTACACACATACGCACACATGCTGGATGTACACATGCAGTACACATGCTGGAGGCAAACATGCAGGAGAGAGAGAGAGAGAGAGAGACACCTGAAGGAGGAAGATACATGCAGGAGAGAGAGACACCTGAAGGAGGGAGAGAGACACCTGAAGGACAGAGTGGAGTTCTCCCCCAATTTATTTTCGTTTCCCTAACCTAAGAGGCCACTAAGGGGTTTACCAAGGGCCAGAAATAGAAGGAGCAGAGCTCCTTACTCGGCCGGAGCCGAGGGGGGAATGGTTCTTCACCAGCTTCGCGATCTTTTATAATCCTCTATTCTGGCTGAGTTGCCAGATAGCGCAAGGTATTCCAGATAGCGCCATGTGTCCATTAATCGTGTAACACATATATGACGGCTGTTATTCCAAATGTACTTGTATATATAATAAACTAATGAACCATATAAAATACCACAATATATATTATATGGTTATTCAAGATTCAACGTATAAAATAACACAAGCGCCTCTTTCATTACGCTTTAATAGAATTAACAAAGTTACCCTATTTCGTTAGACAGAAAACGAATTTTTATAAGGGTTACCCAACGAATTATGAGAGCATCACCGAATTAAAACTTTTATGGGTAACTATATCGACATAAGCTTATTATTGTAACGTTTGCTCCCAATATAAATTTTCCTAAATAACAGTAAAACCAATTAATTTAATTATGAAACTTCATTTAAATAATTTACGATACAATTCCACCAAACGAGATGAAAACTTATGAAACATATAGCCTCATTCCTGCGACGAAAAAATGAAAAAATGACGAAAAATAAAGAAATTATTCATTTGGAATTGCCCAAGCCACTATAGCGGGGTCGGACGGAGAATATCTGTTCTTTTAAACATCTTATTTCTGTCCAAAAGTTACCCAAAACATAATCCGATAGTGTATAACGTTGCAGTACTCGCTTGAAGAAAGGAGAGGTTGCAAACTCTACTTGAATAAATGTAATTACCTAAACTGCACGCGAAGGAGTTTAAATAGATCCAGCAAATAAAGCCTTTGAACAATGATTTCATGTTTCAGAAAGATTTACGCGTTAATAGAATTAGTAAAGTTACCCAATAAATAAATCGTTAGACAGAAATGATTTTTATAAGGGATACCCAACTAATTATGCACCAATCAATAAATAATAGCAAACGTGAATAAAGAGTTCCAATTCAATGGGTAACTATATCGACATAAGCTTATTATTGTAACGTTTGCTCCCAATATAAATTTTCCTAAATAACAGTAAAACCAATTAATTTAATTATGAAACTTCATTTAAATAATTTACGATACAATTCCACCAAACGAGATGAAAACTTATGAAACATATAGCCTCATTCCTGCGACGAAAAAATGAAAAAATGACGAAAAATAAAGAAATTATTCATTTGGAATTGCCCAAGCCACTATAGCGGGGTCGGACGGAGAATATCTGTTCTTTTAAACATCTTATTTCTGTCCAAAAGTTACCCAAAACATAATCCGATAGTGTATAACGTTGCAGTACTCGCTTGAAGAAAGGAGAGGTTGCAAACTCTACTTGAATAAATGTAATTACCTAAACTGCACGCGAAGGAGTTTAAATAGATCCAGCAAATAAAGCCTTTGAACAATGATTTCATGTTTCAGAAAGATTTACGCGTTAATAGAATTAGTAAAGTTACCCAATAAATAAATCGTTAGACAGAAATGATTTTTATAAGGGATACCCAACTAATTATGCACCAATCAATAAATAATAGCAAACGTGAATAAAGAGTTCCAATTCATGTGAATGAGATAACTAAAATTTTAGTTATTGTATTATCATAAGACTACATCAATATTTACTATAAATACGAGTATATTTAATATTCTTCATTAACAAAAGCTTTAAAAACAGATCTCTAAAATATTTCCAACTTTCTTCGTTTCTTTAAATTTCGTTTTTCAATTCCCTGCGAAGAAAATTGAAAAACGAAATTTAAAGAAACGAAGAAAGTTGGAAATATCCAAAACATAATCCGATAGAGGAAAGGATTTCCGAGAATCTGCCCAACTCGGTCGGCCTTATTTTACCTTTCTACGAGTCAAATCAAGCAAAACCTCGCCTCACTCCTTGTTTCAGCATTCATTCATTTCACGTTTTATTGTGAATTTCATCCCATATATATATATATATATATATATATATATACCCTTTGGATAACCTTTGGTTAGCTTCCGCCCGAATTGTTCATTCTGACGAAGGTCAAGCTTTCTACTCCACCTTAGACCTACAGTTTGAACCATCAACAGTCCCGCGTCTTAACCACTAGGACACGTAGGGTGCCCATTTATCTGCCAACCACTTTATTTTATTATGTGTAATGACCACCTTAGACCTACAGTTTGAACCATCAACAGCCCCAGCGTCTTAACCACTAGGACACGTAGGGCACCCATTTATCTGCCAACCACTTTCTTTTATTATGTGTAATGACCACCTTAGACCTACAGTTTGAACCATCAACAGCCCAGCGTCTTAACCACTAGGACACATAGGGTGCCCATTTATCTGCCAACCACTTTGTTTTATTATGTGTAATGACCACCTTAGACCTACAGTTTAACGTTGAAACCGAATGTTATTTTTAAAATATAATTATGATATATTTCTTTATACCCTCTCGATTACATTAGTGACTAATGATGCGGGAAATTGAGTAAATGGAAATATTATTTTCTCGAAAACTATGGGTGATAGAAAACTTCTGAAACCATATTTGGAATCAATATCAAAAGTTCTATACGAATCACCAAATAATTTTCAAAGGAGAATAAGAGCATTAATTCTATTAGTGAAAATATAAAGATGCAATTACTCGTCCGTACCCGTTATAGCGGAATGGCACACGTCATAGCTCCACCCAGCTACATCGGCAGCCAATCACGACGGACATCTGGTCTTTTGGGCGGAGCTTGGCGAATGTGCATATAAAAGGGGATATTTTCAGTTGGAGTAACAGTAGCTATTTTCGCATCAGTGAATAATCATTCCTCAACCATGGACCTGTACGTCTCCCCAGACTTGTATGAAGAACGTGATACTGCAGCATTAACCACAATTAGTCTTTTCAATGCGGCTGATTGTGGCGAACTATTTTCGACGCAAACCGTAGAAGATATTTGCAGTGACGCTCCTTACAATCCGACGCAAGGGACTACCATAGAAATGTAAGTGTCCATAATTCGATTTTATATATATACGGAGAGTTGTAGTATTTCGTCAAATAGATACTAGTCAAAAATGTCAATCAATGTTATTTCCCCATCATGCTAAAATCGAAATTGGTAATCGAATCAAAGATATCTTCACATAATGGAGATCTGTCTGTCTGTATACTCTGTATATGTTTTCATTATTCCTTTAAGGTCCGATGAGGATTTGACACGAGTTATACAATCTTTTGAAGGGAATATGGATGATATACTGATCAGTCAGCAGTGTCACACATCCTCCACCATGGACCTGTACGTCTCCCCAGACTTGTATGAAGAACGTGATACTGCAGCATTAACCACAATTAGTCTTTTCAATGCGGCTGATTGTGGCGAACTATTTTCGACGCAAACCGTAGAAGATATTTGCAGTGACGCTCCTTACAATCCGACGCAAGGGACTACCATAGAAATGTAAGTGTCCATATATTATTTTATATATATACGGAGAGTTGTAGTATTTCGTCAAATAGATACTAGTCAAAAATGTCAATCAATGTTATTTCCCCATTATGCTAAAATCGAAATTTTTATGGCGTTCACTCCTCGAACCAAAGATATCTTCACATAATGGGGATCTGTCTGTCTGTATACTCTGTATATGTTTTCATTATTCCTTTAAGGTCCGATGAGGATTTGACACGAGTTATACAATCTTTTGAAGGGAATACGGATGATATACTAATCAGTCAACAATGTCAAATAATGTAAGTGTTTTTCGATCTTTTTGGGATAAGAAGACACAATATATTTTCATAAATTTATTAAATGAAAGAAATCAGTACAATAAACGAATATACCGTTACAAATATACGAACAAAAACATTATAATATACAACGAGTACGTACAATTGGAAAACGGTTTTTTATCAGAGTGTGGTGGTGGTGGTGGTGGTGGTCCATCTCTTCTCGGGAGCGTACCTCTTTCTAAAACTTCGTTAGGTGTTGCCCCAATCGTGCGATGGTGTGAGCGGTTGTAGGATGATGCCAATGATTCCAGAATGTCTAGAAATCTGTATGTGTTTTATGTGTAAAATAACGGTGCATGCGTTCCTTTATGGTGCGCTGAACTCTTTCAGCTAAAGAAGCCTTATGTATAGAATTGGTTGTGTAATAGCTGATATTAAACTCTGTCAACATATTCTGAAAAGCACGGCCTATAAACTCCTTCCCCATATCCGTAAAAAATAGCCAGGAACCCTGTTTTCTTTTAACATTAGCGTTTTGGTGGCTTTAGCAACTGTTTCAGGTGATTTATTTTTCAGAGGAACTAGCCACAGATATCTAGAGAACACGTCTATTATGAATAGAATGTAGCGGTAACCATCGTTATACACAGAATATCTTTGCATGTCTGTTAAATCTGCTTGCCAAATAGAATCAATCGAGGAAGCCGTTGTCTTGGCTGTTTTAAACCTTTTTCTCACAGGCTTATGAAGCGTATAAGCGTCCTGCTCCCTCAAAAATCTTTCAACATCTTTTTTTCCTACTCCGTAAACACTTCTGTACAGTCTATCTACGCCGCCGTAAGAGGATGGGGTAGAAATGTCATAATAACGTTTAGTTAATACGTTAGCCATTTGCGTATTTTAGAGGCACGTGGGTAGGGTTGGTTTAACCTCTTCTTGCTCCTCTTCAAAGGTGTTACCGCAGGGGGTGACGGCGCCTTCAATTGTGTCACAGGCGTTGCATGTTCCAAGTCTTTTAACCTGTTCAGATTTCCTATCAACGTTTTAGGGACATTTATTTGTTGTAGTCTTGATTTAATATGCTTCCAGCCTGATGGTGATGGCCTATCCCACTTTCTCACCAGATCATGGACAATGTCTACGATATTCGATCCCTGTACCTTTGATCCTTCCACAATGATCTCGCCTGTATCGGTCCATTGTATGGCTGGATCCTCATTCAATAGATTATAAAGACTTAAGCCTTTACTCCTCAATGTACAGTGCCCGCGAAAAGTATCCGATCACCCTTAAAATTTGTATTTTTTACATAAAAAACAATGTTTAAATGTATTCTAACCTTATATTAGTATTTTGTCATCTGTCCTTTGGTTTGGATGACTTGTTCTAGACGTTTTGGCATGGATTTAATCAAGTTTTGACAAACTTCCACTGATATTTCCTTGCACCATACCTTTTTGATGGCCTCTTGTAATTTTTCGACTGAGCCAGTGTCGTGGCATTCAACCTTATTTTTTATTATTAGCCACATATTTTCTATCGGATTGAGATCTGGACTATTACCAGGCCAATCCAAAATATCAAATTTATTGTCAGTAATCCATTTTGTCACTATTTTGGCCCTGTGACATGGTGCACCATCATGCATGTATGTTTTTGTCCTTTGGATTGCCATTGCCATTGGAAGTTTATCCTGTAGCATTGCTAAATACCGTGCACCATTCATAGTTGTGTTCTTCGGAAGAAAATATAAGTTTCCACGCCCATAGTAACCGAAACAACCCCAAACCATCACACTTGGAGGTGTTTCATTGTCTTTAGGGTGTATTTAGGGTCCATCCTATTTGAGCCAATAGGCCGGTGAACCTTTTTTGGACAACTTCTGAATGTCAAAAATGTCGACTCATCGCTAAATAAAACCTTCTTCCAGTCATCAACAGTCCAATGAATGTATTTTTTACAAAATGCGACACGTTTTTTACGCATTTTTTCATTAATGAACGGTTTCTTAGCAGCATGGCGAGATGGTAATCCGAGTTCTTTTTGGAGCCGCTCCTGGATAGTTCGTTCAGAAACACCAGATAACAAATTATTCATATTAAATTTTATTTCTTTCGCAGTTATTGTTGGGTTTTTCAATACTAAACGTTTCATAAGTTTGTCTGTTCGCGAATTTGTTTTTCTCGGTCTGCCAGATCGTTTTTTAGGGACTGGCGTGGTTAGGCCACCATTGTTCTCAGCCCGTGAAACCCATAAATTAACGGTACTTTGGGATATGTTTAATTCCTTAGCTATCTGTCTCTGTGATTTCCCACATGCATGCAAAGCAACAATAGCACCTCGACAATCACTCTTAAGTTGTTTTTTAGCACACATTATATATAAATTTTATTTACACCACTTTCTGTAAAAAAAAAAAAAATATCAAGAAATTTACACAAACAGTGAAATCTGACAAATTTGAGACACAGCCACCCGCAACGAAGGCTACCAGAACACTAATTTGAGAATGCGTTGGATAGCTCTCATATCAGCGAGCAACCTCAAAGTTACCAGATGTCGCTAGAACAAATAGAAAGTGAATTACGTGTCTCTGAATATCAAGCGAAAATATTGTATTTTCTTGAGTGATCGGATACTTTTCGCGGGCACTGTAAGTGGGAGGGTATTTTTTAATACATGTTCGATATGTTGTGTGGCTAATCTTTTTGGTTGGTCAGCTGTATCGTCGGGTACAGATCCTATGTCGCCATCGTCCCCCGTGCTGTGCCTAATAACCACAGGAATCTCCGTAGGGATCTTATAATTTTCGTACTCGTGAAGAAATTTCTGCAGAGCTTCTTGGTATAAGATTCTTTTCTCATCAGGTGTTTTTCACTGTTTAATAGGGCTAACAATTCGCTTTCCATTCTTTTAAGTCTGCTTTTACGGGGATCTAGATCCGTGTCTCTTTGCAGTGAAGCGTACACCTCGTGGGGAATCACTACCACTTTCTTCATTATATTAATCTAGTCAGTAAAGGACCCAAAACTGAAAATAAGATGGGGAGAAATGACCTCCTGTTTGCACAATAACTCTTTTTCTTCGCTACAGTTTGACTTTTACGAGCGAGTGTACGTATTATGTTCTTGTAGCGGCGTAGGCGAGCCTTCTGATGGGCTTTCATTGATACATTGCAATTTATAACGTTAAGACAGATTTCACAGATGCATTTTAAAAAGTCGGCGTCGATATTTTTAATAAACATCTGCTGCATTGCCCGGGGCAGTCGATGATAGATTTTATTAATTCATGGTATTTCTTTAGTCTCTTTGTCATTCTGGAATATACACCGTTTCAGGCTCGTTTGGAAATATATTCGTTCGCAGAAGCACTCTAAACGTTTTCGCGGATGAAGGTCGCAAAGCAAATATCCGTAACGCATGCTTGTAGCTTCTTTATAAACTTCCAAAAACTCCTTACGCTGATTCGGGAACATTTGATTGGCTAATACCCCAATTTGTGATACATCTCTACGTTGCGCGAATAAGACTAGATATTGCGTATTTAACGACAATCGCGCATGTATCATATTTTTGAAAAATAGATTCTGATTGATGAAGAACACGCTTATGTTAAGATGGTGGGAGTATACTGTAAATGTCTCGGCAAACGTTTTATCCATCTCCACATGAGATCGTCAATTACAATGATTGTATGTTCAGTTCCCTTTAGCGAATTAACGTCATATACACCTTTGTGGAACAAAATCATCTTGGTACTCGTTGAACACTGATTGATACGTCGAATAGCACCATATAACTTTATGCACAAATTTCGAGAACATCTCGCCCTTTTCTTTAATGATTTTAAGCATAAAACACAGTTTTACCACATCCTGTAGGTCCAGATATAATACATGTGGATGGGCTCGTGAATCTGAATTTTTCTACAGAGTCCATTTCTAACACGTCACACTCCTAAGTGGGTCATTTACAAAATATTACAAATTTTGAGTGCTGATCCTTATATTTCTTCTCCCACAGAACCGACGATGAGGTAGAGCACCCTATCATTACGGATGACGATGACAGTGTAGTTGTGATCTCCTCCCCTGAACCCTCACCAGCGATACAGGTTGCACGTCCAAAGCGGAGGTATGAGAACCCCACATCAGGTATAAAGCGGCCGAAATACGTACCTGTTGCAGCAGACCCCCAACCCTCAACCTCTTACGCAACAACCTCCCCAGCAGCAGCACCTAATATACCCTTATTCCGCCCCCCGTTCTGTTAAGTCTACAATAATAGAGCCCCAACCCTCCTACGCAACAGGGCCCCCATCAGCAGCAGCACCTTCCGCTAATATACCCCTAATTCCGCCCCCGTTCTGTTGAGGATGTTATTACGTTCGAGTTGGTGCGCGCCGCAGCCCCCACCCCGCCTTGACTAGAAATCGGTATAGAGTCAGGGTCGACCATAGAGCCCTGTATAGCAATGGAATTGAGCGCGGGATACGCAGGGTTGTACAGCATATTATAGAGTTTGCTCTCAGAATCGCGACGAGCGTGAGGTCAGGACGAGTCTGTCCTTTGGGTTCGGGTCAGATGACGGTGATGTAGACGATTATTGGGTGATAGTACCGTTTAGACGTTTGGCTGCTGAAGATGTAGAATATATATTAGGGCGTATAATGCAAGCCGTCCGAAGTAGTATAGCCTTCAATATGGACAACTTCACGGTAAATATTGACCGTGTATTCCGTGTTGCGGGTCATAGTGCCATACCGTACACTCTTAACTTCAATTCTCCAACTATTTACCGAAGGCATATAAACGTCGATCGTGGTTGCGGCTTTATAGCAGTAATCTTAGCACGTATGTTTTACTGTACAAAATACACGGACTCAAAAAATTTGGCTGCCTACGATCGTTGAGCGTGCCCGTAAACTAGCTGTAGACTGTGAACTTGAATTTGACTGTAATATGGGTCCTGAAGAGCTGAGAAAGGTAGAACAGGAAATGAATGTGCGCATAGTTATATTTGGTTTGGATGATCGCCGCCGGACTGTGTATGTTTTAAAAGCTGTGTGAGAGATCGTACAAGGCCCCTACTTATTTTAGGATTGTCAGGGACAACGTATCTCCCCATCCGTAATATAAGGGGCTTTACGCGAGTTATGACAAAAGTCGAAAATATGGGAGACATCATGATTTGTGTAAGGGGTGCCTCGAGTTTGCGGATGATATAGTGAGCATTGTAAAGAATGTCACATGGTATGTGAGCAGTGTAAAAAGCACCAAATGTGAAAGCCGTGTAGTTGAGAAGAGAGACTGTGATGTGTTAGACGCACATTTTTCAATAATAGCTGCTTTGATCTCCATAAATCAATTGGTACGTGCAGGAAAATGAGAATCTGTGAATGTGGTATGTTTCACACAATGGATAATTGGGGAAAATTTAAGCAAAAGGCGACGTAATTCACTGTCCTACATGCCAGGAGGAATATAAGGCGGATGGAGTAAAGCATGTGTGTTATATGAAAGATGCTAAGCCTAAAAATAACCCTTGTATAACTGTGTACTACGATATAGAAACATATACGAACGCTGAAACCAAAGAGGTAATTCCACATTTACTTGTGAGCCAGACCATCTGTGATGAGTGTATGGTATCGAATGTGACGAGTGCCCCAAATGCGGTAAACGGACAAACGTTTTAAAACGAATGTCAGCGATAGTCCTGTGAAACTATTTGTGTCCTATATTGTCAAGTTAGCCGACAAGTTCAAAAAAATGACTGTGTATATTCTCGCCCATAACGGGGCAAAGTTTGACACGCAGTTCCTTTATAAGGAGTTGCTTGAACACGAATCCTCTGAGATATTACAGGTGATCCATTGAAAAGAGGCAACAAATTAATACAGATGCAGATAAGAGGCAATGTACAATTTAAAGATACTTTATTATTCACACCTTGTAAATTAGCAAAGCTACCCAAGGTGATGGGAGTAGCAGCTGAAGTTTCCAAAGGATACTTCCCATACACTTTCCTCACCAGCGAGACTTTAAACTACGTAGGCCCACCATCCCCAACATTTTTTGACTGCATGGATGAACGTGAAGACTTTGATCGATACTACGACAGTTTTAATGAAAGTAACCCTTATAATATAGCTGATGAATGTGAGCGTTATTGCGTGAATGATGTGCGCGTGCTTAGAGTATGTTTCCAGGCCTTTAGAAGTATGTACATGCCCGTTTCAAATGCGATCCACTGCAAGTCGCAACCACCATCGCATCATTATGTTTACGGTGTTCAAGATAACTTCATGCTAAAGACACCTTAGACATTATTCACCGAAACAACCCCCGCAGTTACGGACACAAGGCTATTTACTGGCTCATACACCTGCAGCAACAAACAGGTGTATACATAAAGCACGCCCGCAACACGGGTGAAGTACCCATTAAGATTAATGGACGTGTTTTTTGGGTTGATGGGTTAAGTGAAAACCGTGTCACTGGTGTGAAGACTGTGTATTCCTTTAATGGATGCTGGTGGCATGGATGCCCCCGCCCTGAGTGCGGTATCGTCGGAGATATCCACGGTAGATCTCCTGCCGACTGTCTTGCAGGACCCGCACCCGCGATCAACTTATAGGATCACAGTTCACTCACAAAGTCTTGTGGGAGCATGAATATGATGCACGGATGGAGACAGACGATGTATACCGTGATGAAATAAAAAACGATCAAGCGTTCAATGGTGCTGGACCCTCTCAAATGTGGTGATAGCTTGTTTGGAGGACGTACAAATCCATTCAGACTATACTTTCCACCTACGGTGGGCGTGAAGCTCCATTACTACGATTTCTGTTCTTTATACCCATACGTGATGAAGAGCCATCCGTACCCCGTGGGCGCTCCTGAGAAACTGGTGGGACCTAGCATACCCTCCATCAATGAATTTCAAAAAATTGAATGATCATTACTTTGGGCTCTCTTTCGTAGACGTACTCCCCCCACGCAATTTATGGATGCCGATCTTACCTGTCGTTTCGACGACAAGCTCATGTTTCCCTGTGCGTGAGTGCGCGGAAGAGGATAACGGCGAATGTAACCATATACCCACCAGCGTAAGATCAGAGGCGTATATACAAGTCCTGAGCTGGCCCTAGCCGTACGCCATGGTTATAGAATACTGAAGATACATGAGGTGTGGAGGTTTCAGAAGCTCCCCAACCTTTTCACACCATATATAAACGCCTTTTTGAAGGATAAGGTTTGAAGCATCAGGGTATCCGCGAGGAGTTGATACCGAAGATGAAAAGTCTGCCTATATTCAACGTTACCGCGACCGCGAAGGTATACAACTGATCGTGTCCAAATTGTAAAGAATCCTGGCAAGCGCTTTAGTGCCAAAGTTGTGTCTAAACAGTCTATGGGGAAAATTTGCGCAGAATACCGGCAGAGGGAACATTCATTTGGCACAAAGTTATAGCGATGTCTGGGATTATGCCAATGCCCCGATAAAGAGGTCATGGAGATCGTGAATGTAGGTAATACTTACGTAATAAAGTACAACAAACTGAATTTGCCACAGATACCTCAAGGGTTACAAACTACCTGTGGCGAGCTTCACAACAGCATACGCCCGTATAAAACTTTGGGGTCTATTGCATTCTCTTGGGCGGAGAGTATTGTATGCCGATACAGATAGCGTGATATTCACAGAGAGGGAGGGTGATTACATGCCCGCTATTGGGGAGTTCCTCGGCGAGCTCACTGATGAGATCAAGGATGAGTATGGGGACGACGCATACGCCGACTCTTTTATCTCAACAGGACCTAAGACTTATGGGGTACGGGTCAGGGTAGGGGATGAAATGAAATATATCGTGAAGGCAAAGGGTATTACGCTCAACCATGCGAATCGGGAGGTTGTTAACTTGAGTCGTTGAAGGATCTAGTATGTTTGCAACCTCACCAACTAATTGTAGGCACCCACAATTTTCGGGCGCAGAAGCTGGGAGGCGTGAAAGGAACTTAGGGGTACGATGGTGTGCCGTAACACCTATAGGAAACGTTACCAGTTACCTGGCACCTATGATACCGTACCCTTTGGATACCAATGATGCTTCTAACTCACACGTCTTGTATATAATCGTATCTATTTGTGTAATATATATATATCTAATATATATATATATACTTGAATATCTCGTTTATTAAATCGTATTTGTAAATAATATAACACTTGAATATCTCGTTTATTAATAAATCAAATAGCGTTTCACTTTCCCTTTGCGTGTGTGTGTGTGTGTGTGTGTAGGTGAAAGTTCTAATCTCCGCCCACTGCGTGAGTCATGCTACTATCTGGGAGTCCCTGCGTGGTCAGTCGACTGCAGTAAGCCGAGAGATCAGACGTGTACTCAGATCAGACGTATATTGAAATGGCTACCTTTAATATCGCTTGCACAACGTTTATGAAATGGTATTCAGTAAAGTGTGAGGATGTGGTGGATACCGAAAAACTTCCTATTCCCCCCTCCTATGCCTCTTTAAAACCAATTGGATTGTGCGAAGTTCCAAGATGTACAAATACTCTACGATGTTCTGGTGACTGTTGAAGGCTTTCGTTGCACAGACGATGTGCTGAAGTATGCTGCAGGGCTAAACTTTATAAAGTCTCACATACACCGTGAAGTAAAAGAAACAACGCGTGCAGAAGAGAAGCAGCAGGTATGGATAATGAGCCTTGTGGATGGGTGGTGTGACAAGCGGTATTACGTCATGCTACACCATGTCGATTACTCATACCCTACGTCTGAAAATGTGAATCTCGTGATCATGGACAATCTTAGGTGTTTTTATACTATATTAACGTATATCATGATGAGGTCCATAGTGAGGTTGTGGCTAGTGCCATGCGTGAGTTTTTAACAGATTTTAGAGACGAGTATCGTTTGATGGATAGAAGGGAAAAATATGAGCATATGTTCTCTCAAATAGTGCGCGGAGTGTGGAGATGATTAGCGCATAGTTCTTATCCAAAGTGCGTAGGCTGGTAGTGACGAAACGGAAAAACAAATATGTGCAACAATTCGAGTCGTACGAACATGCCCATTCACGTATCATCGAGTCAGCCGCCCGTCGAACCGTTCCTGCCTGTGCCTCACACGGCTCATAGTTATCTCAGAGCTTGAGCCGAGTGGACGTGCGCTCCTCGAATACGATGGAACTTCCTTTGAGCAGCATTCTCAACGCCTCGTACGATGTGTCCGTGACGAAATCGTTGCGCGTGTTCAGGCGTAATTCCGGTACCATTAGCTATGTACTGGAAACGGAATGTAGACCGACAAACAAACGGGTTTATTTAAGTATCGAGGAGATGAATAGAATCTTGTGATAGTTGATAAGTGGTGTGAAGATCGTTATAAAATACCTGCTAACGTAGGTACAAGAAGAGAGCAGATTAGTGACGCGCCCTCATACGCCGTTGTATGTACGTTGTGTATAAATAACGATCGGCCGTGCATTGATATAAGGCTGATGTGGAAGAATGCTTCTGATAATAACGCTCTTATTCCTACGCGAAACCGTTTCATCCTCGACAGAATGTTTGAAATCGTCGGATTCCGTAAACTGAAAACCTATATTAGACGCGCGTGTTACGGATATGTTTTATTTTGATACAGTACTTGAATACGCATACACTGCTCTGCTCGATGGGTTTACCGAGTGTAGGGCTGGTGAGAATGGTCTAGTGCTGGATGTTTATTTAAAAAGTTTAGACTCTTTGAAATACCATGAACTTTGGTACAAAGCAATTGATCGGTACAAGGCTGAGCTCACCTACACCGTTCACCCTGAAGAACTATTTCTTTATATAACGCGCAGTTGTCGTAACGATTTAGAAGATTATTTCAATTGCCGTTATGTTGAGTGAAGAGTTCACGATTGAAAAGCTCGAGTCGGTAGAAATAAACCCTCGATTGGAAAAGCGTTCTTATAAACTTGTGTTTAATAATGTAGCTAACGATGAACTCTTTGTGCGTGCTTTTGATTGTATTCTAGACGTGTTTAAAGATGACTTACCAACCGGTTGTAAAGTGGGAACAAAAATAGTACTGAACGATATGAAAGCCATTCATATCGAATACAGGTTTCCCTATACTTTAAGCGGTGAAATATTATTAAGCCGCATATACTGCGTAATGCAGAGCAATAATGATGTAATTGTAAACTCGATTAAGACCGAGTTTAGTATTTTGAAAAAAAAGTGAATTGTATATATATATTTTGCTTGACGATTATACGCATATTTCTATTGATTTGTGTTTTATATATATATATATATATATTATTTTGCTTGATATTTCTCCTGTACTGTTATGTACATATTGAAGTGTATATGAAATGTATATTTTATTTTATATATCACCATAATTGTGTGTGTGTGTATATTTCTCCTGTACTGTTATGTACATATTTCTATTGATTTGTGTTTATATATATATTTTGCTTGATATTTCTCCTGTACTGTTATGTACATATTGAAGTGTATATTTTATTTTATATTCACCATAATTGTGTGTGTGTGTGTATTTCTCCTGTACTGTTATGTACATATTTCTATTGAAGTGTATATGAAATGTATATTTTATTTTATAATATATATCCATAATTGTGTGTATATATTTCTGTTATACGCATATTCCTCAAATGTATATTTATTTTCCATATATTTATAATAAAAAGAATGATGCAATGTTGTTTATTGTTATGCCTTCTACTACGGTATTCTAATAATGTATACAACAGGTATCTGGCAATATTTAAGCCTTCTAAGCCAACTGGCTGATTAGGAGTCTATAATAGTGTATACAATGGTATCTGGCAACTCTGTCTTCGGAATACATGGCGCTATCTGGCAACTCAGCCAACTGGCTGATTAGGCGTATATAATAATAATAATGTATGCAATAATACTGCTAAAAAGAGATATCTGACAACCATTTACAGCCAACTGGCTGATTAGGAGTCTATAATAATGTATACAATGGTATCGCGGTATCTGGCAACTCAAGCCATTTACGCCAACTGGCTGATTAGGAGCCTATAAAACAACGCCAACTCGGCTGAAGTCTTAATGTGCACTTGGCTCCTGCCAGGTGAACACCTCTCCTCCTCCTTTCTCTTGGGGGATAACGCCGCCTCCAAGTTTTCCCCCCACCCCCCTTTGCAACAACCCCCACCCACCCACCCTTTGCAACAACCCCACCCCCTTTGCAACATTACATAATAACCTGCAACATTCCTGCACTCTCCCCTTTTGCGGCTATACTACTATTATCATCATTTAAGTTAGCCTCACAAGCTTTTGATGCTCAAACAGAATCTTCTTTCTGTTTACACTTCACACCGCTTATGGCTGCTTTATACTGACCCCGACTTCTACCTACAGTATATTCATGTAAACCGGTCCTAATCTGAGACTACCATGAAGGCATCATAAATCGGAGGCGTCTTTCGATTCCTTCTTCAGAGGGGTAATAAAATTCCATCCAAGAATAATATTAGTATGATAGTTGTAAGATTTAACCAAGGGCCAGAGCTGGGCAATAAATACATTGAATGTATTTAAATACTAAATACTAAATACATGGGAGAAATGTATTTAAATACTAAATACTAAATACATTTTACGAATGTATTTAGATACTAAATACAAAATACATCAATTGTATTTAAATACATTTGTAAATACATTTTAAATACATACAAATTTTAACATATGCATTCCTAATTCATGAGTAACAACAAATAAATACTTGATAAAGGATAAAGAAATAGTACAATCTAATTTCCGATTATATATTTCCATTTTTAGAACAAAACAAAACAAAAGAACTTAGAACTTACGATGTTCAACCAGTGACATATTATACTCATTATATCATTGCAAAATGAGTAACAATTAATGAGTAGATGAGACATAAACGTAAACATAAAACGTAACATAAACATAAGGCACCTTACGAATTCTCTTTTATTTCACGGTTGCTGCGGATCAAAACCAATCTTTCAAAAGTTTTGTCTGAAAGAGTGTTTCTTTTGGGAGTCAAAGTGATTCCCGCGAATGAGAATATTCGCTCTACCAGTGCCGAAGATGGTAATGTCGTGTTATAGCGGAGGAACAATCTTTTTATGAGGATGTTTTCTCAAACTGTTGAAACATGAACCATGCTGTACTACACTGTCGACGCGTCGTACTGTGCTAGTACAGAACGTGTATTAAACCAGTAAAAGTATTTACATTTTTATATTTTGAGTATTTAAATACATTGTATTTAAATACTCATTAAAGTATTTAAATACTATATTTAAATACATGAAAAACAATGTATTTATAAATACAGTTCTAAATACACAAATGTATTTAAATACGTATTTAAATACAAATGTATTTAAATACTGCCCAGCTCTGCCAAGGGCCTTCCTGCTTCTCTTAACAGGGATACTAAATTTTTGTAATACCTATCTAAGAGTTCACAGTGAGAATCATGTGAACAAAGATTACTACAGCCAATATTCATGAGGAATTTGATTTGGAAGTTTCGGAGTAACTTAAATGAAGATTGTGCATTATTTATATTCCATTTTTTAAATATACAACTTCTTTGTCAAGAACCGACATAAAATGTTACTTCAGAGTAAAGGAAAAACACAAATAGTAAAGAAGTGAGGTTTCTGCAGCGAAACACACTTAATTTTAGGCCTTCACAGTTGCCTTTTTTCATAAAACTGCTGAAACGATTTAAAACGTTGGACTTTTTATTCATAATTTTGAATTAGGAATACTTTTCCAAGTGCAAAAATAGAGGCTCTCCCTGTAGCAATCTCCCTATCTTACTCGATACAAAAGTTCGACTACGCTGATATCAAAGTGCCATGATTTAATAGGGATTTATGTACAGATATTCAATGGAACAACTGTCCCATACTTCGCGCACATAGATAATTTACTGCTTAATTTGTCTCTTAAAGGTTATGTGATACGAGAATTGTGTATTATCCATTCACACATAAGGTTATGTTCATATATATATATAGGGTGTTTCATAACATGTGGAGCGCACTTTCAGGATGGATTCAAGACCTGAAAACCATGAAAAATGTCTATATAAACATCTGCCTGAAATCGCTTTGTTTCCGAGTTACAGCCCGTTTTGTGTTCCAGCAATTCTTTCCGCAAACTGTTTACAAACACTGCTTGCCGACAATGTTTGTGAGTGTGTACGAGACTTATTTCATGTATGGCGTTGCCGATTGTAATGTTTCGTACACTCTATGACATGTTTCAATATCGTTGAGTGTAGAGCCATCAGTCAGTCAGAGGTGCATCGCGGTGTTTCACTGTTCGTATTCGTAACTTCTTACCGTGAATAAGTGCAGTCCAGTGAAAAAAAAACCTTAAAAGTTTTTGTACTATTCAGTGATAGTGTGCATCTGAAGTGAGAATGGTGGCTTATTCAAATAGAGAAATGGCAGACATACATCTCATGTATGGACTTGCCAAGTGTAATGCGGCCGCGGCAAGATGTTGTATGCGGAAAGGTTTCCGAATCGCCGTCTGCCAGATAAGAAGACCTTTCAGAGAATAGACGAGATAGAATAGATGTATCTTGGTGATACATAGAATAGATGTATCTTGGTGATACAGGATCATTCAACAAGCGAGTTTCAGATGGTGGTAGACCAATCAGCAACAGAACTGTTGAGTTGGAGGAGCGGGTCCAGAATCGTGTGGAGAAACATCCTGGTGTCAGTGGCGGATTATCACTGAGGCTATTGAGGCTGAAGCCTCAGGCTCCCATGCTTGAGAGGCCCCCCCAGTCAACTGAGTTTCGATGATATAATTCGAGATTTCGCAAACTTCTTTGATTAAATATATCAGAGTATACAAACTGACAAATTCCCTGTTTTATTTTTGTGTTTTATAGGCCCTAAAGTAAAGTTTTAATACTGTTTGGTTTTGGCAAACGGCAAAATACAGTGTGTTAAGGTTCTTTTAAGTTTGTTTCTCAATTAGTCTGAGCACCGTACATATAATTCGTGTAAATGTACTATGTACTGTACATGTACATGTATTGTTAATAAAAATTATAGAAAAGGGCCCCATATTCTTCATTGCCCCGGGGCCCCGAGGTGTCTTATTCAGCCTCTGCCTGGTGTCAGCACCCGAAGGATAGCAGCGGCAGAGGGTGTAAGATACACAACTCTGTGGAGAATTTTACGGGAACAACAGCTTTACCCATATCACATTCAGAGAGTACAAGGTCTTACTGAAGCTGATTTCCCACCACGAGAGGCTTTTTGTACTTGGTTCCTTCAGCAGTGTGCTCGCGATCCTCTTTTACTATCCTCCGTGTTGTTTTCTGATGAGGCTGCCTTCACAAGAAATGGCGTGATCAATTTTCACAACACTTATCACTGGGCCGAAGAGAATCCGCATGCCATCATCCAGTCATGGTACCAACAACAATTTAGTATCAATGTATGGGCAGGACTTATTGCCGACAACTTAATCGGTCCTTTTGTTTTGCCTGGAAGATTAACAGGAGAATCCTATTCCAATTTTTTAAGGAATGATTTAAGCGATTTACTAGGTGAAGTGCAGCTTGGTGTCCGACGTCGTATGTGGTATATGTATGACGGCACTCCGCCTCATTTTATTCGAGTAGTCAGAACCTATTTGGATGACCATTTCCCTGATAAATGGATAGGCCGTGGAGGACCCATTGCGTGGCCTGCTCACTCCCCGAACTTGAATCCACTCGATTTTTACCTGTGGGGTCATCCGAAATCCACCGTTTACATGACACTCATTGGCAACGTTGAAATGCTTCGCAAATGTGTAGAACAAGGATGCCAGAAAATCCGAGCAATACCTGGAATGTTTGAACGCGTCAGGCAGTCTATGACGAGGCGTGTTCAGGCGCAAGGCGGTCATTTTGAGCAATTCCTTTAAAGGTCAGGCGGATACTTGCTGGAACACATAACGGGCTGTAACTCGGAACCAAAGCGATTTCGAGCATATGTTTTTATGTAAACTTTTTTCATTGTTTTTAGGTCCTGAATCCATTCTGAAAGTGCGTCCCACATGTTATGAAATACCCTATATATATATACTGTATTATATATATATATATATACGTGTTTAATTGTGAAATTCATCCCATATATATATACACACACACATGCATATATATGGGTCATGGTAATGAGGTCTATAGGGTTAGGTCCCAAGAAGATATGAACATATTTTTATTTCATGCATTTGTTCATTAAATATTATGTATTTCGTAACACTTTGTATTGTAAACATATTAAATTTGTATATAACATAAACAAATACAATTTACAGTAGATAATATTTGTACTATTCTATTTATATTGTTACATTTACAGTAACTCTGCTTCATAAGCGTTAATTATCTCTTAAGTTGAACAAGTTGAAGCACAGAACATGTTTGTAACTTAGAGCGATATTTCAGTATCGTATTAGTTCACAATACTTTTTATAATGAAAATGAAAATGAAAAGGTTTATTGGCAGACTATAGTCCATATGACAAATATTATTAATACAATGACAGTTCACATACTAAGGACAGAAATATACACAGTTGATTAGAAATAATACAGTAATGTCAAAGTTAAGTGGAGCTACAGGCAAACGTTTTCGTACGAAGAAGTCCATAGCTTAGAGCAGTGGTTCCCAACCTGGGGTCCCCGGACCCCTGGGGGTCCGCGAAGGTAGTACTGGGGGTCCGTGAGCTTTCAATATTTCGAGAGGCTCCAATGAAAATCGTACATTTACCCACGATAAGGGCGCTCAGGCTAAAATTTCAAGTTCCCTTGCTCTTGGCTGGAATTATTAATACTTTTTTAATACGCTGTATTTTAATTGCATACTCACTTATATGTCCTTTATTTGATAGTGAAAAATGAGAAAACGAGTTAATTATTAGTTAATAAAAACAGTTTGTTTGGTAGACGGAATCTTTCAAAAACATGGGGTTCGTGGGAAAAAAATAAAAATAAAAGGGGTCCTTTGTGGTGAAAACGTTGGGAACCACTGGCTTAGAGGATAAACGGCAGGACTCATGGATAGCTTGGATAATCGGGTTGGTTGATTTTTTAATTCTTTGCATTAGACTGTCTTGAGTACGTCTTGTTACCTCCGGGAAGCTCGGGACATTGTGGGTAGCAAACATTTGCGAAGCTGAGCATCTCGGGGGTAATTTATGTAAGAGTCCAAAAGACCTGTTGTACAGCAAATTTAGGGTTCTGCCAGAACCTTTTTTGATAATTCACCCACAGTTGCTGTCCATATATATATTACTGCAGAAAGTACGAAAGAGAGTGTCTTTAGCTCCACTTGTACAGAAACGAAAGTTCCTTATAGTCATATTCGCTTTAGCACAAAGGCTTCGAGATTGTTTTCTTATATCCGAGTCATCACTCAAGGAGCTGGTAATAGTTTGACCAAAATACTTAAACTCTTGTACTTCCTCAATTACTTCACCTTTCATTTTAAACCTAATGTCAGCTGGCTGATTACAGCTTTTAGGATGAAATTGCATAACCTTAGTTTTTGTAACATTAAAAAAAATATCATGTTTCTGCGAATACACTTCGCAGACTAGTAGTAGCCGATCCAGACCTTTAACAGAGGGACTTATTAACACCATATCATCGGCATAAACTAAGTTATTTATCCTTGTGTTATCTATACCCACGCTTCTCAAACTAGGGGTCGCGTAAATATTATTGGGGGTCGCAGAAACATTTGAAAATATTATTTTTTTCATAAATATACAGTGTTAGTACCTATTGCTTTTATGACATTGAGTGAAAGGTCGCGAAAAAATTTGTCTGATCCAAAGGGGTCGCAAATGAAAAAAGTTTGAGAAGCCCTGATCTATGCAACATCCCACTGTTGCCCTCGTTAAGTGAAGCAATTAATCCGTCAATATACACATTAAACAACATAGGGGAGAGCAAGGAGCCTTGTCTCACCCAGCAAGAGGAGCCAAAACATTCGGATAGTACATTGCCCCACCTAACGGTAAAAGATTGGTGGAATACCAAAATTTCAATAAATTTAATATGTACATGGGAACCTTCCTGTCTTCTAGTTTTTAAATAAAATATTGTGGTTCACTCTATCATATGCCTTACTTATATCTAGGAAACAGCTGTAACTAGTTGAATTACTGTCAATGTATTTATATATTGTTTCTTTAAGTACATAGATACACAGATCAGTTGAGTGGGACCTTTTAAAACCAAACTGATTAGATGATGTCCATAGGTAATCATTTAATCGGAATAACAAGAGTTTTTTAGTAGTTTCGAGAAGCAGGAAGCGACAGCAATAGGCCTGTAATTATTGCTGGACAGAATGTCTCCATACTTATTTTTGACCAGGGGCAAGATATATACCCTTATGAACTTTGCAGGGATATGACGATGAGCAAGCATGGCTGATAAGAGCAATGATATATGCAGACATACTACGTCATTGGCATATTTTAAGTGCCCATTCGATATGTTATCTACCCCTGACGCAGAACCAGTCTTTAACTCTTTAATTAACCTCTTAGTCCAGGCAATCTAGAGCAAAAATAGCTTCAACCTGGGCAAAATTGCTTCAGAAGCTTTCTAAACTGTTTCCAGCTCAGGAACCATTGCAGAATAACATATCCAAAATCCGACAAAATTGGACCCCGGGAACACCCCAAAAATGAAATTCAAAATGGCGGACTGGCAGTTTCCTACGAAATACAATAAATTTTAATTTCGCTTTGTAGAGAGAGTTATGACGTTTTTCTTGATCAGTAAAATGTTTTAAAACACATTTTCGTTTCTAAATTAACCTATATGACACTAAAAATTGTATTAGGCGGCTAGTATTAAACTATGACGTCACGTAATGTAAATAAAATATACTGTATGGAGTGTATGTGAGAATGGACATTGCTACATCTTTATAAACTTATATTATATACAACTCTTTAATTCCTACTACCCACTATCAAATCTGCGTATTTGTGCTTGTCATTTTCTTTAAAACTGTTATTATGTACTCCTTTTAAATACTGCAACACAGTTTATTAATTTGTGTTTTCTGTTTCAGACTGACTCGGTGTACGGCTGACTCGGTGTGCGTCCGCCTTCAAGAATGCAGACCCCTGAAGAATTGTGCGTGATTTGTAAGGAGAAATTGGACAGCGGACAGGAAGTGGTTCACATCTCGCAAAAAGGAGCAGATGGTATAAATGCATCCAGCCGCAGCCGTGGAAGCGATGTTGTTGCAACAGCTGGAATAAGTGTTCACGTTGTATGTAGGAAAAAGTTTACGGATAAAAAGACCATTGAAATAAAGAAGCGACAGACCGCAGCCGAGGCAATACCAAGGAAAAGTGCTCGTTTTCATGAATACGCATTTTCCAGTGCTACTCACTGTTTGTTTTGTGATACCTTTGTGGACTTTTTTTTCCAAACACAAACCAAAATCAGAGCATGTCAAAATAAGAACTACAGAGTTCTCCGAAACCATAAAAAGGTGCTGTGAAAGCCGCTGCAATGAATGGTCGTTTAATGGAAAAGGCCGTCTGGAGTATTATCTTCGTGATCTTCCTGCTGCAGATTGTGTCTACCATCACACCTGCAGCGTAAATTTTCGAAGTGGAAAAAACATTCCTCGCGCATACTCCTCCGACGATCATGATTCGAAGAAAGGGAGACCAACTAATGAAGAGCAACACCAAGCATTCCTTCAGACCTGTGCTTACCTGGAAGAGAATGATGATGAACAACTGTTGATTGGAGACCTAATTTCCAAAATGGAGGAATATCTTCAAGGAAGTCAGAGCTCTGTCTACGAACGCAGGCACATGAAGAGAAAGCTTTTAGAACGTTACGGAGACAAGATCATAATATCAGGTGAAAGTGGGAAGGCAGATGTAGTAACACTACGAGAGACAGCTAATGAAATTCTTATAGATTATCACAAAAAGTCGAAAGAATGTGATATAGATATAGAGCTACAGAAGATTTACCTAGTAGAAGCTGCTGCAAAAATAATCAGAAGTGATATCAAGTCTGTCGACTCGCCTAGAAAAGATGTGTATCCATCTCCAAATGACATCACTGCAGAAAGTGCTCTTGATTACATTCCCAACAGTCTGAAATTGCTATTATCAAAAGCATTTGCGGGACAGGATGCTTCAAGAAAAATAGGTGCAATTGGGCAGAGCATTATGCAAGCAACCCGTCCTAGAGGATTACTATGTCCACTACAGATCGGTTTGTCGGTTCAGCTACACCACAACTTTAGGTCAAGGTACCTTATTGACGTTCTCCATCAGCTGGGTTACTGTTCGTCGTATGCAGAAGTAACAAGATTCGAAAGAAACGCGGCGCTGGCAAGTGGGTCTGGCTCTTTTACTGTTGATGAAAACACTGCAGTCCTTCTAGCAGCAGATAACGTCGATCATGATATCTGCACTTTGGATGGGAAGAATACCTTTCATGGAATGGGTATGATTGCCGCAATAACTCCGAAGATCAAGATCCACCCTTCTATTCACAGGCGTAATGTTGGTGACAATGACATTAAGAAGATTGCAACCGTTGACATTAGGGAATATAGACACGCGAGAAGCATGTTGAGGGACATCTCATTCCGCGAACTTCCAGTACCCACTGCCACCATAAGTCGACTTAGTCTTCTCTGGCAGATATCTTCAGCAGAAAGATCAGGTCCAAGTTGGTCCGGAACAATGCAGGCAATTCACGGTGGATCAAGTGTCTCACATCCAGGTGTGGCGTCGATCACGTTCCTTCCCATCATAGATATGTCGCCAACTGACATGACCTGCATATTTTCGACATTACTATATCATTGCTAGGCAATGACATCTGCAAGTATCTCCTGTTTGTGCATGCTTTCACGGGCTGTGATAGCACATCCAGAATTTTTTCGATCGGTAAAGCCAAAGCATTCGACACTGATGAAGGTGGCTGAACTCCGTTCAGTTGCAAATACATTCTGTTCTGATTGTTGCCAACACTCTGACATTGAAGCCGCTGGAAGAAAGGCAATGCTTCTGTTGTATGACTGCAAAACACTTGAATCCACTAACGCACTACGTCATCGAATGTTAGTTGAAAAGGTAGCTACAGCTAAATCTTTTGTTACACCCGAACGTTTGCCACCTAC
This sequence comes from Bathynomus jamesi, assembly GCA_023014485.1. Lineage (NCBI taxonomy): Eukaryota > Metazoa > Arthropoda > Malacostraca > Isopoda > Cirolanidae > Bathynomus > Bathynomus jamesi. The sequence continues at coordinate 543,431 of JAJOZX010000103.1, forward strand.
CGATGCGTCCACAAAGTACCACAGCTTTCGCACATACTTTCAAATACTAATCTGGAAGTCTACAGAAGAGAAGATCGATGCAGAACAGTGGGGTTGGTATGTAAAGAATAATTCCTACTACCCTACAGCCTGCGACAAGCCACCAGCTCCAAATTATCTACTCAACATGATCCGCTGCTCCTGCAAGACGAAATGTGCTACTTCAAGATGTGGATGCAAGCGTAATGGAATGCCCTGTTCAGCCGCTTGTGGCGAGTGCCAAATCAGTGGTTGCGATAACAACCCAAGTACCGGTAATCTATCCGATGATAGTGATGAAGAGGATTAATTTCTGTATGTTTGTGACCAGGTATCACTTCTTCTGTAATGAACATAACTTGAAACTGGGAAAAAAATAATTGTTGTATTATTGATTATAAAAATCTGTAAAAAGCTATATAACATTATATTTGCGTAATAACTGGTTGTGTTGTATATTGTTGAATTATTTAAAACATTACAACTGAAAGAAAAAGCATCAAATGTATCTCTATAAATAGAAGCGTAAATTATATTTTTTTTTTTTCGTAGGAAACATCCAGTCCGCCATTTTGAATTTCATTTTTGGGGGTGTTCCCGCGGTCCAATTTTGTCGGATTTTGGATATGTTATTCGGCAATGGTTCCTGAGCTGGAAACAGTTTAGAAAGCTTCTGAAGCAATTTTGCCCAGGTCTAACTACAAATTGCCTGGACTATCTTTACTTCAAGAACTGATATCAAAGTATTTTCCCTTGTCCCTCCCACAGGCGTTTCTTTAGCTGCAATCTATCTTAAGATTATCCCTACTCACACTGTTAAGAATGTTAGAGTAGTAGTTTTTCCACAGCTTTGCAATTTCATCCTCCCCCGACACCCCATCGATTGTCGGAGGGAGGACACTTTTGACACCCGTTTTATTCTTAACAAATTTCCAAAATTTGTTGTTATTGTTATTTATGCGATCTTCACAGGCTTTTGATGCTCGAATAGACTCTTCTGCCTGTTTACATCGCCTTATGGCCACCTTATACTGACCCCTACTTCTAAACATATTGATGTATACTGGTCCTAATCTGGGTCTACCATGAATGCACCACAAATATCAACTATGCTGAAGTTTTAATTAAGGCCATAATTTTTCAGGTCATTTCTGAGGATATGAAAAAAATCAGTTTTGTTCTATACTGATCACTCCATGCACGAACTAAAAAAGATATAATTAAGGTAGATGTTTTTTTGTTTTTTCCATTGCAAGTCTACAGTATATTGTTCAGTCAATTTCGAGTCATTAACTTGGAAGCCTTAGATTAATTATTGAAGTATCCAGACTAGTAGTGTACCGATTCCAAAATTTAGCCCCTGCCGATGCCGATTCTTCGCCTATATTTTAAAACACAAATTCCTTTCACAAATTTTACTAATCTAATGTGAAAACTTTCAGTTTTAATTTTATTTTACGAGGGCCACTCAATATATTTTGCCCCACCTTTTTTTTTTCCAAGTTTCCTTGTAAGTACCAGACATTTTGTACACAAGTAGTTAAATACCTTTTTCACAAGTTTTTATTTTTCCACATAGTCTATCCTTTTCTACGGCTTTCCTCCATCTCGAAACAAGGGCCTTTATTCCTTGCTGGTTAAAGTCGGCTGGGTTCCGCTGGAGCCACCGCTTAACCTCCTCAACAACCTCATCGTCACTCTGAAACTTTCTTCCACAAACAGCATCCTTCATTGGCCCAAACAAATGGAAGTCTGAAGGTGCCAGATCCGGGCTGTATGGAGGGTGGAGTAACACAGTCAAGCGCATTTTTGTGATAGCATCTCTTGTTTGCAAACTGTTGTGTGGTCTTGCGTTTCGTGCAAAAGAAGGATGTCTTCCAGTTTTCTCTCCAGTCGAGCTGGTAGCAATATATATTGCTACCAGTCGAGCTGGTAGCAATATATGGCTCTGAGTTGATTGTTTTTCCTTTTTTCATAATGTTCAGCAGAATCACCCCTTTCATGTCCCAGAAGATGGTGGCCTTAACCTTTCCTGCACAGGGAGCCATTTTTAACTTTTTCTTGCGTGGGGAGTTTGCGTGATGCCACTCCATGGATTGGCGTTTTGTTTCAGGTTCAAAGTGGTGTACTCAAGTCTCATCCCCAGTCACAATTCGTGAAAGGAAATCATCCCCTTCTGTCTCGTATCGAACCAACGACTCAGAAGCAATTTTTTTTTCTTTGGGCTTTGTGATCTTAAGTCAGTTCATGAGGAATAAACCGTGAACACACTTTTGAGTATCCCAGTTGCTGAATTATCCTATTCACACTTCCTTCACTAATTCCTAGCTCCAGTGATATCTCCTTGTATGTGACACGCTGATTTCATCGAATGATGCTGTTAGCACGTTGTACAGTGTGCGATGTCACAGCCGATGCGGGCTACCGGTGCGTGGCTCATCATCGAGGCTGGCTCTCCCTCTCTCCAATAATTATAATCTACACGTTTAGACCAGCGTCCAACTGTGCCTCGATCAACAACAGCATCTCCGTAAACGTTTTGTAGACATTTGTGAATATTTCAATTGTTTCCTTCTCTGCGGTTAAGAACTCGATAACAGCTCTCTACGACGCACATCACTGTCAGACGCCATTTTCGAAACTGCGTTAACCATCGCTTTTATACAAGGGCGTTTAAAAGCGGTTTTATTCAAGGAGGGGAGGTTCAAACTGGAAAAATCCGAATAGGTGAAGCGCAGAAAGTTCAAACTTACGGCCCAAAAGACATTTCAGCCCCATGGCCTATTATTTAGCTAAGAAAAAAGGGTGGGCAAAATATATTGAGTGCCCCTAGTAGTTTCATAAATTGAATACCAGTATTTAGAGTAATTGTTTTTCCTTATGTTGAAGGTATTTTCTTCCTTCAACACTGTCAACAACAACAAAAAATTTTATTACAAATTTCAAGTCCCTGGCGGCCAAATGGAATACAGAAATGGATATATAATTTGGGTTAATAAAATTATTAAAATACTTAAAATATAGTCAACATAATAAGATGGTTTTAAAGATAAATTATAAAGTACAACTTAATATAGACTTATTATTAATATAGAGTAGGAGATTACAATAGTCTATAATATTTAGAGATTAGCTAGTTACAGAAAATGTAAATTAATGGGCAACTTAAGCTTTGCCTTTTTCGTGAATGTAAAATATTTTTATATAATTACACTTTGAAATGAGTATAAATTATCATAAATAGTGTTTTTTGTTTGTTCAAATTTTCTATAAATATAGATTTTGTTCTGTAACGGAAATTTTAAAAGTTCAAATAATCGGGGAGAATCGGCTAAATTTAGCCGATGCCGATGCCGATTAATCGGTAAACCACTAATCCAGACATTAAGCCAGCCAGAAGCTACGTTAGGCCTACAGACATTTTCTCTCCCTCTCCATATATCTTCTATGCTATAAAAAGGCAGTCCTGTCCGTCCGTCCGTCTGTAGACACCATATATTTATTATTAAACGATTCTGAACACAGAAATAAATGTGCTTTGCTATTTTTCAACTTTTTACTCTAGCGCCTTAAGATTTTTATTGCTGCGTTCTTTTCGATAAAACTATAGAAAAGAACGCAGCAATGAAAATCTTAAGCTTCACATCCAAACGCATTGTATCAAAATTTGTGAAGCTTAAGATTTTCATGGCTGCATTCTTTTGACCGAAAACTCCCCAGTAATTGGGGGGCCTGCGATCCCTCAATTACTGAGGCCGAAGGCTCCCAGCACCGCAGGTCTCGTGGGGACTACTTTTGCTAGTATATATAAAGATTCGTGCAATCTTTTGGTATTTTTGCTTATAAATGTAGAAAATGCAGTTACAACAACAACAACAACAACGACAACAAAAAATTCCGAGTTGTGAAAATAAAAATTAGACGTAATAATTCAAAATGTGAGAAAAAAAGTTGAAACGCAAATTGCAAAATGCAGAATTTCGTTAGAACATTTTTTTTTAGATTAATAAAAATGCGCCTCGGTAGTGTAGTGGTTATCGTCGCTGACTACGAATCCACCGGCCCCGGGTTCGAGACCCGACGGCAGCCGGCGCGCCGCGCAGCAAAACCCAGCTGTTCATCCTTTCACACAATAAAGAAAGTGGTTGGTAGATAAATGGGTGGCCTAGTGGTTAAGACGCCGGGCTGCTGATAGGGCGTTGTTCGGATTCCACGTTAAACTGTAGGTCTAAGGTGGAGTGAAATGCTTGACCTTCGTCAGAATGAACAATTCGGGCGGAAGCTAACCAAAGGTTTTTGAACCAAACCAAAGGTTTTTTTTAATCAGTAAGATAACTAAATGTGTTACAAACACTTTATTTATCAATCATTTACTGTGTTAAATTCTGTTTTCTATTTTGCTGTTATTATTTCTTTTTAATATTAATCTACGTTTAAAGCACCCCATTTGACCAATAACCACCTTGGCTGATAGTGTTCTACGTTTCAGGATCAAATGAATAAGCAGTAAGTTATTCACGAAGAGTTTGTGAATATATTAAGATATAAATAACTTCCCGCATTTCGGAGAGAGAGCGTCCGATCATGTTTCGAAGGTGAGATAACATCACCATCGTAAGCACGATTTTCAATATATTGTAGAATCATCGTACATTTATATATGGTACCGGGTTTCACGTAAAAAAATATTTTAGTTCCTCTGATTGGTCAGCCTTTGGGAGAAATGAAACATAGTCCCTGATTGGACAATTCATAATCTGTAACTCATTTCTCAGTGAAAGTGACGAATATTTTCCGAGATGATGCTTCTATTATTCCGTTAAATAATAATAATAATAATGATCAAGAGTTGAATGGATGGCTATTGAAGTCATATCCACAAATATAACAGTCGTTAATACAGGCTATTTTTATATATAATATGAATGAATTAATCAGCATGAAACTTTCATCTTCTAAAGCAGGATTACCAACATATGCAACAATTCTGCATTCATATTGAAGAATTTAATCGCATATAAGCACGCGAAAGAAGTATATTTTTAAACTTTTAAGTCATAGTAAACGGAGAATTTGAAAAATGGGTCCATCTCTTGAGAAGAATTTTGCGTCACATCCCCGGTTGGTTTGTCAGGTAATTGATTGTTTTTTTTAGCATATTTACGTTTTGCCTTATATCGGATAATTTTTAAAACATTTAACATTTTGAAATGTTTGTAATTTTTTTTATTAAATGAAACAAAAGCGTGACATTTTTACTGTACCTTCTCTACACATGGGGAATTAGTTCCCTAGTGCAAAACATGCTCGATATGATGTCATCTCGGCTCACGATACTTTCGACGGAAGAGTCCTGTCTAACAGATTTCCTGCAGTTGATGATAAAGGAATACCATGACCACCACCATTACCAGATCTAAACCCCTGTGGCTTTTATCTGTGTAGTTTTTTTAAAAGATAGTGTGTTTAAACAGAATTCACACACAACAGAAGACTTGAAATCATAAACTGAACAAGAAATTTATCAGCTTTGAACAGATACTCTGTCCAGAGTAATACAAAATTTTATAGTTCGTGTGCAAAGAGTTAATGAGCTGAAAGGACATCACATAGAGCATGTTTTCCATTAGGGGACTAATTCCCTATGTGTAGAGAAAGTACAGTAAAACTTTCTTGCTTTTATTTCAGTTAATAAAAAAATAAAAAATTTTAAAGTGTCAGATGCTCAAAAATCACCGCTGTGTATATATATACACACACATGTGTGTGTGTGTGTGTGATTTTGAGAAAAGCTACCGTAACTGTTAAGAGGATGATGAAATATTACAATATACTCATTTATGTAGTTTCGGAAAAAAGTTCATCTACAAATATAACTTTTTAAAAAAGATAAACAATTACTAATTGGTAATATTCTGTTTTTTAATATTTTATTGTCTTTTAGTGACTAATAAAATTTAAAAACCAAAACTGAATCGTTCTTGATTCGTAATATTTCATGCTTTTTAGAAATTTTAGGGCTACGTCGTTGCCACGTCGCAACACTGCTTCCTATAAGATAAGCGAGATTAAGCAACGTTGGGTCTAATTAGTAGCTGGACGGGTGACCGTCCTCCACGTTCAGATGATGTAGTGACCCGTGGTTCGGATTCCACGTAAAGTTGCAGGTTCCCTCCGTCACGTGACCTTTACCATTACGAAAGTGGTTAAACAACTCTAAATATTACAGTAATCCCTCGCTTTACGGAAATCCAATTTACGGAATTTCGCTTTAACGGAAATGATTAATAAGGGAATAAAATTCAGTATAACGTATGTAAGATTCGTTATAACGGAAATTTGAGTCTAAAAAATCACTAAGTCACTAAAATATCTAATCTATTCTAATTTTACACAGGTAGTGGCTCATACTAGCCGCTCATGCTCACTACAACCTTCCCTTCCGTTCTCCCTCCCACCCTCCCGCTGCCTCACACGTCTCCAGTGATAGACACCCTTAGTCTTACTTTTTTATCACTTCATTATTGAATACTATACAAATATAATATACAGTAATAAATAATAATCACGGTATCCAATTTTCCAATGCCACATAGTGAACTTAACATGGCAAAGAAATTAAAGATTTTGTTACAATAATGCGCATATATTCACAGAGCATTATAAATTATTATACGTATTTTTCATGCATACTCTAGAAAAAAATTAACTCTAACAAAACAGTGAATTTTTTTGCCATTAGATAACGTCAATTTTTCAACTGTTGTGTTGGAGTGAACTTACTACAGATATCACTCACTATTTGCAGAAGTGACGTAATAATCAATCAGCAACATTCAGTAATTTACTATTACGTTTGGTTTAATTAGTACATCTGAGTCTAATTTTAATAAACTCCCATTTTTCCCGCCATTGTTTTGGGACTTTGCCCGGATTTTGAGGCCCGTACACCCCGGCCCGTACGCCTATGGTAATAATGTACAGAGCATTTTAATAAAGTTTGTTGCGTTATTATGTGTGTGTTGCATCGTAGAGTTAAGATTTTGTTCTTGGGAAGGTATCTCCGAATATATAATAGGAGTCTATGGAAAATAGGATTCGATAAACGGAAATCTGCTTTACGGAAGGATTTTACGGAACGTAATCCTTCCGTAAAGCGAGGGATTACTGTATTATTAGTTAGAAATTTTATATTTTTAGGCAAACTTTATTCTGACACTGTACATTATTTTCTAAAAGGGTCACCCGAGGTCTGAAAAAACCCTCTGGCGGTCGTAAGGAGGGGAAAAAAGTTTGGAAACCAGGCATTCTTAATACCCTTTATGGACGACTGGTACAAATTGGGAACGTTTCAAATACACTCATTCCTAACTTAACTCTCATGAAAATTCCGTCGTTATGGGTTAAATCATTGCCTGTTACTCAGCTATTTTTTTCATTTAGTTAATTTCTTTACACAAATTATAATACTCGTCTTGACCCTTAAATACATTAAATACCTTTTCCGAAGTTCTTTTATTTCCTCTTTTTCTTTTTTAATGAAAAATACGTCCCATTCACAACTTTTTAAAGTTCTCAACCGTATTGCAACATCTGGCAACCCATCAACGTACAATGTACCTAATTTTTATTTTCAAATTTATTACAAAGCGTGTCATTGTTACGCTTCATTGTTAATGAACTTGAATTGTAGATTAATAGCCTTTTTTCCTTACTGAAGGTAAGTTAGTTTCTTGTTTTATAATATAAAAGTGACATTAGTATAAAAAGCAGCGAAATATATTTGAAAATCGCGCTAGAACACGATGCCGAAAGAGCAAGTAAAATCTTTTCCAGCTGTATTTTTTTATTTTTTTATTTCTTTGATTGAATTAAGGAAAGGACAATTTTGTTTAAAGCTTAAAAAAGATGTTTTGTCTGGGCAAAATGGAACTATTCCAGATTATGGATAGGTCAAAATCATCGATGCATTAGGCTACATTTTAGTTTAAGTTATGCCCAATTAGGTTACGTTAAGCTCTTGTTTAGTTGGATTCTTTAATCTCCTTCGCAACAGTGCGTCTTTTCAGTTTCATGAACTGTAAAAATTTTAAATAAAAATAAATTTTTCTAGTGTAGTTTTATCCGATAATTTCAAAAATAGCATTTTTTGGGGGGAGAAACGAAAGAAATCATAAAAATTTGTCTTTAAGGTACTATTCTTTTTTTTGGTAAGAAAGCCTAGACTAGTAGGCTTTTTCAACTGAAAAGTTCAAAATATGATGCACCATTTTCTTAAACAGATCTTCATTTTTGTTCCTGCGACGCCAAACGAATTCGCAAAGATCCGAGTCAGTCATTTGGTTTGGTTGTGTTAGGTTAGGTTTGGTCTGGTTGTGTTACGTTAGGTTGGTTAGGTTAAGTTTGGTTGTTAGGTTAGGGTGTTAGGTTTAATTTTTTTCGTTTCTCTTCTCCAAAAAAAGAATGTTATTTTTGAAATTATCGGATAAAACTACACTAGAAAAATGTATTTTTATTTAAATGTTTTACAGTTCATAAAACTGAAAAGATCCGCAGCATCTGTAAGTTTATATGATAGAGGGGACCTACAACGTTACGTGTGCTTTACGCGAGATCTTAACCACGGGTCGCTACATAACTGTATTTCTGTTCATTTGCACAAGAAATGGTCATATTCGAACAAAGCACACCAAAATACACTTGAAAAATTTATTTTTGACTACATTTTATAGTACTCGCACAATAAAGCATAACCTAACATGTTCATGTTACGAGATCTCGTAAACGACGCATTACCACAGGAAACGTGCAAAACACCTCAAAATTAACCAGAAAAGTTTGCTCCCGTCATTTTCGTTTAAACTAACGAAAATATCACGACTTAACCTAACCAATCATCAAGGGCGTACAGTTGACCTAACCGGGCATTCAATTAACCTAACCAGGCATTCAGTTGACCTAACCGGGCATTCAATTAACCTAACCGGGTATTCAATTAATCATTTAATTAATCATCTAGGGCACATGACGAATCAAGTTCTCAAAGTCGAAACCACACGAACGGCACGTCATAATTCTATCACAAACACCACCAAACTGAATCCAATTAGAAAAAAAAATAGCCAGAACAGAAACCAACAAACTAATTAAGTCGCAGAGTAACATGACGTCATACCACCCCCGACTACAAATACACTAAATATATATATATTTATATTATTATTATTATTATTTTTTACAATAGTTTGCAAAAAAAATGAGTGACAAATTTGAATAAAGCGACTAAAAGTACCTCATAAAAAGTTATTTTGATTTACAGGTCCAGCCCATGTCATTTAAAACATACTGACCCCAGTTTTATAGAGTACTTTATTCCATCTTCAGCCCCCAAACGAAAAAAAAGTAACAAATTAATTATTATTTTTCAGATTTAATTATATTTAGTTATTTAATTTTTTAGGAAAATAAAAGAATTAAACAGTAATTATTTAAAGGCGATACCAAATAATTCTTAACCCTCTAACGCCGACTGGGGCAAATATGTACCGTTTCAAATACACGCATTTAGACTTAAGTCTTAACCCTACAAAAACGTTCGGCGTTAAAGGGTTAAAATGAATTATGACTCGTATGTAAGATTTCCAACCATGAGAATTTCGTCGAGAAAACAGGGGACAGTAGGGATAGTCCTACATTCTCTTATTAAAGAAATTATATTTTGGAGGGCGTAAAAATACTTTCCAAAATAGACGCATATTTTAATGGGAAAAATGGGGTGAAAACAAATAAAAGATGGTTTTTATTACTGGAGCGAAATGATGGTTTAGTAAGTGACGTTAAGAAGACCTATTTAGGATCTGCAAATGGTCTACAAAGAAGGAAATAAACTTGTATAACACTAATTACCCCATAAAGACAGTTGAAATGTTGGGCATGTACACCACTACATTTAGAAAACATGAAGCCACTTGGGTCTGTGTATTTTAGAATTAAACCAGATAACTTCTATTTATTATAGAATATCTTGAAAGAAATGTTTTAATGAAAACTGAGAAATATATAAGTAGAAAAAATGTGGACAATACTTTATTAAAAGAAAATTTTAAGAATCTTCAGTCTGCTCTCTCTCAACTCTTCAAATAACATTCCAAAACTCATTTTGAGAGAGAAATCCTGCCTTTAAGAATGTTTAGCGTTTTCCCTTAATTTTAATGAGTTTGTCCAAGAAAAGATCACATACGATACAACATTGGAAAATAAATAAAGGTCACATCATTAGTAGAGGAACTGAAGTTGAGATAAGGTTTCATTAAAGGATTATAAAGGAAATAGTCCATCAACTGACAGACCCTGACCAACGCATGAAATCCTAAATGATTCCTCCTGCACTTAGATTTCTTTAAAAAATAAACTATTAAGTAGATACGAAAAATCTGTATAACACCTAAAATACAATGACATTTTTGAGGTGATTTATGATGTTACTCAGTCTTAACTAGAGCCAAAGTTCCGCAAAATGTTGAAAATATCGTATAAAACGTAGTACGAATACAATTTCCACCTAATCTGTTACTAAATACAGTCCTAACAGTACAAATGTGGAGAAGCTTTTCATTTGCTGAGAAAAAAGCTTCTTCATTCCAGTGAATTCTATAACCTTTGTTTGATCCTAAAACGAATCTAGCGTTTCCCCAAAACAGACTATCACAAGCAAGGTAAGCAAATGGCGAATGTATTTGATGAAAACTTTAGTTTTAACGGCGATGATCCGTTTTTAAATATTTTCATTCTTGTCATGATTTGTGTGTTTAAAATTATCTATATTCGTATACTTTCTTGCGATTTGGTATTATAAACTTCAAATAACTTTATTTTTGTTATTCAGAAAAGGTTTAATTAGCTAAGACCCAAAACATTAATTCTTAATATTAAGTTTTTACATGGGCTCTCGGAGTTCTTTTTGGAAAGGGAGGAACAAAGAGATATTTTGACCTTACTTTAGGGGAGAGAAGGACTGAGGTAGAGAGAGAAAGGATCCTGTCAACTTCCATTCCTTCAATAAAAATCCGGATATATACAGGGTGTGTATAAAGTAACGCGAGTGAAGAGAGAAATCCAATTTGAACTGGTTTAAACTAGTTTCAACTTGTTTTTTAACTCTTAAAAACATTTTCAACACCTCTTATAAACCTTACTATCAAATATACAGTTGTTATAAGCAGGGCCGTAGCTTGGGGGCAGCCAAGGGTGGCTGAGCCTCCCCTGGAAAATTTTGAGCGTCACCAACTGGCATTTGAGAAAGAACGCACGAAAGCAACCAATAATGAATATTCTTTTAGGAAAATTTAATGATCAGAAAAACAGAAAATTGCAACTGTTTTGAAGCAATTTTAATTTTTTTTATTAGTATACTCAAGTATCGTATTTTGTTTTTAAATTTGGAAGCAATGTTTCTGTTGTTGTTTATTTTTCAATAACTATTAGATTGGAATAAAAGAAAAATTACCACAATGCATTATACTATTTTATAATTATTACCAATTTGTATTTTGTATTGTATCTAAATCATGTTTCGTCTGTTTAAACCTTCTACATTCTAACACGTTGTTTACCAAAAGTATTTTTACAATTATAATTCAGTTTTGTAATTGTCTAATTGACCTCGTCCATTAAATGCGTGTATATATAAAATTTTAACTTTAACACGTTTTATTTTTACAAAGAATTCCCTATATTATCGGTACTATGTAGCCTCCCCTGGAACTTACCATTAGCTACGGCTCTAGTTATAAAGTACATGTAATAAATATTACTCGTCCATGTTCACTAGAGTTAATATAATTCAAATCGGATTTCTCTCTTCACTTGCGTTACTTTATAAACACCCGGTACAAATATATATATATATATATATATATATAAAGAGAGAGAGAGAGAGAGGCCTATATGCGCCTCGGTGATTTTGCGTCGCTGACTACGAATCCATCGGCCCCAGGATCGAGATCGGGTGACGGCAGCCGGCGTGCAGCAAAACCCAGCTGTTCATCCTTCCACACAATAAAGAAAGTGGTTGGTAGATAAATGGGCACCCTGGGTGGCCCAGTGGTTAAGACGCTAGACTGCTGGTGGGGCATGGTTCGGATTCCACGCTAAACTGTAGGTCTAAGGTGGAGTGAAAAACTTGACCTTCGTCAGAATGAACAATTCGGAAAGGAAGCAAACCAAAGGTATATATATATATATATATATATTATATATATATAATATATATATATATATATATATATATATATATATGGGCATGCATAGGCAACTGGGCATAATTGAGGTCGAGTGTGTGATAATTCATGTATGAAAATATTGGTCGAGATCAGGTCAGGTTACTCTATGTTACGCTAGTTAAAGTTTATTTAGGTTAGGTTAGGATAGATTACGGAGTACCTCACTATTTAATTTACTTAACAGAAACCACCGTTCGAGCCCTCATTTCCACCCCAAACACTTATCATACCCATCTCGGTTCGACGCCAATAAAATTATGTTAGGTTAAATTAGGTTTGGTTAATTAGATTTTTAGATATCTGGATTTAACAAAGTTGGTACCTCGCTTATGCAGAGATGCGCACGTGTGTGTGTGTGTGTGTGTGTGTGTGTGTTTTCTAAGTTAACAGTAATATTTAATCGTATTTGGACTGTAATTGTATTTTGCGTCGTATGTGATGATGTGATGATGTGAAAATAAAGTAAACAACTTATCATCATTTAATATAAAAGGATTGACGGAAGGAAGGAAGGGGGGGGGAGGGGGTATATAAAGGACAACAAAATAAACCTTTAACTTACTGAAGATTTTTTCCTCATTCTGAGAATGGTAAAAGGAGCGAGAGGTGGAAGTCGTGACATTGATTTTTCAGGAACCGGAAATAGATTATCGAAACTTTTATTCATTTTTAATTGAATTTTTAGTTTATTTTTATATCAAAATATCATTTAAATAATTGATAAATTCATAAAAAATATATATTTTTTTAATTCCGTAAAAACAGGCCGTTATCGCACACTATATATACATATATATATATTATATATTCCACAATACTTCCACACAGTCATTTGTAACGCGATGATGCATTAATTCTTTTATTATCCGTTAATATTCGTTAATATACAACAACACCCACAACATTCTGGACGAACGATCGCCTACTGCAGTGCTCACCATGCTTGGCATCCACAAAGGATAAAAATTTGATATGAAGCGCGAACATCGAGATCGTTGCCATAGCAACGAGGGTTAGAGCTGATGTTCGGTAAAACTGATTTTATTTTCGAAGGTACAATTTGGTTTTTACATAAAATCAGATAAAATAAGATACATCCAAATGAAATCCAAGTAAATTGAACATTAAAGCGAAAGGAGAAATTAACGGCTGTATGGTGCGTTACTATAGTAACGGAGGTTTGTGTATTTGTGTGTGTATATATATGTGTCAGTGTGCATATATATATATATATATATAATGACAATTTTTATCTCTGTTCTCATACTGGTGGCATCTTACCCACTGACTTTAGTTCCTCGGCACCTACCCACATCATTCTGGCATTGGTTGACTGCGAATATTCTGGCACTGTGCCTGAAAACCTTCGTTCGGTCCCAGTGGTAAATTTATATGAAAGATTTCAGCTTCTAATTTAATCCACTAAATTGTATTAATTTGATGACACAGAAAATAATTTCAAGAAAATTTATATTTACTGAAAAGTGTGGAAAATATTTGATTTTTATTAACTTTTTGCAAAAAAAATTAACTCGCGTTCCTGTAACGGTTTTGAAAATAAAAACACACATAAAATTATATATATATATATATTATATTATATATATATATATACATGACAACGAGACCGCATCAACTGACAGACCGCTTTAGGTCTACCAGGCGCCTAAGTTACCCTAAGTCCCCTAAGTTACCCTTCGGATTAGTAGCGTTTAAACGATGTATTAACGTCAGTAAATGTTATTAATTATTATTATTATTATTATTATTTTTCAGTTGTTAAAATCATATAATAATTTAATCTGAATTTTCTTTCAGAAAATTTAGTGCCCCATGGTCCAAATTATGCCAATTGCAATCTGTGTCAACTATATTTCATTCGTGTAAGTGCCAAATATTTAGGCTCAAAAGAGAGAAAGAAAAATAAACCATTCCACGCACTAAAAATGCATCCCCAAATAATGTCCCTTCTCTTTTTCCTTCGCAATTATTATTCAAATATATTAAAGTATGAAATTTTTTGTATAAAGATTTTCATTTTGTTGTAGAAAGAAATAAACCATTTTTATGTAACTTCAATGGTGCGTTCGCTTGAACCTCGTTTTCTTTTTGTTTACATGTCGTGTTCATGCCTATACGCCAAGAAGAAAAACGCTAATGAGGAAAGTATATTCCTTTGTACGAAATAGTTGGGGAATCATGTATGAAAATATTTGTCACTTACGGAAACCTAAGTTACGAACTATAAATTGTCCAATCAAGGACTGCATTATGGGAGTAAAAGCCACACGAAAAATGGATTTACTAGAATTCAAGCTTTTGGGTTAAACTAAGGTCTTCGGACCTATAACCATATGGTTGACAACGCAAAATATCGACACGCTAAAAAACTAATTTAATCTGACCTAACCTAGCGTAACCTAGCGTAACCTAACCTAACCTATGCTAACCCATTCTACAATAACTTGTCGATTTTATTATGTCAAGTCGATCGGATGTCGTTAGCCCAAAGTCTTCATCAAATGCAACTGATAAAAGCCTTAGTATACTGTATTTGATATAGCTCGTGTTGTAATAAATCCATTTTTCGTTATGAATTCACCCTCTTAATTCAGCTTTCTCGTAATTGAGAATATTCGCTTAAGAGGAACCACATGTTTCATTTCTTCAAAAGGCTTACCAATTAGAGGGAGGAAATTATTTTTACACCTGAAATCGGCACGATATATAAATGTATGATAGTGTACAGTCGGTAAGAAACACCTATCTGTATTTCAGAAAATAGGCTTTTTACCAGTTAATATATCCATTTGAAACTGAACGTAACTGGGAAGTCTGGTAAGTGAGACTGTAAAGACACTTATTCCTTTCGTTAGCTTCCGCCCGAATTTTCATTCTGACGAAGGTCCACCTTAGACCTACAGTTTAACGTGGAATCCGAACCACGCCCCATCAGCAGCCCAGCGTCTTAACCACTAGGTAGCCTAGGGTACCCATTTATCTACCAACCACTTTCTTTATTGTGTGGAAGGATGAACAGCTGGGTTTTGCTGCGCGCCGGCTGCCGTCGGGTCTCGAACCCGGGGCCGATGGATTCGTAGTCAGCGACGCTAACCACTACACCACTGAGGCGCTTCACAATGGGTTGTTATAGTAAAATACCAGTTTCTCAAGGGGAAGACCAATGACAGCTTCAAAAGGAACTCTGTAAACACGTAAATCCTAGTTTAGTTCCGTATAAATAAACCTTTTTGAATATGGAAGAGTGAAAGCTCTGAAATGGTTTGAAAGAGGAGTTAGTTTTACAGAATTCATGTGCTCCCCTTTATGTGTGCGCGTTACACTTGTTCATATATTTTAATGAATTGTGTGCGAGAAAATTAGCTGAATGTTCTAAAGCTAGACAATTCATATACTGAATGATGCACACCCCATCATCCTTGCTTCGTGAAAATGACATAGTGTGTAAATTATATAAGCACTATAGAAAATAATGAAGAAAAAGCAGAAATATATCTTACATTTATAACAATAAAATATTTAATAATTTCACTGAGGTTATTAAATATTATTTCTATAAATTAAGAAAGTAATGGAACAGAGACGAAAGTTTAAACAGGAAAATAAAATAAATAGGGGCTATTAAGAATAAGTAAGTTCCACTCACTTGAAAGAATATGTTGGTACAAAATAAATCTCGAAATATGAAACAGCAAAAGTTAGTGAAAAAAATAACTGATGACCAGGGCCGCCGAGAGCTGCCCCGGGCCCCGGTAAAGGATTGGTATATGGGCCACCCCCCCCCCCGTTTACTCAGTATTTTATTATGAATGTTTTTTGTGTACATAACAAGCAAACTGATTATATGTCCAAGTCACTATTCAAAACATACAGTATGAATAAACAACTCAGAAGAAAATTACCATTTTATTTTTCGAATCAATTATATTAATTCTATTACCATACAATTTACAAATGGAGTACCAGTCCATGCAGACAAAACAATTATTTACTGCAAGATTTTCATAATTAGAAGTGTACGTTCTTTGCCTTCTCTCTAGCAAAGTGGTAAATTATTCTGATGAAATTTAAAGTACGGGCTAACTGGCTCTCAATTACAATGGTTCCCAGATCTGTCAGTCGGTCTTGGGCATTGGTGGACCGCAGATAATATTTTATCCGTTTCAGTTTGACTATGATAATCTCTATAAAATGTATGTTCATTAATTATATTTCCTCTCTGTTATTTAATCAATTGCTTTATTAATATTTTTAGATTTTATCCCCCCTCTCTTCGGGCTCCGAGGATTTATCCCGGCTTCCCCGCCCTCACGAGGTTCTGCTGATGACAACCTAATGTTTACAAAAATTCTGCGTTATGGGAAACAAGACAGGGTAACCAACGTAACATGATAAATTTATACAATCTTCATCTCTTCCGCGATGACGTAATGTAAGATACATCTTAATTTTTTTAAATCCTAACTGAAATCAGAGGATCTGCTTCCATATTTATAAATCATAAAGACGTCTTTGAGTTCCAACAATAACAGTTCAGGTAAATATAACGAAATACTGTCTAGTTTCTTTTATTTCCTTAAGTGTATTCTCGCATTCTCCATTAGATACCTGAGAGAGTTTGAATTACGTGAATTTGTCACTGTGCCTGAAGAGGAGAGCTCTGGCCTTAAATGATAAAGTAAAGAACGTGAATTAAAAAATGGTAAAGAGATTAAAAATGGTTGTAACTATTGGGAGATCCTTATGATGGTTCAAGGATCAATTTGCTTTACTTTTACCTATGTATATTACTTCTTCACATGTACAGTTTCGGAAGAAAATTCGCCAACGTGAAATTTCTAAAAAACATAAAAAATGAGTAGTTGGTAATATTCTGTTTTTCTTTGGGTATTTTATTATTTTATGGTGACTAATAAAATTTCAAAAACAAAACGGTCGTTATTGATTAATAATTTTGTATGCTTTTTAGGCACTTTTGTTTGTAGGCGAACTTTTTTCCGTAACTGTACATAATATTTTTAGGACACTATAAACTAATGATGCTTGGTATAAACTATATGTATATACAGATGATGGCGTCCGTAGCTTAGTGGGTAACACCGTTTCCCTATAGGCGAAGCGAAGACACTGAAGTTAAGGGTTCGAATCTTGATGCTGCTGGTAATAATAATAATAATAATAATAATAATGTGGGAGTTAAAGCAATGAGCCGCATTAGTTAGTCTAAGCACTGTGCCAGTTTCTGGCGCTCTTCACTGAATATTATTAGATAAACTATTGTAGCTTACAATGTGGCCTATATGTAAATCCACATGGCAACGCTTTTCATTTATTCCTAATCACCTAATTCATATTTATAAATCTGATTACCTTTCCCGTTGAGAAGAGGCTATTCCGAAACATTTTTAACGCTTACAGATCGTCTTCTTTTTTGTTAAGCAAAAAACAACAATGACTCAGAAACTGAAACTTTGTTTAGCAGTCACCGAAAAAAAAAAAAAAAAAAAAAAAGTAGCTGACAATTTTCTTGAATAAAGAGGTCACTCGTATCCAACTCAATTTTTTTTTTAATCCATTTTTCTCACGCACCTTTAATTAGGACCTGATGGGCGTCAAACAGGAAAACCAACGGAAAATGTAAACGTTTACGTTAAAAAGATCAGCATTTTCACGCACTCACGAATTATAAACCACTGCCAAAATATTCTATAAAATTATTTATGTTTTATTGAGAAGATTAAAGGAGGGGAGAAGCGGAGGTTGAGAAAAATGGAGGGGAAAAAACCCACCACCTCTGACGCGTTTACCCCTTAACTGAACTTGTTCAAAATGTGTATTTCCCAGCGCAGAACTCGCTCTTCTTCCCGATGCTCTGGGCACGTGCCAAGACACCTTGGCCGAGAAGTGTATAAGGGAAATGTTCGTTTTTATATCTCTATAGACTAAACTTAAACTGACGTCATAAAATACAGATGAATTACCATAGAAATGTACCTATAAATAGGTGTAACTGTCTTTTATTTTACCTTTTAAGTGATCTCGAGTGAAAAGTGACTCACTTGGACGAGGGTAAAGAGAGTTTATTATTATAAGAATAAGGCATTTAACTAATTGAACTGGCTCATGTTATAATATTGTAATAATAATAATTAACATTTGACACACACACACACATATATATATATATATATATATATATATATATATATATATATATACAGGGTGGTGCAAAAGTCTGGACCCATAGGCGGTTTATATGGAAAAAAAGTGTGGCCTGCAGGAAGTTTATTATGAAATGAAATTTAATTAACCATACACCAGTGACTAAATTATGTTAAATTTAACGTTCTAGTTCAGAATTTACAATAAGTGTTCGAATTGATGTCCATCTTCTTCCAAACACTTTTCTACTCGGTTGACACAAGACCTTTGCACATTTGTAAGCATAGTAATATTCGTTCTTATGGCTTCAATTTCTGTTGTGATGTTATCCTTTAGCGCTTGCATTGTTCTTGGTTTGTTAACGTAAACCACTGATTATAAAAATAGAAAGATATTCTTTATATAGTAAATTGCCTATGGGTCCAGACTTTTGCACCACCCTGTATATAGGAATGAACTCAGAATGGTTCCCCGAGGTTTTTATGATACACACAGACCGTGCATGGCACAAGGAACTCTTTTAGGAAAATTAAATCCACCATAGTCCGAATAAGTAATGGTAAATGACAAACACTATAGTTTTTTCTTTTTCATGATGTTAGCCCGACGTGGGCAACGAGTCACTCGCAAAGAGGTCCCAAAGATATAGCTTCCCTCACCAGCTATCTGCAAAACAGATAGGATCCAGCTTTGGGACAGGAACTAGGGTTAATAAATAAATAAATTCCAATGATATCACTGCAGTGTATGCGATACTTTTCAAAGCAACTATACAAGGCCAGAAATGACCCAAGGCTAGAACAGGAAGGCCCTAGCCCCAGTCAGCAGCATGGCAGTAAGGATGGGATACAGCAAAGAAGAAAAAGTGTATCTTGTATCGTGGGCTATTTCTTATAATAATTATGAAGAAAGTTTGCGTTTATTTCAACAAAAATATAATAAACCACCACCAAATACAACCACTCTTCCATACTGGAAGTTCAAGCTTTTGGAAAAAAAGAGCCTGGTAAAAGATCGTCCAAGAAGCGGAAGGCCGGTAACGACGATAGGAGACAACAAAGAAAATGTCAAATCCAACAACTTCAACAGGAAAAGTCGCAGACGAATTGGGTATTTCCAAATTTTCAATAGCAAAAATATTAAAATCACAAGGGTACCACGATTACAAATCCATTTACTCTCAACTCATACACGACGATGATTCTGACAGACGGCTGCAGTTTGCTGAAACAATGAGACAAAAGTTCAACAGTGATCCAGATTTTCTTCGAAAGATCATATTTTCAGACGTTTGTCTCTTCGATTTAACAAGTAAAGGAAACAACCACAACGTTATCCAAGCAGATAACACGATAGAAATACAGGCAGTTAACATTAAAACACGCGCAAAACATAACACCACACTCATCAACATTTACCACCTACCAGAGTACCAGATAGTTCACCTCAGGTGCCAGCCAATTACAATCCACAGTTACACAATCTGGCCTCTCTCACTAATGTCATCTTAGGAGGAGACTTCAACGCTAAAGACAATACAGAACATACACACATACCACGTCAAGCAGGATACTCAAATTCCTCCCCAGACATAACGTTCTGTTCTCCCTCACCAGCAACACACACACACACACTGGAGGACAGAAAAACAACTGTCATCAGACAAACTGCCCATCATCATTACAACACGTTCTACACTGTTCACTGTTCAACACCCATAGATAACAAGCTTACCTTATCATCATATGCAAATGACATCACTCTAACATCCACCCACAACAACATCGACACCGCTACAAATAACCTACAAACATACATAAACAGTATACAAGATTGGCCCACACACAATAGACTCAAAGTAGCGTCCACAAAATCAACTATCACCTTGCTAACAAGCAACACAAAAGAACACCAGATAACTCCACAGATTACACTAAACACCACCAACATTCCACACACTCACAGGACCAAAATACTTGGGGTCACATACAACTCATTATCTTTTGCAAACCACATTTAGGACATTAAAAACAAATGTACGTCAAGACTTAACACGCTTAGGGTACTAACAGGCACAAACTTTGGACACCAACAGGAAACAACATCACTCATATACAAACAATATATTCGCTCAGTTATGGACTATGCTAGCCCATGCTGGGCACCCATTATCTCAAATACACACATTTCGTATCATTACAGGATGTACTCAAACAACACCAATAGAACACCTGCACACAGAAACAAAAATGCTGAAAAGTTATGGAACATTTAGACATGAGGGGAACACATTTCATGGCAGCAGCGACAACTAACCACAACACCCTTGCCACTACATGTACAATCATGCACCAACACCTCGCACCATTAAGGTAACACCAGAGACACATTATAACCAAATACTCCATTCCATACCACGCTCCACAGACATCACACAGTACAGAAAACACATACACACACACCTAATCCACAAAGCATTGACACGACTCGGTCAGAATGCGATCCTTGGTACGAAGCCACCACCCATTGACAGGTCAGAGACCAGCCTGAGCAGATCGGATCGAGTTAACTTAGCACGATTCCGATGTGGACATCATCCCAACTTACAGACATAAAAACAGACTAGACAACTCCACAGACGACACCTGCCACCTATGCCAGGACACACCACAAACAATTGAACACATTATGACAGACTGTACCGCTCTAGCACAACAGAGAACACAACACAACATCACTAGTGCGCTGAACCTTTGATCCACTCCGGAAGAGGCGATCGGTTATCTGCGTGCCGCCGGCTTGCTCGATCAGGGTGGGCTGACCGGCTGACCAACAACAACAACCACCACCACAACGTTCACTACTGAACGAAAAAAAAATTCCAAAATAGGATTGGGTAACCTCGTTAAAACGACTACACTAACAGTTTGGGCGTGCTTTGGTTATTCAGGGCTCGTTTCCTTTGACATATCGAGAGATACGATGGGTGGAAAACACTATTCCCAGGTACTGAGGGACAAAGTTTTGCCACAGTTGACTAATGACGTTGGCAGGAATTGACTTTATCAACATAATGGAGCGCCGCCACATTACTCTGCAGCTGCCCATGATATTCCGGATACGAACCTTGAAGGAAGATGGCTTGGGCGGCGAGGCCCCATCCAATGGCCAGCTAGATCACCTGATTTAACCCATGTAATTTCTGGCTTTGGGTTTATTTGCGTGACAACTTCTACATTCCCGGTTTCATCTATCCAAATGTGAATGCCCTTTGCCGCAGAATAGATGAAGAACTGAAAAGGATCCCACTCGACATGTTCAGAAGAACAATTAAGAGTTTCACAGAACAAGTAAGTGTTTCACAGAGAGAATCCACAAATGTATCATAGCGGATGGAGAGCTCTTCGAAGATTAAATAATTTAAAATATTTGTATGAATAAAATTCTTTTAGACTTTTTGTTTGATTTGTTTCATCACTTGAACACTGATTGTATCTGTATAATTTTGTTAACTAATAGTTGTTATGTATAAAATTCTTAGACACTTTTCTCCCACCCTGTATGAACACGCATGATTTTTCCGTCGTAGTGTAGTGGCTAGCGCCCTCACTTTCTACTTAAGACGTGGTGGGTTCAAATCCTGGTGGGTTCAAATCCTGGTGGGTTCAAATCCTGGTGGGTTCAAATCCTGGTGGGTTCAAATCCTGGTGGGTTCAAATCCTGGTGGGTTCAAATCCTGGTGGGTTCAAATCCTGGTGAGGGCAACTTTTTTTTCTTATATATATATATATATGAAAATTATTTCACGAAAGTAACACGTGACTAATATTTATGATGAAAATAACCATGAAGGAAAAAGGAAACACAGAATGGTGCTCAAGCGCTTTCGTCTAATGACATCCTCAGGAACTCAGTGTTCCTGAGGATGTCATTAGACGAAAGCGCTTGAGCACCATTCTGTGTTTCCTTTTTCCTTCGTGGTTACTGTCATTATATATATATATATATATGTCTGAGAAATATAAACATTACAAATTTAAAAAAAAAGGAAAATAAATAAATAACTCTAACCCAACATTTGCAATTTTGCATTGATAAACGAACGGAATTAGAAATCTGTAAAAATATTAAATCATTTTCTTCACGCTTCATATGCAAAACTCATTACATCCAAATGCAGCAGTGACAAGCGAACGTGTTCTTGTGTTTACCAAAAGGTAACTCTGCTATCAACTATGCCAATCCTCAACACAGATGGAAAGACATACTCGTATATCCAAAATCCGATCCCCAACTCACCCGTCAGCAAACTCAAGCTTAGACCATTAGAATGGATTGTGGCTACATTTGATCAACAATCACTTACAGCTTTTAATTATAATAATCACATGACGCTTACAGTAAAATATTTCAAACTACTTTGTAGGAATTATGGTATAAGCATTATAATCACCTCAACTGGTATGAAAATATGATTTTGATGGTAACTTAATCCTTTAAAATTTGGTGACTTTTCTTCGATAATATCGGAGCATATTTTTTTTTTACGTTTATTCCTTTGGATTGGACTCCACCAAGAGTAGTATACTCTCCGAAGAAATTTTATCTCGTCTCTTACACAAATCCTTAACCACTAGTTTAGGGTATACGTCGTAGCCAATGTCGTAACACCGCTTCACGTTGATTAGCGAAATGAAGACACACTGGGTCAGATAGTAGTTGGATAGGAGACCGCCCTCTGCATCCAGACTATGTAGCGACCCGTGGATCCCACGTAAAGCTGTAGGTCCCCTGCATCATATAAGTTTAGATGTTGCGAAGGAGGTTAAACAACTCCACCATTACATTTTACCACTAGTTTGGTTATGGTCAGCAGCCATCATAATGTTGATTCCACGACATAATTTGCGCGTTTTCTTGATTTCCTTCCACACAGCCTTTACGCAGAAATAACGAGGTGGATACTCGCTCTTTCATAATTCTATTCTCTCTTCGTTTGGATCGAAAGACGCTTTCATTTTGTTTGTGACAGGTGTTCATTAATATTGCTTCATGGAACGCAAAACATTACTACTTCGAGGATTTCAAGTTACTGGTTAACATATGCCAGTAGCAGCGGATTTAAGGCAGCCCCTATCAGAAGGAATGGCCCCCATGGGCCATGAATGATATATTTTCTGAGGTTTTATTGATGCTCACCACTTGATTTAAGTGTCGATAAAACTTGAGCAACATAAACTAATGGCAATAATTTTAAACTTTAGGCAAATATCTAGCAATTAAAATCGAAAGCAAAGGATCATAGATGTTATAAGTTTTTCAAAATCAGCCTGAATAACACATGCCCAAGGAGCTTTGGACCCAACGGCGCCCCTGAAGTGGTCCGCCACCCGACTCCCCTTTGAAAAAATTCCTAGATTCGCCACTGATGTACGCGAACTAATGAACTACCCAAATGTGGTCATGTCACGTATGTTACTCTTTCCGCTGTCAACTCCCTAAAATACTCTTGTAATAATATTAAACTTTTTATGAAGAATTAGCGAAAAAAATGTTTTCTTTCTCATAATTTTATTACTCTGTAATTGACTAAGATAACTGGAATGAATGCAAACTGTACCATGATTCCAGATTTGAAAAAATTTACTGGAGCACAGCTCTGAATTTACTTTTTTTTCCCTTACACCACTAGATAGGTTAACGATAGTAAACTCTTGAATTGACGACATACCAATTACAAATTGTTTTAGCTAAACATAATAATACAATAATGTACAGTTTATAACTCACCTTAAGTTTATTTATTCATTGCAGCAGCAACAGTGGACGATGTTAGACCTTGCATGTAGGCATTTGTTGTGAATTTACCGCCATGTATGCTTGGCCACTGATCAATGGCTTTGTGTGTGATCATTACAGCAGATCTAGTGCCTGTTGCTTTTTGCTTTATTAGATTTGGATGCAACACTTGAACTTGAAGGCATATTTTGACTCTTCTCTTTATTAACCACAACAGCTTGGTGAGTTTCTTTTGTTAGGCGCAAAATTGCATTCAATGTCTTCTGGATTTGGGAATTTTCAAATTCCTCTAAAGCAGTTTTGTTAGTCTGATGCGCAGATTCCTCACTTACCTTTTGTTTCTTAGGTGGAGGAGAAGCACTTTCTTCAGTCTGTGAAACATCTAGTGAAAAAGTTTCATTTTCTAGATTAGCAGTTGATGAAGTTGGTTCATTTTTCTGAGGTCTAGCACTAGCACATTTTGTGAACAAACTAAATGACTGCTTTGCCGTATCTCTTTGCTGCACTTCATCCTGGTATTTCTTTACTGCAATATCTAAGCTGTGGGCCCAAACTCTGGGACCTCTTGTATTGTAACAAATATTTTTTTTGGAATTAAAATGTTCCTCCCAGTTTTGCTTCTTTGAATATTTGTTCTTGCATTGACCACAAAAGTAACCCCTTTTAACACCCTCACTTTTCTCTCCAACTTCATCAATATTAGGATCCATTATTGATTATTGACTACCTGAAAAAATACAAAATAAGTAAAAATTAGAATAGAGTATGGTAAAAGTGAGTAAAAGTAAGTAAATATAGTACAATGAAAGTAAGTAAAAGTAAGTGCTTTAAACTTAGTAAAAGTAAGGAAGAGTAAGTAAAAGTAGGTAAGTTAAAGTAAGTAAAAGTAAGTTTAAACTTAACTAAACTTTTCAATTCTAGAGTCATGGTGGATTACTTAAAACCGCACAAGTAATTATCTGGCCAATTTATCAAACCTGGCCGAGATCAATGGAACATAGTCCAATCCTGATAATTTTATATTAAAAAAATATACGTTTTAATAAAATTTTAATTATCAAAACATTGAAGCTTAACAAAAAATAAAAATAATTGTTAAATATGGAATTACCAACTAAACTTAAAATAACTAAATTTGTAATTTAAAAAAATTGGTTTGTACAAGAACGTATACGCAAAAAAATTGCATAACGTCTAGCGGATGAACAAAACCCAAACCCAAATTTACTTTTTCTCATGGTCAAATTTACTGGAGCAATGCTCCCAAGATCCCAGGAATCTGGAGTCATGATTACTGTACATAGACTGCCACTCGAAGCTCATGACCACGGGGTCTGTGGCAGATGTTCGAAGATGTGGTCGCCCTTCGACATCCAGGGCCCAGGAGACGGTGCAGGCAGTTCAGGAAATGTTCGCACGGAGTCCACGAAAGTCAACTCGCCAGGCAGCTCGGGAAAGTGGACTCTCCCGCTACTCAGTGCGAACTGTGCTGAAGAAGGAGCTGAACTGGCGTGCGTGGAAGCCGCATTACTGCCAATCTCTCTCGGACGAGGACTGCGACATTCGCCAGGAGCCCCGACTTGACACCGTGCGACTTCTTTCTTTGGGGGTGGGTAAAGGAAGAAGTCTACCGCACCAAACCGAGGACATTGGAAGAACTGGAGGACCGAATTCGGGAAGTCATGTCCTCCATCCCGCCGGAGTTCCTGCTAAAGTCAGTGGACGCCATTCCTGGGCGGCTCCAGAAGCTGGTGGAAAGAGTTGGAGCCCACATTGAATTTTAGAGAAAACCTACTATGTATGCCTACCTTTTCATATTATTTCTTCTGAAATAAATGGATAATATACGTATTTTTTTACCAATCCAAAATAGGGAGCTACTTTCCGCCCACCCTGTATATAAAACCTTCGAGTCATCGTACATCACCTCCGCATCATCGCACCACATTTTTCTGCCCTTTTGAGATTATGGATGCTCATCGCACGTCTGGAGTACGATAACAGCTTGACTCGCCATCTTCTGCCTTTCTCTGAGCCCCAGATGTTAGTCTTTTGTCAGCTGTTGAACATGTAGTGTATGACTGTTCGCTGTGCATCATTAAACGATGCTTTTCACCCTTCATTTAATCATCAACGTAGCTTTATAAATGAGAATTTCAAACTAGGCATTTTCAAATCGGTCCATTCCCAATTCATGTTATTGTCATTCTCATCCACGACTCTTCCCACTTTGGTCAGGTTTAGGTTAACTTAGGTTAGGTTAAATTGTTAGGAAATATTAACGTGTCCCATTTGGCGCCGTTTCCGCGAGTGAGAATCGAGTGACTGTTTTCCAAATCAAGAAAATGTCAAATACAAATTTTTCACTTTTGTGCCTTTTCACTTGTGGACTGGGAATGGGAATGGAAATGACAATGACATGGATTGGAAAGTAATCACCCAGTGGAATCATCTCGTCTCATTCTCATTTCATTCCGCGCGTCTCAAAGGAGACAAGTCTCTAATCGATCTATTCCTATTATATGCCATTTTCATTCACGGCTTTCTCACCTTGGTTACGTTTGGTTAAGTAAAGTTCTGTTTGGCTAATACTGTACTTCTTAACCTTCCTTATTTAGCGCGAAGGCCAATAGCAGAGAGTTTTTTCAAATCTAGAAATTCTTTTATCAGAGCTTGATTTTTCACTTGCGGACCGCGAATGGATATGGGAATGACATTGAGAGAAGTAATATATCCTAGTTTTAATATTACGGGGTGTGTCCGTAAGGTTCTCAAACACTTTTTATACAAGGAAACCATTAGTTGGATGAGGGGCGTGTCCGAGCTTGTTCCAGTCTTTTTTTTTTTTTTTTTTTTAAGCGGTTTTCTTTTCGTCCAAAACTTGACTTGAAGTCACATTCTTTCAATGACCAAGTCAGAGATGTAGACTAAAAGAAAGCGGCAACTTGAGTTTGTGACGTCATATGTAAAAAAAACCTCAGTTAGGTCCACTCTTGGGTAGGCCTCTTTCGTAGTTCAAAGGCTGATTAGCCATTCGTCTGGACACTAAACACACAAGGCAGCAGGGTCCCGACTTCAGGCTTCTATCGTGAATTCAACTCGCAATAAGATCGAATAAGGCTTAGACTGTGGCCTAGATGAGAGTCCGACACAGCAACGGTAGCCTAGGACAATATAGGCCCAAAAGTACAATGATTGAAGGCTAATTCTTTACTTAAGGCTTATAAATGTGTAAATTTAATCAAGCATAGCCTTCTAACATCGATAAAATATATTCTCTTATATATGGGCCTAAATAATGCAATGAATTCTTGAAATACCTCCGATTCTGCAAACAAATTGCTTGTTTACAGAAAAGTAACAAGTTTTCTCTAGTCACCTGCGTAGCTGGCTTCGGCAAAACTCGTTAAGTCTAGTTTGTTTTGATGAAAAGAACTCGGCAACTCGAGTTGACTTCCAAGTAAGTTGGACGAAAAAAACCGCTTTAATTGCATCAAGAGACGTCCTACAGGTAGAAAAATTCATCGCCGTCTGCAAACATCATTTGTAGCTTTTTATTTAATTTGGCTTAAAGACCAAATTAAATAAAATAAATAGTCGAGCTTCAAAATTATTCATGTCATTATAAATTGAAACGATTGTATTTATTTTATTATTAATAAAGGTTATTCAATCAATCAAATCAATCACTTCTTTGATTCATTACAATGTCCTCAAATGATGTTTGCAGATGGCGATGAATTTCTCTACCTGTAGGACGTCTCTCGTTGATGTGTGTGTATGGATGCATAGAAAGTATAAAGATAATCAGCTATTAGTAAGAGAAATAACAAAGTGACCAAGACTACAAGAAAAACGACATAAAATAAAGACCACGTAGATAACCATTGATAAGTGGATCAGTACATAATTTATGAAATCGCTTCCCTCTTACAGATAAATAAATTCTTAGGGAACTTCAGTATAAAATATCTGCCAAGTGAATACCAAAGAATGCGAATGGTCAAAACTAAGGGAGGAGACAGTAGTAAAGGAACATTGTCACGAATTTCTTGCAAAAATTGATAGGAGACGAAACTGTGCTTCCGATTTTTATCCCCGAGAGA
Source organism: Bathynomus jamesi (assembly GCA_023014485.1). Classification (NCBI taxonomy): domain Eukaryota; kingdom Metazoa; phylum Arthropoda; class Malacostraca; order Isopoda; family Cirolanidae; genus Bathynomus; species Bathynomus jamesi. Next base: position 571,818 of record JAJOZX010000103.1, read on the forward strand.
AAGGATCAGTTCAAGGAACGGCGGCATCCCATACCTCCTTGACCACAAATATTAAGTTAAATACGCACGGTCTTCATTTTTAAAACCGAACACTACGATCATTATGGTCCGATATGGTCAAACGCTGCTATAGTTCAGAAACGCACTATGAAAGAAGACTGGATTACGGGACACTGATTTTAGTTTTCTTCAGGACGATGTCCGCCCACATTCAAGGCATTCAAAAGCAGGCGAGTTATGATCAATTTTCAATGGGTTATTTTGCACCACTACTATATACAAACCTAACTAACCGTTTAACTCAAATATTTCGTTTAATGAATGTTCGCCATCCGTCAAATGGTTCTCCTTCACAAAATGTTTGCAAAAACTTTGAGTTTCATGAAAAGTAGGCTAATCTTAATACCTTCAATTTAAAATTACGTACATATATTTATTTATATGCCGTTTCTTTCAGACAATTTTACAAATGTTGTAGAGGAAGAGGGTACCAACTACCCTTTTTTTTTTATGCAGGTAGAAGAAGAGAGCCAAAATGAAGGTCCAGGGTTTTCAAGATGCCTGGACAAACTGCGTTTGAGAGATTGGGGGTCATAGACAGTTAGACACGGGGGAAAGATGGATTGAGAAACACTGTTCCAGAGTTCACCGGTTTTGAGTAGATGAAAGATTGAAAATACCGATTAACTTGCATTAGAGAGTTGGGTAGAAAAGGAATGAGAATGTGTAGAAAATCTAGTACTGCGTGCTCTTCCTGAAGGAGGCGGCACGCAGTTAGAGTTCAGAAGAGCAGTGTCCGTTATGATAGTGATAGTAAAGAGAGATGGATTGAAGAGTCAGCGAGAGATGGAGAATTGATGAGACGAAAAGCCTTTGATTCCACCTGGTCAAGTAGGGGTGTGTGGGTTGAGCCACCTCACACACACGAGAAGCGTACTCCATACAGGGGCGGACAAGACCTCTGTACAGAGACTTAAAAGTTAATAAACTTTACACGTTTCTTTAACATAACTATTAAAATTCGCAAGCTATTCGAGCTTAATTTCATAAAATATTTAGCCAAAGAATTCGGGGTGTGAAACTCTAGTGTGTTTCACGTTGATTTCCTAAGAGTTGTGTGGCTTTTTCGAGCATTTGATCAAATCTATGAAATTTGAATAAAAGGTAGCAGTTATAAAACAGCTTGGAGTAGGCTAACATTAAAAAACAAGTTTAAAATTTGAGTACAATTTAATGTCAAGATTTCTTCAGAGGGATTATAACGAGAGAGTTTTTGGCTGACTTTTCCGTGAACCACCTCCCCAATTTATGTTCCTGTCCGACAACGGCTATTAAATGAGAGCCCGAAGAAGTGAATTCCAAGCCGTTCACTACACCTGGAACAGGTACAGAAAACATCGCTCCCAATGTACGACGGCTACAGTTGATTTTCCATAATCGGACGTACCCATCTAAGGAACCTAAATTCGAAGAGAACAGGAATGAAACTTTAAAGTTTTACCGATAGTAGTACAGTAATTGTTACTGATAATGTATGTATGTATGTATGTATGTATGTATGTATGTATGTGTGTGTGTGTGTGTGTGTGTGTGATACACACAATGTTCGAGTCCCCAAACTAACATTTAACAAATACCATAAAGCTGTGTCAGCAGCAACAAATCATACATTTGTATAGTATTTTACTGTCATGGTGCGTGTAAAGTATTGATCACATACTCGTACAATATAAATTCAGCATAAACACTAACTCACGCAAATTTAAAGTACTCTCTCTACTGTTTCCATACTAAGAAGCAGAGTAATTTTATGGAGGTAGACAATAAGGATAAGGTGACATCTGAATCTTCTCAGTAAATATATTGTCGAGATGGTTGTAGCTACGTTATGCGAGTACGGTATGAAGACTGGTGATTTCAGACCATTAGTGAATATAAATAATAATAATAATAATAATAATAATAATAATAATAATAATAATAATAATAATAATTAAATCAATCTTAATAAAGGAATACCGAAATCTTACTAATGCATTTAGGGATTTAATAACGCGTTACTCGTCTGTATGTTGCGTTTGAAATGTTTGTTTAATTGTTGTACTGTATTTATTATTAATGCTAAGTAGCGAAGGTTTCATAACTATTACATTGACCAAGATTTAATGTATAATGCTAACAGAATTCATTATTCATGTCAACTAGGCCGACAAGTTTGTCTGTGTCCTATACATAACTACCAACCTTGTGTTATCATAATTATTAATTATATTTATATATTTTAGAATTGTAATTACGAAGTTTGTTTTATACAGGGTGTTTCAGGTCGACCCTAGGAATATGGAAATTGGCGGAATTACTATGACAAACTTCAAATACCAAATACAAACTACAAATTTCCAATTTTCATATTTCTAGGGTCGACCTGAAACACCCTGAATAATGAGTAATCAAATTCATACTATCAAACCGTAACAAACTATATATGAAATGTTTTTATCTTATAACTCATCTGAGATCCAGGTAAAACCTAAAGCTTAAGGGCTATACTACTTATCGTAGGTATATATACGAGTATATAAGTAAGTATTGATTACCTGATGCGACTACATCCGTGTTTACAAGAGCGGCTGCTGCAGTCAACCAGAAAGGTTCTCCATTTTCAGGATTCTTTCCATGGGCTGCTGCAATCGTAAAATGAGGCTTTTTCTTCAACGTCGTCCAAAGTGCCAAAGATCTTAAAATGTACACAGTTAATACGGAAACGAGCAACATCTATTCTCCATTATCTACTTTCGGTAATGATATTTCAGCTGAAACACGATACCACAGATGACGACAGGATGCAAAGGTAACATCAATTGCAGTCGAGGCCTACCAAACATTTGTCATGTCTAAGGATTTATAATCAAACCGGATACAATTTGTAGTGCGGATGCGTCAACAACAGTGAGCCCCCATACTACTCTTACCCATTTTGACCGAATGTGATGAAAGTCTTTTCATTGATTAATTTCACTCCGTCAATAGAACTCTGAGAAGAGGAGAACCGCAGCTGCTTTTCTTCGGGAATGACATAAACGATCACCATTTCATCTCTGCCTCCGCTTGTGACGCAAGACTCTCGCATAAGAGCGTCGATTCCAGTTATTGCATCTTGGTGGCCACCTCTGAAACAAGTCACAAAAATCAGAGAAATCTTAGCAGGTCAACGGTCAGTAGAGCATTCATCTATTACCTAAATCGTTACCCATATGAAAGTATTTATGAATACTGTACTCCTGGCTTATGTGTCCCATGGGTCTTAACCCTTCTTTTGTTTCTTCAACTCCAGCTCTCCTTTTCTTTTCAGCCCTTTTTGTTTCTGGGAGATGCTGCCCCGGCAATCACCGTCCCCCCACTCCTCCTACAAGCCGGCGACATTGAAACAAACCCCGGACCTAACTTCTACACGTGCCCCTCATGCCACCAACACAAAATGAACACAATTGTCCATACAATGCAATAGATGCTACTCCTGGCTACACTTAACTTGCACTAATCTCCCCTCCATCCAACATTATACCCAACAGTGGTCTTACCATCAGTGCAGCACCAACCCAAACCCCAACACCAATTTTACGCCACACCACTCGCACTCCCTAAATATCCTTCAAATTAACATTAATGGCATCAAAAACAAACACGCAGAACTTAACCCTTTAATGCCCAGTGTGTGAAATTTTCATCGTTAACTTTGGAAGCAATTTTAGACCTTATTTATAAGGTTATAAGGACGATTTTTGCATCAACTGATTCCGCCTACTTTTCGACTTAATTTGGGTATGAAAGGGTTAACACCTTCCCTCCATCAATACAACATTCACACTGCACTCATACAAGAAACTAAATTATCCCCAAACACCCACCTCCCCAAATTCCACAACTGCACAACACTACATCAAGACAATAACCCAACACAACACAGCCTCATAACCCTCATTCATGAAAACATTCCATTCACAAACACCACCCAACAGACACAAGCATCTCTCAATCATGACCCCATACTAAAAGTACAATCCATCCAAATCAAAATAAAATCCTCCACATTCAACATTACAAATCTCTACATCCCACCCCCTTCATCCAATCATTGTCCCCCAGGTTACACACCCTCAATTCAACCCCTAACTCAGCTTCCTAATCACTTCATAGTTGGCGATTTTAATGCCCACCACCCATACCTCCGATGCCCGAGGCGATACGATAATCAACCAGCTACACGCACTCAACTTACTGAATAACCGCAACCAGCCAACCAGAAAGCCATTTCAACAAAACCAACAACCCACCTCCCAAGCCATAACATTTTCCTCTCCTTCCCTACATGTTCCACCTAGCAAACCTTCCATAACCTGCACTCTGACCATCTTCCCATCCTCATCACCTACCAACTAGTTCATTCCACACACACCTCACACAAAAAACATACACCAATTACAAACAAGCGAACTGGACAGCTTTTACAGAATACATTGAAGACAAGCTACACAGTTTTTCAATTGATTCACACCCCTCAATAGATGCAGCTATCGCACACATTAACAGCACCATAATTCAAGCCAGTAAAAAACGCATCCTCCAAGGACACAGAAAACATTACAACCCAAACTTCACACCTGAAATAGATAACCTAATTAAGCAGAGAAACTCCCTACGCCAAATTAGAGCCCCCACAGTGCAGGAAATTAACCAAATTCATGACCTCAACATACAGATCACCAATTTAATTAATGTAAAACAAACCGATAATTGGAAAAATTACCTCAACACAATTAACCACAAAACAAACCACCCAACTTTGGAACACATTAAAGAAAATCCATACTTCCCGCACAAACCCCTCACCTACACATGAAACCTTACTCACAAACCAAAACAAAATTTCCTCCCCAAAGCAACACTGCAACATCTACTATACTCGTGAAACATTATTCAAAAACCAGTTTCAAACCAACCTCCCCCCACAATAGGAAAACTTTAAAACAAATTCATAATACTCCAATCAACCCAGACTTAGCTTCTCCTTTCACTACCAATGACACAAAGGCTGTCAAACTCACTTAAAAATTCTCATGCAGAAGGCCCAGACCATATATACAACAAACACTTAAAGCACTTAGGATCCAACGCCATTACAGCACCCACCAACTTATTTAACTTTTCCTGGCTTCACAATGCCATCCCCCATATCTGGAAACGCCTATATTATACCCATTCTAAAACCCAACAAACCTCCCACTCAACCAGCCTCATATCGACCCATTTCCTTACTATCCACAATATCCAGTCTTAGAAAAGTTAATCCTCAACAGAATCCAACCTCACATCCCACTCTCACATTCCCAACATGGTTTTAGATCAAACCACTCAACAACAACTCTACTTACAAACCTCACTCAACACATCCTTGACGGCTTTAACTACAAAACCCCCATCTCGCACTCTCCTCGCCACCATAGATATCAACAAGGCATTTGACACAGTCGCTCGCCACATACTAGCACAAAAAATATTAGAAACTTGCATCATAAATAATAACAAAGTGACTCACCAACTTCATAGCAGCTAGACAGGCCCAAGTTATAGACAACGATACAAAATCCAAAACCTACAGACTATACAATGGAGTCCCCCAAGGAGCCATCTTACCCACTACCCTCTTCAACCTCTTCATGCACGACCTACCACAGTCAGATTCCCCTCATGTCAAAGTAACTTCCTATGCAGACGACCTCTCCATTACATCACAGCACCCAAACCGAAACACAGCCACCTCTCTCCTGCAACAGTACTTTACCAAACTGGAACACTGGCTCACCAAAAACAGGATGACAGCTTCCCCACAAAAATCAACCATCACGCTTTTCACTCCAGACCGTCACGAATCCAAGATACATCCCAGAGTTACCCTCCAGAGACAACCCCTCCCACTTAACAAAACTCCATCCATCCTTGGCATCACCCTGGACACTCGCATGACGTTCTCCCCCCCACATCTCAAACATCTGCAACAAAGTCACCAAGAAGCTCAATGCCCTTACATCCCTTACCGCCTCTACATTTGGACAACAAAAAGAAACACTCAGCACACTCTATAAACAATTCATACGTTCAACTCTAAATTACGCCTCCCCAGCATGATTCCCACCCCATTTCAGCCACTAATTTAAACAATTTACAAACCACCCAAAATAAGGCCCTCCGAGTCATTAACAGGCTGCCTCCAGACAACACCCATTCCCCATCTACACTCTGAAACTAAAATTCTCCCCATCAAATACCACCTAAATATGATAGGTACTCAATTCTACAGCAGAGCCATGTCACCAGACCACCCTTGCCACCATATCACCACACAACACCAGTGTGTGTGTGTGGTGTGTGTGTGTGTGTGTGTGTGTGGTGTGTGTGTGTGTGTGTGTGTGTGTGTGTGTGTGTGTGTGTGTGTGTGTGTGTGTGTAAAATAAAGAAAAAAATAACTAAAATTGCTTACAAACTCTCAGCAAAAGCCATTTCATCAAGATCCCAAACCATTACTAGTCTATCGTGAGCAGCAGAATAAAGCATGTGAGTTCCCTTTCTGAATGCGAGACCCGATAAGGGACCTCTATGCTTCCGAAATGTATGAAGCAACATCAAAGATTCGGCATCCCAAATGTGAAGGACACCATCACAATCTCCAGAGGCCTAAAACAAATTTTTTAAATTTTCAGTTCTTCATAGCTAATTTACTAAAAATTCTAGGCATTTTATAAACAGCGAGGTTAATACCTAGTTTAAAAAAAAAAATTGAAGCCTGAACTGAAAGGGTACTTTACTACTTCGTTCCAGAATATTCAGGTTAAATAATAAATAGGCTAAAGGCATTATATGTTATTTAAGTCAATAAGAAGTTAAGTTAAAACTGTATATTTACCAAATATTTTCCATCCAATGAGAGAGCTAAACTTAAGATATGCGACGAGTGTCCAGTACGAGTTTCCTTTGATTTCTGACTGCCGTGAATCACTCCAGTCCTGCCTCCCTGAATGGTCCCTAAATAATAAATATATTGTAAATATTAAAAAGAAAGTTTCCCTTACAGAAAAAGTTAAACTTGGGAGACCTTTCATATATATATATATATATATATATAATATATATATATATATATATAATCTATTAGGGGGCCACCCAGCAGTGCTGAAACTCCGCTAAGTCGTGGGTTCGAATCCCAGTGCTACCAAGGGTTGGGCAGTTATCTTTTCTGTATCTTACGTCACGACGAAGAGGCAGGCCGGCCACTCCCTTTTAACTGACTCGGGTTAAGGTAACCCAGACTCAGGCCCCTGCCCGTCACTTCCTTGGGGGATATGGGACATGGGTTACCTTACCTAATTTTTCCTCACTTCTGGTGTTAAAAAATATTTAGCTTAAAGAGAGGTCAGGTATGGTTTTGAAAGAATTAAAAGCTAACTGAATTTACTCTACAGAGCTTCAGTACAGTGGTTAAAAAAAGAAAATACAGTTAGTTACATTTCACTATAGAACAATCTTTGGATGCTGTAAAGATAAATTTCTCATCATACGAAACTACGAGACATGTAAGAGGAAGTTTATGGTGCTTGCATCTTAGAAATCTCAAAGACTGTGGGTCTGGGAGTTCATAGGAATCTGCTACACTACGTTGAAGTTTTCCAGCAGCTTCTAACACATCCTCTTTAAGTCTTAAACCAATAGCCTTATTTATTTCTTCTTCGTCTTCTACGTCTTCTTCCTCTGAAATGGGAAGGCAGTTCAAATTATTTTTCAATGAAGCATTTATTTTCCAGTTAATATGGTACACCCAAATAAGCATGCTTTATTCTTTTATCACAGGATACTACACAATTACATGGTACTGTACATTTATGAAAGTGGTTTCTTTACAATAATGAAATTTACAACTTTTAAAAGGTAGCATTACAGCAATTAACTAAGGTTATTTAGGCTGCTGTACTTTCTTTTCTTTGGCACCTAATTTTCAAGACTAACCTCTAACAATCACCACATGTTTTCTGCCATGTTCTAAGGAAACATTAAGCCCAAACTAACCTCGTACACCCATAAATCACTTCCCCTATGAATTTATGTAACCAGAGACAAAAGAGGGTTTGTGTAGAGTTATAAGTGCTAACCACCATTTGATTCCAAAAGTCTTCATGCCACATGAACCATTCATAATCTTTGAAGTGCAAAACAGAGGGGCCTAAGGACCAGGGTCACAATACGCGCACCTTATACCAGATGTCTCTTAATCCTTCTGAAGTATAAAGTGAAGCTTACTTTGTTTCCTAAGTTCTTCTAAATACTGCTTGGCAAGACGTAATTTCTTTTCTTGGGGTGTTTCTTCATCAATGTGTTTGTAATGACTTTCCTCCTCTTTGTTTTTAGATTTATGAAAAAACTCTTCTTCATCACTCGTTATTTCATCATCATACTTTTCAACCTCTTTCTTCTGTTTCTTTGATGGAGGCAGTCCATTTATACCTTTTGGTCTTGAAGTCCCTTTTGTTCCCTTCAACACTTTCTAAAATAGAACCAAACAAAACGATAGTTTTTCAATTAGTCATAGGCTTGAGTGATCAATTCAATTTTACATATTCGTTCAGAAGACTTGATATAAAAGAATATCTACATGCTAATGGTAAACCACTGTATTACAATTGTGTTAAAAAAGATTGGCTAAATGATGTACTGTGGGAAGAGATATTTTGCTTTTTCTCTAAATCTAAGGTCTTTATCAGATACTGGGAATGGCAGCAGCAACTACTCAAGTCATCACTGCATATATTTTTTACCATCATTTATGAAAGATGATCATAATTACTGAAACTCATTACTAATAAAATACCTACTTAGGTTTTCAATCTAATTTAAAATAAACTTAACTGCAATCCCGCATTATCTTTCACCACAGGCTAGTCATTATTGAAATAAGTAGTTACTGCAAGCACTGTAAGCTGTGGTATAGCTGGGCTTATACACTACTTCTCTACTGCTAACAAATCTTACCTTTTTCTTTGAAACAGGTTTTCCCCGGCCTCGTATAAAAAAGGGCATTTTTTATGTTTAACAGAAATCCTTTATAATTTATTGCTGTCAAGTTTATAAATTATACACACTAGTTAAACTGAATCTCAATCATCAAATCTGAAAGAAAATGAATACCCTATATTATTTTAAAATTTTAAGTATGCACATTAAAAAATATGTAAGCTAATGATACATGCTTATTAGTTATTATGAAGTGCCAGCCAATAAATACAAAGTCAGCCAAATTATAAAATTAGGGCTTATGTGTTAGCTACTAAACAAGGGACTACATACACTGATACACTAGGCCAGTGATGGCAAACTACTGACCCATGAGGCAATTTTTAGTGATCCACAAGCTCGTACTCTTCAATAATAAGAGATGCCAGAAAATCACTTTCAGAGAAGTTTAGATCTTCAGTTATCAGTTTTTCATTGGCTTGACATTGATAATTTAGAAATGGAATTAGTTGACTTCCAAGAAAGTGCAGTATGGAAGACTAAATTTATTGATCTTAATTTGAAGTCACAAGAAAAGGAATTGGAGTCGTCAATTTTGGGTGCAACCAGAGAACAACAATCAATAGAAAGAGTAGAGAATCTTATTCTTGCAGAATGAAACTCTCTACCAAATTCTTTTGTATCAATGAAAAAGCTAGCATTAGCTCTGCTAACAATGTCTGGTTCATCTTATTCATGTGAATAGTTGTTTTCCTCCATAAATTTCATCAAATCCACCACTAGGAATCGCCTTGGCACAGATTGAGTGCTGCAAGTGTGAGACAAAAGAAACTAAATATAAACCTTGGATCAAAACATGAGCAGCTAAAATCTAACAAGTTTCTCACTAAAAATAGTAAGTAAATAAATTATTGTGACCCAATTTCATTTTTAAAAAAATCAAAAGTAACAAAAATGACCCACCAGCAAAAAAGGTTCGCCACCACTGCACTAGGCCATCAAATTGCAATGACCAAATAGGCTACAAACATTACAGAATGTACAGTTTAAAAAATCTGCAAAAGAGCACATATTCCATTTAAAAAAAAAAGAAAGATACTTTTGCACTTTAATATACTGATACTTTACTATTAAGCATGTAGAGGCCCATGCTGAAAAAATTATCAGTTTCAATATGGACCTTTATAGTGGAAGAATTTTAGGATAAATATATTCAATCGACCTATCAAATTAGCAGGAAGTCGAAACTTGGTACACTTGTAAACTGAACCCTACTGATGAATATATTAAAAGTCCCAACAAATCCAAGTTGTGCTCCAGCCGCCATCTTGGAAAATGGCGGCCGAATTTCGGTTTTTTGGAAATAACTTCAGACCCGTAAAAGATACGAAAATTTACCAAGAGAGCAAAATCATTCTACATAAAAAGGCAAACATTTTCTGTTCCCAACTTTGTTTTGTACTGCTACGGTGGCGGCGTTGGCCGTAGTCCCCAAGTATCTGTGTTTCCAACCACCCAGCACCTTTTCACGTTTCTGGGTTCGGAACAGTCAAGAGACTGGGCAAAGATGTAATCTCCTCTGGTATCTAGGAAGGCCTCTCTGGTCAGTGGTTTATTTCCAGATTATTCAGGTCCGACTCGCACATTAACTGTAAAGGACTTTCCCTAGTGCAGGTGTCTCAATCTGACTCTCCACTGAGTAAGAGACCCAACCGCTCAGGGTCCAAGAAAGGGCGAGAATTCAAAGGTAGACCTAATAGAAGTAAACTACTTGTGTTTTTCTCTTTATTATATCTGAAATAAACAACTATTCAGTGTTACAGTATAAACATAACAAAAGGACTGGCAATGCGTCGCACTTGACAAAACACCTGGAGCCCCAATAACCCTTAGTGAGATTTGGCAGAAAGGATAGAAAACAAGTGGGAGACAAGTACCGGAAATGACTTGCACAGAATGTTAACCCTTGTCCCAGCTTAACTACCCTCCAAACTTGACCCCCCCTTTTATGACCTGAGTTCCAATTCCTTTATTGGCTGGCTAGTTAGTAGGGTTAGGGTCACAGGCCTGATTTCAGGGCAGATCCAGTGGCCAACAGTGGTTGACACAAACTGCGTAGCTCCCACTGGATGGGACCCACAATCCAAGCCTGATGAATCCGGACCACGTGAGTTGAATCCCAACTGGTTGCCTAGACAACACAAGATTATTAGTTACATGCATCTAGCACCATTAATCACAATAATAACAACATAACAGGCAATTAACCACAAACATTAACTGGAATCATGACTTCATAATTGATCACTGGAAAACATAATTTACTCATGAAATCAAAGCACATAAATAATAAATAACCAACAATCAAAATAATAACTACAAACATTGACAATTATGGCAAACCTATCTCACATGAGTTAATCAACCTATAATCATTGCCAAACAAGCAGGGGCAAAAACCTAACTCTGGAATAATATGACTGGTGACCTATAATAATGATAATTGGTTCTCTAGCTAGTTACATGACAAGGTGGCAAACCTATCTATACTGTCAGTCAGTTTCAACAACCTATATGTATGTCTACCCTTAATAATAATAATTAACCATGATAATGATGGTGAAATACAAATGAACTCTAGCCAAGGATTACAGAAACTCCTACCTTTAAAGGCTTTCCACACTTCCTTGGCTTCTGACAGGATGTCCGTATTAATGGTCTATTCAGGTTTCATAACCTTAATCCTAATTACCATTAATGGTTTCCTAACTAAACTCCTGCGGGGAAAGAAAAACTTGTGAGGGGACCCAGATAGGACTTGAAAATTAGGGTGAAGTTTTTTTGTGAAAAACTCCACAACCCCCAAAAAAGGGAATTTGAAAATCAAGGGGGGGTTGTGAGAAACTTCACAACCCCCCACAGTACGATGAAAAATAAAAAAGTTACGCAAAATACAAAATTCCTTTATTCTATGAATCAGTGCAGACATGACGTTCAAACTTGGTTAATGGGTAGAAATTCGAATATTTTGTTGCAATTTATTATTTCAGAACCATGACAGTTTGTTTTTTATAGGTAGTTTGGTAAAAAAGTAAAGCACAACAGAAAGAGCTAGAGAAAAATACTGTAATGTAATTTTTTTGATGACGGGTAGGAGCTAAGTTATCGGTTTGGAGTAACATTATTTAAAACAGTTATTTTATTCCTTCATTAGACATCTAAGTATTGAAAATGGAAATAATTATGAATGCTATTCTCAATACATACATTACTAATATATTTTATGTAAAATATAACATGCATTTTTCCTTATCTTGTATACTGAAGAAAAATGTAACATAGGAAGAATTTTCATGTATTGATGATGACCATGATGATCAGACAGGTTTTATGGATTGAACATAAAATAACATCTTATTGAATGGTCACAGTAATCCTTAGACACTTGGGAACATCACTATAGCTAACTATAATCGTCTGTTGTTACCTAAAATGAAAATGTAGTAATCTAAGTCTTGGAGTGCAACGCAGTAATACAGTATATAGCTTTAACACTAAGGCACTGTGTGACATCTCTAATGTTGAATAAAGTCATCTAACATGAGCTAGGAAATAAAATGTAATTGTGTCTCCCTGTTTTAAGTATAATTTTCTAATTACTACGCAAAAATAAGCTAGATTGTACATTTATTGCATTATGTGTAGTGTCATATTGCAACACACTCAGTTATCAGTTGTCTAGTAGCGTTTCAACATAAGAGTTCTCGCAGGTAGTTCCTTCACATCCTCCACACATCGCTGAGCACAGCAAACCAAACTGTATGCACTTGCATCTCTTGGTGCATCCTAGCTTGCAGTTACATGAAATGAGGTTAAGAAGTTGTGATGGAGTGGCTTCCTTGGTAGTAGGGACAGGCCTCAGTGATTTCCCTGTCATGGACCATCCCCACTCTGTTGGCTCCAGGCAGTTTCCTAACCATTCTTGGACCTGCAAGTACACTCTGTATGAGTGTTGCTCTGCTGCTACACTGGTTGGAGGTAGGGATGCTAGTTGAAAAGATGTATCTAACTTCTTTTTTGCTACTATGCGATTATACATGAAGTATCTTAGCTCATCCAAGGACTTTGATTTTGATCTGTACATTTTTAAGAGGAACTTTTCCCCAGCAGCTTTGATATCTTCTTTACTGGCATCCTTTTGGTTAAATATTTTCATTTCTTCTCTCATTTCTGTATGGTTCTGTAGAAGTTGGAGACCTCTAACTTTTCCTTTTTTATACAAAGCTGATGTGGTATCGCATCCAGTCATGGCGTGAGCAGATAGCAAAACTTCACAAGCCTTCCCCATGTTTTTTTTCTCACTTTCGATGCTGAAAATACGGGGTGTGCTATTTGATTTCCCTGGTTTGAGAAACCAAATTTCAGTGTCTTTATGGGCTAGAGCAGTTAGAAGCACTAGAAGATCCGTATCCTGGCCAACAACTACTGTTTGATTTTTGTGTTTAGCTTGATCTAGAGCAGCCTTAACAATAACAGTATCTGCATCACTCTCCACCTGAACAACAGAATAACCTTTGATCTTCATACTAGACACAAGAGATGCAATCAGGGCCCATTTGTTGTTTCTGTTAGCAAGAAAATCTGATTGTGGTATAGTGGTTGGTGTATTCTCATTAAATATGATATCTCTAGAAGTTCTTTTTGCTGCTCGTCGCTCTTGCTCGGCTGTCTTAGTGGTTTCTCTGTCAGGATAACCATCAAACACCACTGTACAGTTTTTACCGTAATTGCTCTCTACAGAGGTTGTATACAAGTCAAACAGCTGACCAAATGTAGCGGGTTTTGGCCAAAACGCAATGAAGAAGGTTTCCTCCATCTAAAATGTAGTGAGGATTGGCTGGTAAAAGCTAACATCTCGTTGTGCGACTGAAAAGCATTGATCAGAGAAGACTTTGTGCCTTTTCTTAACAATGTTGAGTCAAATAATGATGGAGGCACACTTGCCAGCTCATACTGAAAGTACCCTTTAACTTCTGTTTTGCTTATGTCCAAACATATCATTCTGTGGAAGAGTTCTTGTGGGGAATGCAGGATTAGTTTTTTCTTTCATCTTTATTGTGCCAGATGACAGGTTAGACAAAGGAACTACTTTCTTCTTCCTTTGCAGTCGAATATCAGAGAAGCTATGACTTGAGAGTGCTTTCATTGTTTCTGTACCAATCTCTAGTGCCCTATCACATGTTATTGATGAATCTGCTATCAACCCATTTGAGAGGTTTACCAACTGTCCTGATAATTGACCAAATGGGTTATGTTCTTTTCGCCAGTAAACAAATGTCACAAAGTCGTTTAAATCTCTTGTTTGACGAGATGTTCCAGATTCTATGTTCTGATGACTAATTGTTACACTTATTCCTGCAAACTCTGATAACGTTCCAGTTATTTCACCACAAGCTGGAGCAGACAACACCCATCTCTGTAAAGTTGAATCTGTGATTCTCCGACCATGTGTAAGTCCACCTATTGCTTTAAAGCTACGCATTAAAACTTGCTCAATGCACATATCTGTTGACACACCAGACAAGAATATTAACTCATAACCTCCGATTGAGTGAATAAATGTTACAGATGAATCCGTAGATATAATCATAATTAAGAGTATTTATTAGAAGTAGAATATAGGAAATTAGGGACAGAGTTGCCCATATCTGCTAGAAACAAGAAAATGTATTGGTATAAATATTTAGAAAACCAGGTACTGTCACAATTTATATTTCTACTAGCTCGTTCCTGTGAAATATTTTTTCACAAAATCACCCATACAAAGTAAGAGAGGTTTCTGAAAATAGGCAGTCATAACAAAACATTTGCTTTTTTTACCTACAAACCCAGTTTGAACGTCGTGTCCGCATTGATTCATAGAATGAAAAATCTTTGGTTTTGCATAACTTTTTTATTTTTTATCGTACAAAACAAAGTTGGGAACAGAAAATGTTTGTCTTTTTATGTAGAATGATATTGCTCTCTTGGTAAATTTTCGTATCTTTTACGGTTCTAAAGTTATTTCCAAAAAACCGAAATTCGGCCACCATTTTCCAAGATGGTGGCTGGAGCACAGCTTGGATTTGTTGGGACTTTTAATATATTCATCAGTAGGGTTCAGTTTACAAGTGTACCAAGTTTCGACTTCCTGCTAATTTGTTAGGTCGATTTTCCTAAAATTCCTCTACTATTATGCTATAAACAAAACTTTCAAACTTTGGAAAAATTTGAATATCTTTCCAGTTTAAGGTATTTTTTGCTAAAGTTTACAACAATGATGGCAAAACAGCTATGGGACAGTTTACTTTAACCTTTGGTTACCATATTGAACAAAACCCACACATACCTTCGCATCAAGAGTACAGTATGAATTATTAATATTATAATGATATTCAAATAATTTAAAAAATATTGAGGAGGGTTTTTGCTCAAATTACTGGAAAGATCAAACTAAGTACTGATACTTGTGGCTGTCAATGCCAAAAAAACAACTTATTTTTACTTTCTTCCCAATTACTGTTCTGGCTGTTTTGCTAGACAGGCATGCATTGCCTAGCAACAGGGTTACTCTTCTGCTGAAAAAGATAAGAATTATTGGCAAGTCTAAAATATCACACACTGAATTACGATTGGAATTTTTGTGCACTTAACCCTTTAACACCAGATATGAATGTGATTGATAACCCCACTGTCCACAAAAAATGGGGAAATAAAGAATAAGAATAATTTTGTAGTGATTTTACAAAGGCAGGAAAGGTAAAGCATCCATAATGTTGACCATCATTTGCGGAAAACCTAAAACATCAAATGATGTTGACCGACATTATCTAAGAGTATGGTAAGATTGGGTAACTGGGCCACCTGCAGGGGTAACTAGGCCCTACTAAGTTTAAAGTAAATTTCATTATTTTTTCCATACATTTTAGGTACCTATACATAGGTAGATACCTACAATTTATGGAAAAAATTCATACCATTATATAATGAAATTTACCTTAAACTTAGTAGGGCCCAGTTACCCCATCTTATGGTACATCAGTGGATGTTGACTGGTGTTTAAAGGTTAAAAAAATATATACTGTGTAATACCCTACCCAACAAAAAAGTTAAAAAACTTAAATTATACTGACACCATTTTCTCACACAATAAGTCTTTTTCACCAGTTCTTTTGCATAGGTAGGGTTTTTTCTTTTTTTAAGATAAATTACTGGTTTAAAGTTACAAATTTTCTGAATCTAAGAAACCAAGCAAGGAATTTATTACTAAGACCACACTATCTATAGTGTGGTGCACAGATGATGAAAATCTATATTAATAGTGTACTGTAATACTAGGTACTTGCTTTGTTTTAAAATTATGACCACTTCATTCATATACAATGCATAGGCCTGAAACAGTATGGTATTAAAATTTATAAACTTGGCTAAGCCCCCCAAAAAAATAATAATAATTATAGAACAAATACAAATTATGTCATTAGTGTCTACTACCTACTCAGCAGATGCTTTAAGGATAAACATTTATAGTATACACCATCAGTTTCTTCATCTATTCTATAACACTAGCAAAAATAAACGAAATTATGAAAGTGTATAGTGACTTGGTGGAACTAAAAGGTTACTGAAAACATGCTTGAAGCAACATCAAAACCCTGTTATAACATGGATTATAGATTGTAACCCCTCCTCCTACTAACACTGCAAGTCATGAATGTAAACACTAGTGATGCACCGATGTATTGGGTATCGGTAGTATCGGCACTTCATGCGATAGTATCAGTATTGGTAAATTTAGGTGTCCAATCCTGCCAATACTCCAATACATTGCACCTGGTATATGGTATATACTATATAGGGCATTGTGTGTCATTGTCATCATGTGTAATTGTATGTCATTGTGTGTCAATCTCATTTTTTGTGTGTGAACATCTTTACATTTCATTTTCATCACTTTTCACGTTTTATAAATTTATTTTTTCATTTCAGATCTTATCTAAATTCTGTAGAATTCATCATGTCTAATCAATCTAGAAGCAGTATAGTTTGGAAATTTTTCATGGTATCAGAAACTGACAAAAGTAAAACTGTTTGTAAATTATGTTCTGTTGAATTATCCAGAGGAGGAAAAACCAGCAAAAGTTACAACACTACCATTAACAGGTCAGAGATCAGCCTGAGCAGATCGGATCGAGTTAACTTAGCACAATTCCGATGTGGACATCACCCCAACTTACAGACATATAAACACAGACTAGACAACTCCATAGACAACACCTGCCACCTGTGCCAGGACACACCACAAACAATTGAACACATTATGACAGACTGTATCACTCAGCACAACAATGAACACAACACTAGTGTGCTGAACCTCTGGTCCACTCCGGAGAGGGCGATCAGTTACCTGCGTGCCGCCGGCTTGCTCGATCAGGGTGGGCTGATTGGCTAAACACCACCACCACTACCAACTTGATGAAACACGTCACCAACAAACATAGAGGATAGAGGATGGAAAGAAGAGGAAGAGTAATGAGCTATGTCAAAATCTTTTTTGTGATAAGAAAAGGTCCAAGAAGAGATGATACTCAACCAGGAACTTCTAGTTTGTCTTCATCAGCTATTGACTCTAGAGTGTTTCTCCTTCTACAAGTAAAATTACAGTGGCAACACAGTACACAATGGAAGAAACTCTAGCATTAAAAAGATTTGGGACATTAATTCTTCTTAAGCAAAAGCAGTGCATTATGCTACTGGCAAGATGATCATAGTTGACAATCAACCCTTTTCCATTGTTGAGGACATTGGGTTCACTGAGTTGGTGAAAACACTTCATCCAAATTATTCTCTGCCAAATAGGAAGTATTTTGCTGACAATATTGTACCAAACATCTATGCATCAGTGAGGAAAAGAGTACAAACAATTGTTGATGAATCCCACAGTTTGAGCTTAACTAGTGACATTTGGACCTCCTCAAGTGACAGTTCATTCATTAGTCTTACAGGACATTGTGTATCAGAAAGTTTTGATAAAGCAACAGTTGTACCATTCCCAGAATCCCATACAGCTAGTAATATTAGTGAGATTATACGAGTGCCATAACTGCCTTCAATATTCTGTCTTACAAGATGCATGTAATTGTAAGAGACAATGGTGCCAATATGGTAAAGGGGATTTCAGAATCTGGATATGATGTACTGCCTTGTTTTCTACATACCTTGCAGCTAATTGTAAAAGATTGTAGGTATCTTTGAACAAAGAATAGTGAAGGACATAATTGCTAACTGCAAACAAATAGTTGGTCATTTCAACCACTCTACAGCTGCCTACACTAAGTTGCATGAAATTCAGACAACATGGACTACCAGAACACAAGATGATTCAAGATGTGCCAACTAGGTGGAATAGTACTTACTTTCTTTTGGAAAGGTTGCTTGAACAGAAAATACCAATTGCTAACTACTGTTTGAACACACCAAACCTACCACCATTTGATGCAAATAAGTGGGATGTAATTGCAAAACCTGTCAAGTTATTGAGAGTTTTTCACAAAACTACAGTCAGGCTTAGCAGTAGAGATAGTACCACCTCTGAAATTCTCCCACAGATTAGATTTCTTGAGCTGCTTATTGAAAGGGCAAGAACTGAGGGAGGATTTGGTCACCTGGGAAGCACAATTGCAGCTCTCAAAAATTCCTGTTCCCAGTAGTTTATGAAATAGTGACCACTTTTGCTGAGCTTTCACGTCCCCTACCCCCCCGCAGGTTAAGAACTGCTGCTTCAGATCATTTATGACTTGAATAACCTTGATAGGCCCAAGTAGCTTCATGTTTTTCCAAATGTACTGTAATGTAATGGTTCTAGGACAACTCATGCCTAGGACCAGAAAAAAAATGGAAAATTAATGAAAACATTTATTTTGTAAAATTAAAAATTAAATTTAAACATTTAGAATTCATGCAAGTTATTAATGAAAACATTTATTTTTAAAATTAATGAAAACATTTATTTTGTAAAATTAAAAATTGTTAATATATATATATATATCAATGTAAAGAACGACGCTTTGTATAGGAGAATATTCTGCGCAAGATGAGAGTGAAAGAACGAAACAAATGAAAAAATGAGGTAACCACCCGGGAATCGAACCCGGGATCTTCCGATTGCCGGTCAGATATGATAACCATTACACCATGGGCCTCACTCAATCAAATGTCGTAATTCCTCTACATGCACGCAGAAACCAATGCCCCAAATGGGCACCTTCCGCATGCCGTAACATTATATACATTATAACTGCAAACACGCAGTTTAATTAACGTAAAGAACAACGCTTTGTATAGGAGAATATTCTGCGCAAGATGAGAGCGAAAGAACAAAACAAATGAAAAAATGAGGTAACCACCCGGGAATCGAACCCGGGATCTTCCGATTGCTGGTCAGATATGATAACCATTACACCACAGGCCTCACTCAATCAAATGTCGTAATTCCTCTACATGCACGCAGAAACCAATGCCCCATGTAGAGGAATTACGACATTTGATTGAGTGAGGCCTGTGGTGTAATGGTTATCATATCTGACCGGCAATCGGAAGATCCCAGGTTCAATTCCTGGGTGGTTACCTCATTTTTTCATTTGTTTCGTTCTTTCACTCTCATCTTACGCAGAATATTCTCCTATACAAAGCATCGTTCTTTATGTTAATTATACTGTGTGTTTGCAGTTATAATGTATATAATGTTACGGCATGTGGGAGGTGCCCCTTTGGGGCATTGGTTTCTGTGCGCATGTAGAGGAATTACGACATTTGATTGAGTGAGGCCTGTGGTGTAATGGTTATCATATCTGACCAGCAATCGGAAGATCCCGGGTTTGATTCCCGGGTGGTTACCTCATTTTTTCATTTGTTTCATTCTTTTGCTCTCATCTTGCGTGGAATATTCTCCTATACAAAGCGTCGTTCTTTACGTTAATTATACTGCGTGTTTGCAGTTATATATATGCCCAGTTAGGTTCATTGAATGCCCAATTAGGTCAACTGAATATCCGGTTGGGTTCATTGAATGCCCAGTTAGGTCAACTGTACGCCCATGATGATTGGTTAGGTTTAGTCATGATATTTTTGTTAAAACTAATGAAAATATCATGACTAAACCTAACCAATCATCAAGGGCATACAGTTGACCTAACTGGGCATTCAAATTTTATCCTATGTAAATAATGGTTCTCTATTTATTATATGTTTGCAATAAATAATAAATTTGTTGTTATTGTTTTCTTATCTTATTTTGGTTAATTTGCAGAGTTTAAACTTTCAGGGTGGATATAGATGAAAAGATCAACATTCGGGTGGTAATTGTTGAAGAGAGTATGAGTTGTCCTAGGTCTGAGTTGTCCTAGGTCTGAGTTGTCCTAGGTCTGAGTTGTCCTAGGTCTGAGTTGTCCTAGGTCTGAGTTGTCCTAGGTCTGAGTTGTCCTAGGTCTGAGTTGTCCTAGGTCTGAGTTGTCCTAGGTCTGAGTTGTCCTAGGTCTGAGTTGTCCTAGGTCTGAGTTGTCCAGGTATGTGTTGTCCTGGTATGAGCTGTTCGGTCACGTAATGTAAAGAATGCCAGAGTTTAGAAAAGTTAGTTGCCATTTATAAGAATATTGTTTCTCTTGTTTTAATCATTCTCATAGATAGCTATGGAAAAACTGTCAACTCTAGAGCACAAGCTCATTCATTGGAAACACAATGGAGCAGTCTATTCTATACATTGAGAAGCATGTTGAGCCAAAAATAAGAGCAATAGCTACTTTTCCAGTAAAACTCCCTAATTCATAACCTAACCTAACCAACCCTAGTTTAACATATTACCAAGCTGTTATGGACTGTCTTGTCTCTGAACACTGTATGGAGAGTAAATTTTTGCCACTTATGGTGCAGATCATGCCATAGCTAACTTGTATCAGTATTAATTGGGTATTGTGTAGTAGTTCAAATACCTCAACCATTTGAAAAAATGACCATCTCTTTGACCAAGAGGGAAGCAACTTTATCTATAATTCCAGTAATCTTGTAGTTTAACATTACAAATTAGGTAAGTGTACTTTTAAGTTGTGTTTAAACATCACAACTTAATTTTTTTATTTTTACTGTAGAGATCAATTTAAATATGGCAGGTTAGGTTAGATTAGGTGGTAATCTTGGATGAAGTTGCAATGTTAAACTATAAGAAATTTAATGTCCCAAATTAGTGAAATAAAAAAATAAAAATTATTTTGTTTAGACCACAGTCTAGGTTAGGTTAGGTAAGGTGTACTGTTAAGTTGTATTTAAATGTCACAAATTTTTTATTTTTATTGTAGAGGTAATTTTAACACCTTCAATACAGCAACATGTGTGTGTTTGTTGGATAAGCATGCTCCAACATATAATGACATATGTGCATATGTCCGAAACTTAAATATTTATAACTAAAAGCAGAAATTGAAGGGTTAAACATAGCAGGACATCAAAGGTGGATGTTGCAGAAAACATCAAGCCAATTGGACCTATTAAGGTTATCCAAGTCATGAGCTATACCTATTTTGTAATGATAAAGTTGTGCAAAATGTTAATCTCAAGTCAGCTAATTAACTTACAACTATTTACAGAGCTACCAAAGTAGCCTACATAACTTAAACTAGGAATATACACTATTTACAATCAACAAACCGTCTCTTTCATTCATGAAAGCATCCAAATTTTAAATAAAACTAACTAAGGAGCTATTATTTACCACATATGGCAAGTCATTCCAAAAATCTACTATCTATGACTGAAAAACTATTTTCAAAAATAAAGTTCATAAGTCTGTTTTCTAATTTTTTTTATTATGCCCTCAAGTTTTTCAACCAGACTCTAATAAGAAAAAGTTACTTGCGTCTAAATTGTCCAAACCTGAAAATATTTTGAACATCTATATCATCTCCTCTCAAACAGCATCTCTCAAAACTAAACAGAGTAACCAGTTCCTATAATCTTTCTCTGAACTCCAATCTTCTTTGGGATGAACTTGGTTCCCCTACATTGCATACCTTCAAGCATATCAATATCACATCTAAGGTGAGGGGCCCAAGCTTGAATTCACTATTCTAGGTGAGGCCTAACATAAGAATTATATAATTTACAGATGACTTCCTTACTTTTGTAACTAACATTCTTCTTAATAATAGCTAACATTTTATTTGCTTTATTTCTAACCTCTAAGCACTTCTTAGAAAATGTTAGATCACTACTAACTATAATGACAATATCTTTTTCCTGTCCAACATCTTCCAACCAGTTTTCTTGCATCTCATAACTAAAGTTATTATTTCTACCAAAATGGATAACTTTACATTTTTGAACATTGAATTCCATCTGTCATTTATTTGTCCAGGCAACCAATCTAGCAAGATCATTTTGCAGTTTATAAGAATTTTCTATATTTGTAACTGGGGCAACAACTTTTGTATCAACTGCAAATTTAGAAACTTTATTACCTACTTCCTTCTCTAAATAATTTAGATATAAAATAGAGTAATGGACCTAACACTGGTCCCTGTGGTACCCCACTTTTCACTTTCTGCCACCTAGATTCATGGCCATTTAAAATTATTCTGTTCCATCTTCCAACCATTTTTCTACCCAATTAATAACTGACCCTGATATCCTATGAGCTTTTAATTTATATAGAAGTCTCCTATGTGTGAACTTTGTCAAATGCTTTACTAAAATCCAAATAAATAACATCCACAGTGGTGGACTAGAGAAATAGGAGAGTTCATAAATGAGTGTATTAGAGCGTATAGACTTAGTAAGCGCAATGGCACGGCAGCTAACTTTAATAGATATATCAAGCTTAGGCATCAGGTTAAAAGATCAGTTAGGAATGCCAAGCGTAATTTAGAGATACTTATAGCTGCGGATAGTAAACATAATCCAAAAAAGTTTTTTGAATACATAAATAATCGTAAGCCGATAAAAGATAACATAGGCCCTCTAGTGGATGTTAATGGCGCTTTGGCTTCTGACGCTCAGGCGATGGCAGGTATTTTCAATAACTTTTTTGTGACAGTTTTTACCGTAGAAGACGTAAATAATGTCCCCGTGGATGATATCATTCCATTTAGTAGCGAGACTATTTTGGATGAAATAACTGTTTACGAGGGTGAGATTGCACATTATATCGATAGGCTAAAAGTTAGCAAGGCTCCAGGCACTGACGCTTTTTATCCCAGACATTTGAAAGATTTGAAAGATGTTATCGTAGGACCCTTAACAAAGATTTTTAAACAGTCACTCTATACAGGGATTATTCCTGAAGACTTCAAATTAGCTAACGCCACGCCTATTTTAAAAAAAGGCGATCGCTTAGAAAGTAGAGATTTGATTAATAGTAGTCAGCATGGGTTTCAACGCCATAGGTCTTGTTTAACTAATTTGTTAGAATTTTATAATGAAATAGTGTGCAAATACGATAGGCATAGAGCAGCTGACATTATTTATTTAGATTTTAAAAAGGCGTTCGATACAGTTCCGCATGGGAGACTAATTGCGAAGGTCAAAGCACACAGTATACGCAGTCAGGTAGCTAAATGGTTAGAAGAATTGCAAGGAGACAGAGGGTCGTAGTTAATGGTAGTGAATCGGGGTGGTTAGATGTAGGTAGCAGTGTCCCACAGGGTTCAGTGTTAGGCCCATTGCTATTCATAATTTACATTACGACATAGATGTAGGATTGACTAGTAACGTGTCAAAATTTGCGGATGATACTAAAATAGGCGGTAAGGTTGTTAATGAGGATGATAGTAATAGGCTCCAAGACGATGTAAATAGGATTATGGAGTGGACAGATAAGTGGCAGATGCAATTTAACGTAGACAAATGTAAAGTTTTGCATATAGGTTCTCGCAACAATAATTACACGTACACGATGGATGATAGGGAGTTAGCGAGCATTGACAAGGAAGTAGATTTAGGCATACGCGTATCTAAGGATTTAAAGGTTAGGAACCAGTGCCTGGAGTCTTGCGCAAAAGCTAATAGGATGTTAGGCTTCATAGCGCAGTTTCAAATTTAAATCAAAGGATATTATATTGCCCCTTTACAAGTCCCTAGTCAGGCCTCATTTAGAATATGCAGTTCAGTTTTGGTGCCCGTACTTGCGTGAGGATATTGATAGGTTAGAAAGGGTTCAACGTTGTGCCATGAAACTAATTCTGTCATTGCGCAACAAGCCTTATGAAGATAGGATTAAAGAGTTAGACCTGTATTCACTCGAAACTAGGAGATTAAGGGGGAAGCTTATTGAAGTTTTCAAAATCGTTAATAACATCGATAGCTTAAATTTTGACATTGTTCACTTTCGATAGTAGTAATACTCGCAATAACGGATTTAAGTTGCATGGCAGACGTTTCATTACTAATATCACTAAAAACTTCTTTACGTTTAAAGTAATTGATAAATGGAATAATCTTCCCGCGTCAGTCGTTCATTCTACCAGCGTTAATGTGTTTAAGAACCGTCTTGACAGACATTTTAAAAATATTAACATTGTTTAAAATAAAAAAAACAAAGTTAGCAACAGGAGCTCTGGTGGTGGTGCTCGAGGATGAGTCTGTTGACGATAAATGCCAGCTTGTGATGCCAGCAGAGCTGGGCACTTCCGCAAACACTTCCGCAAACCGCAAATTCTGCAATTGCGGAAGTATGTTTTTCGTTTGCGGATTTGCGGCAAAGTCATCGCAAATTAGTGAATTTGCGTTGCGGAACTAAGACCGCAAACGCAAATCTTTCCGCAAATTTCCCACGTGGCCACTGGCCAAGCCCGCTAGTGCTGTGATGCTGCTGTCACTGGAGAGGGAGACCAGCAATAGCAACTCCAATCGCCTCTCCAACAAGTTGGCGAAAGAGTTGGACAGTTGGTCCTCTGACAAGGAGAAGAACAAGGAGCTGGAGCAGAGCATGTTCCCCAAACTTCATCGCAACGCCTGGGTTCATGTTTTCCTCAAGTATAACATGGCCATCCCCAGCTCTGCGGCCGTGGAGAGACTGTTCTCCCAGGGGTCAGATATAATGAAGCCCAAAAGGGCCAGCCTGACCTCTGACAACTTCGAACGTCTCGTGTTCATGAAGGGGAACATGGACTTATTAAAACTGGATTTGGCTGTTACTGGAGGAGGACGACTGAACTTGTTGACAAAGCCAGAGGCGTACACTTGTAGAGGCTAGAGGGGTTGAGTTGTACAGTGAGTTCAAGTTGTGTACAGTCACAGTGTTAACTTAATTTAACTTGTGTAATGTAATGTGTGTACAGTTACTACAGTTACAGTACAGTCTTCTCTAACGTGTCTAAGTCTCAAAATTTATGAAATTCAAATGATTAAATTTATTATTTAATTTATTTACTATTTACTTGCAGGAGGTGTTTTTGTTCAATATAATATATCAATATATGTAGTATTTTTATTTCTTCTACAATAGTGATTTATTGTAATAAATTATTTTGCCTTGTTTTTAATAAAAACAAGGCTAAAACATTAAACATTAAAAAGATATAAAAACTTTTTATACCTCTTTAATGTTTTGGATACTTTTTATAGTTAAAATTGCGATTGCAGAATTTGCGGTTTGCGGAAGTGTTTGCGGAAGTGCCCAGCACTGTAAAAATTGGAAATATGGTTTGCGTTTGCGGATTTGCGTTTGCGGCACCAAAAATGGCAAGCAGTTTGCGGATTTGCGGTTGCGGAAGGTAAGGTTTGAGTTTGCGGATTTGCGATTGCGGAAGTGATTTTGAGTTTGCGGTGCCCAGCTCTGGATGCCAGCAATAAAATTATTATAAAAAAAAAAAATTAGACAAACACGAACGTAGATGTAGCTCGTAGTGTAAACCAACCCACTTTTTGTTAACTTTGCCTACTTTTTTTTTTTATCTCCGTACTTTGCATGTCTGTAGCTCTCTTTTCTTGCATGTTTGTAGTTTGCATAGTATGACAGTGAGTTAAGACTGTGTTTGCATGGTTTGTAAGTATTCTTATTTTACTTCTTTTCATCTTTCACTCCTCTCCTATTTTCTCCGACTATTTTTCTGACTTGTCGGCAGTGGCCAGCGGATGATGATGGTGAATCTTTTTTTCTCTTTTTCTGAATGAATGTTAACCCACGAGTGATAGGTGTTGCTCCTTACTTAACCCCTTATTCTCTTCTCTTCTCTTAACCCCCTACTCTTTCCTTTCTCTCGGGCTAACCTTAGAGTGGATCTTAGGGTCTTTGTTAGCCTTAGCTTCTGTAGATCTCCATTATCTACCTGTTCAGTTACAAACTCTAAAAAGTCTTTAAGAGATTAGATAAACAAGACCTTCCTGATTTAAATCCATGTTGGAAACTTGAAATAAGATTAAAAAATTCCAAATGACCTTGAATATTATTCTTTACCTTGCCAACCAATGTTAAACTGACAGGCCTATAATTTCCTACCTCCTCCTCACTACCCTTTTTGTAAATGGGTATGGTACCATACTACATTTACTTTTTTCCATTCATTTGGTACCTCTGCATAATTAATAGACCCAGCAAACAAAAATAGTTAGTGCCTCAGATAAGCTAACCTCCCCTTCTCTGAGAATCCTATCATATATAATTATCAAGTCAGGCAGCTTTATTTCACTTCATTGTATGGATCACTTACCCAACATTATCCTTTCTTATTTATGAACCTTATCAAGGATACCTGAATTTACAAAATCTGAATTAAAACCAGTTATTCAAATTTTCTTCATCTTCAGTAAAAGCAGAGCTAAAACAATCGTTAAAAATAGCTACCAAAAACAATATCCTGATCTTTATCAAACATCCTATCATCATGTTCTATTGGGCAAATGTATCATGCTTTTTATTATCATCATATTTATAAAAACTAAAGAATTTCTTTGGATCTTTGTTGCTATTTCTAACTAGAATTATTTCATTATGCCTTTTGCTCTTCCTAATCAAACTATTTAGCTTATTTCTTAACAACTGCCTATAATTATGAGGATCATGTCAAGAATAGCGAACCCAATTTTACCATGTCAAGAATAGCGAACCCAAAAATTCCCTTGTCAAGAATAGCAAACCCTGCAGGTGTTGGGTTTGCTATTCTTGACATGATCCAATTATGAAATCCAAAATACTATCACTGCCTTTAAATTCCCTGAATGACCTTTTACTTTTTAGCATTTTAGCTATTTCCTTGTTCCAACACAAAGGTTTCCTAATCTTGTTATTCCTAACAGTTCTGAAAGGAAATTAAGGAATACATCTACATTGTACAATTAGGATGTCCCAGCCTCACATGTGAAAATAAAAATTTGCAAGAGTCAAATCGCACACCCCTTTAATTAATTACACTTGAAGAAAGGAAAAAATGGGCAAAATTTCATTGGCCTATTAGGAGGGGAAGGGTCCCCTCATTGACCTTGTTTATTCGACCCTATATGAACAAACGTAAATGCTCAGCATTAATCATTCTAGAAAGGAAGAATGAAATGTAAATTCTTTCTAATGACTAAATTAAAGGAAATGGAAATTCTTCCTAATGGCACATTTCATTTCGGGGGACAGAGGATATTTTTGTCTGCTGAGGGGAACTGCTGGCGGTGGTATTCGACGACTTGGTACATGAGCTGCCATTCCTCCTCGTTTTTTGTCAGGCTCCTCGTTGAAATCTTCCGCCAGTTTCACTGCCCATTCTGCCACGTTGTTCACAGACTTCAACGATGGTGCACATCCTTCAAGATCTTTGGGGGTTTTTGGAACTGGCAACTTCAGGCAATGAAAAAGGTTTTGAGTCCTTTTTGTGACCAAGGTGCTCAAATCCGACCGTCTCACGGTCAAGACCCTCTTTCCCTCCAGCCGACGCAGATCTTTGGGTTTTCGGTCTTCTTGTGCAGGTTTTGGAGCATGGCCATCTTCTCTGCATCGGTGGTTTTGGAGAACATAGCGAGTCCAGCTAAATCTTCGCTTAGGTACCAGAGGTGGCCCCAGAATTTCGTCAATGCGGCAGTACCTACATCATGATCCACCGCCTTGTACCGCTCTAGGTCCTCCAACAGCTCCAGGTCATTGACGGGCGCGTCCGCCATCAATGGAGCCTCGAACCACCTCTGGAGGTAGATGGTGATGGCAAAGACGTTTATCCTGCATAGTGACCAGACCTCATGAGTGGTCAGGTGGAATTTGCTTCGGAAGATGAACATCTTAAGACAGTAAATGCCTTTGGCCATCCACCTGGCCCGGTGGTATGCTCCAGGACGATTGTACCGGAGATCTCGTTTGCCATGACCATCGAGGAAGACCAGAGCGAGGATCAGGAACTCCCAGTAATCGTCTCTTGGGTGGCCAACTTCAAGCTGTTCTTCAATGAAGTGGACAATCTGCTCTTTTTTCAATGCCACCCATTCCGAAAGGATGTCGCTTGGGCCATCGCCGTTGAACGGAGAAGCCTGCTTCTGGTCGATGAACTCCCATTGGGATTTGAAGCGAGCAAACAGCGCAATTTCGGGGACAGAAGACCTGAAGAACAGGTCAAAGACTGAGGTGATTACCAATTCCATCATGTGGTGTCTGCAAGCCAGGAAAAGAACGCGGCGGTCCATTTGGTCCTGGATAATCGTACAAGCGCCGCTGTGAATAACGGTATTCGCCGCTGTTGTGTCGAAGCAGAGACTGGCAATCCATGGTTGAACTTGTGGCCAATCATCCAGCACCTTCAGAACAGCTCCAGCCATCTGCTGTCCTGTGCTGTCAGGGATTTTTTGATCGCCAACAACTTCTCAAGATTCTTCCCGCTGACCAGCACTGGTATGCAATCCGATTTCCCTCCATCCAAATCAGGGAGGAGTTTGCCATCAAAGTGGACGACATGCGGCGTATCAGGATTGAACTCGGTCTTGATTCCGGCTGCCAAGTTCTTCCTGGACTTCTGCAATGAATGGTGAAGACTTGATTTGGACAAGGTGACCAAGGATAACTCAACTCCCGTGGCAGCGAGTGCTGGAGCCACAATGTGCATCGCTTGGCATACTGAGGTTCCAGTTCGATCCAGGGCTGCGGCAAAATTGGGATATTGGATGATCCTCCTTGCCGACACTTGGCCGTCCTTGGGAGCGGATCGAGGAGTCGAAGGACCAGGAGAGGAATATTGGACATCATCATTGGATGCTTCGGCCATGGACTCCAAAGAAGAAGAAGACCCACTTTTCACCGTTCCTTTTGCTTGCAGTGAGTCCATCTCTTCGCGGCTTTTCTTCTTCCTCTTCTCTTCAGCTGCTCGGCGTTTCTCCCACTCCGCTGCCCTGCGAGCAAACTCCAGGTCCTCTCCTCCGATGTACATCTTCCACACGGTTCGCTGGTCATTCAGAAAGTCTTGATCTTCGGGGACTTTGATGAGTTTCATGGCGTTGGCATGAGCTGTTTCGAACAGTGTATTCAGGTTGGCTTGGAATCCCTTTTCCCACTCCAGTTGCTTCTCTCCCCCACAGTTTCAGTTTCTGGCAACCTTCTCGTAGTCCGTGGAGAGGGCCTTGATCCTCTCGACGCACTTGGGCTTGTGGGAGGTCGGAATAGATGCCCGAGCCCACACCACCATAACTTCATCAGCTACCACATTGGCAGCTTCCGCCGTGGCCATTTTTTTCTTCTGAGTGAAGAACAACAGATGTCGAAGAACATCTCCCACTGTCGGGAGCAGACACAGCATTTCCAGGGGTTCATTTTGCAACACCCCCACCAACCACACAGTCTCCTGCTTTCTTGTATCCATAACCTGAAAAGAAATATGCTACAATTAGTATAAGGTAGAGAGTAGCCATTCAGCAATAGTAACACATGGTTTGAGGGGACCCTTAAAATTAAAGAACACGAATGAAATTCATCTTGCTGGCATGTTTTCACGAGTGGAAGAAATTAGGGGGGTGTGCATGACAAACTTCAGGAACAAAAAAAATTGGGACACTCTATTGTACATCCTCTAAAATTTCTTCTAAACTAGACATCTCAATAGCATTTTTATTGGTAAATTTATTATCCCACTTTACCGAGCCTTGCTAGGTCTATTAATTATGCAGAGCAGTGGCGGCTCGTGACTTTCAGTTATGAGAGTGCTGCCTCAGAAATTGCGAACAATTGTGTCAATTATAAAGGGTGATCCAGAGAAATGGGACCCAAAAGAAACCCCTGTAACTCTTAAAGTATTTGGAGTCTCTGGAGGGTAGCAATATATGCCTCTGAGTTATTTGTCCTTTCTTCATAATGTCTACCAGAATCACCCCTTTCATGTCCCAGAAGATGGTGGCCATAACCTTTCCTGCAGCGGGATCCATTTTGAACTTTTTCTTGCATGGGGAGTCTGCGTGATGCCACTCCATGGATTGGCATTTTGTTTCAGGTTCAAAGTGGTGTACCCAAGTCTCATCCCCAGTCACAATTCGTCAAAGGAAGTCATCCCCCTTTTGTCTCATATCAAACCAACAACTTAGAAGCAATTTCTTTTCTTTGGGCTTTGTGATCTTCAGTCAGTTCATGAGGAACAAACCATGAACACACTTCTGAGTATCCCAGTTGCTGAATTATCGTATTCACACTTCCTTCACTAATTCTTAGCTCCAGTAATAGCTCCTTGTATGTGACACTCCAGTTTGATCAAATGATGCTGTTAGCACATTGCACAGTGTGAGATGTCACAGCCGATGTTGGTCACTGCTGCGTGGCTCATCATCGATGCTGGCTCTCCCTCTCTCCAATGATCTTACACATTTAGACTAGTGTCCAACTGTGCTTTGATCAACAGCAGCATCTCCATAAATGTTTTGTAGACATTTGTGAATATTTCCAAAGTTCTGTTTCCTTCTCTGTGGTTAAGAACTTAATAACAGCTCTCTGTTTATGACGCACATCACTGTCAGACACCATCTTTGAAACTGTGTTAACCATCAGTTTTATACAAGGAGTGGAGGTTCAAACTGGAAAAATCTGGTTATGTGAAGTGCAGAAAGTTCAAACTTATGGCCCAAAAGACATTTCAGCCCCATGGCCTATTATTTAGCTAAGGAAAAAGGGTGGGGCAAAATATATTGAGTGCCCCTAGTATTTTATTCAAATTCTATTTTGAGTCTTTATCTGTATGCATTGTACCTCCAAATTTGTAGTTGTAATGGTTTGCATAGGTGCCCTCAGTATTGGTGCAGCCATATCACTATTTTTATCTTCATCTTATTCTGATCGTTCTTTTAATTGGCAAGACATTTGTAACTGTTTGAAAAAAATTTTGTGATAACTGTTGTACCCAAATCAGATTTTTACATTGTATCATATTTGAATGAGACTGATCTAATAAAACAATACAATACTGTGCCCTTTTTTCTTTGGACCTCACCTTACTGAAATGCCTAGAATGCCCTAGATCCACCCTTGGATGTATGTAACTTTCTCACTAGAGGTTGATGGGATAACTCATGGGCATAATAAGAAAATTAAAAAACAGACTTGCAGATGTGATCTATGAAGATACTTTTTGAAGTGGCTCCAGAACCTATGCGCAGGTTCTGTGGCTTACAGGCTACAGAACCTGCATGCAGGTTCCAGAGCCCATATACATGTAATAACTACAGAACCTGCTAGACTCTGGCAAGGATTTCAAACTGTATGGACTGTTGGAATCATGCAGAAAGACTTTTAGCTTTGAAATAGGTTCATACTATTATTTATAATATATTGTAATCACAACAATTCTGACAAACAACATGCCAACAGCGCATGAAAACAGTGATGTTGGCAACTCTTTTTATTGGGGAATTCTTTCACCAAGCTAGTGAATGATTTTATTTAACTTTGGATTAGACTTCTTCCACAAAGTAGCTCCTTGGCCAGCATGCCAGCCAAGAAAAGTAAGTAAGTAAGTAAGTAAGTAAGTAAGTAAGTAAGTAAGTAAGTAAGTAAGTAAGTAAGTAAGTAAGTAAGTGTGTGTGTTTTTTTAAGCTATAATTAACACATTTTGGTAAAAGTTACTTAAAATTAATCAAAACCTACATGAAAATTATTGACTGCCCAGTTAGGTTAACTGTATGCCCTTGATGATTGGTTAGGTAAGTCATGAACTCATGATATTTTCATTTAAACTACGAAAATATCACAACTTAAACTAATCATCAAGGGTGTAACAGTTGACCTAACCAGGCATTCAATTAACCTAACCGGGCATTCAATTAACCTAACTGGGCATTCAATTAACCTAACTGGGCATTCAATTAACCTAACTGGGCATTCAATTAACCTAACTGGGCATTCAATTAATCTAACCGGGCATTCAATTAACCTAACCGGGCATTCAATTAACCAGTAAAGTATTATATTCGCGGCTGCATCTGTAAAAGTAGCAGATAAAAATCAAGAATTATCACCAAATGATGCAGAAAAAAGCAATGTACAGGCAGTGTTTACATAGTGGAGCCACCTCAATGGGCCAAAGTGGCCCTAGTGTGCCCACTATAAAAATTTCTTATGTTCTTATGTTCTAATTAAATAACCAATTGTCAAGGGACAATTGGTTAAGTCATGATATTTTCATTAACTAATGAAAATATAATGACTTAACCTAACCAATCATCAAGGGTGTACAGTTGACCTAACTGGGTATTCAATTGACCAGGGGCAACTGAGGAGTAGATAGATCACAGCACTGCATTATTACATGTTCACATTAGAATAATTACTGTATAAAAACAAACAATGATGAACTTTGATATAATTAAGATTAGTGATGTAGGTCACATCCGCATCCGCATCTGTGGAACATCCGCACATTTTCTCGCATCCGCATCCGCACTTTGGACTGCGGATGTCGTGCGGATGTGGACCGTTGAGATAAAATGTCATTAATAAGCAGAAATTATCAAATTCTACTATATTAATAGAACTAGTTCATTGTGCGCAAAAGTGATGCAAGCGACAAGACGAGAGGCTGTTCTTGCATGAAGTTACTCTCTTGCAACCTACTTAGATCCACGTTACAAAGCTAAGTTATTTTCACCTAGTACATTAGAACGAGTTAAATCATCACTTGGCAAAGCAGTTGAAGAGCTTCAATCTCTTGAATCTGTTGCTTTGCCACCCACCAAAAGAATAAAAGTTTCAGTGACAGAACCAACACCTTCAACAAGCAAATCTATCACAGAATCTCTCTCTCAGTTTCTTGAGTCAAGCAGCAATGACGAGACCTACGCGATGTCAAAAGATGTAGTAAAAATGATCGAGAGCTATCACCAAGAAAAACGCCTGGCTGCATGTGACAATCCTATTAGTTGGTGGAAAAATACGCAGAATATCTATCCATACTTGAGTAAACTTGCAAGGAAACATTTAGCCTGTCCTCCAACAAACGTACCAAGCGAGAGATTATTTAGCAGTGCTGGATTAATATATGATGAAAAGAGAAACAGACTGGCAGCAGAAAAGGCAGAAAAATTAATGTTCCTTAAGCATAACCTTCCTATAATTAAGTTTGAACATTAAATGATGAACATCTTAGTTTACTTTATTTTAATTACTCATTTATAAATATGCCTAATAAAACTTTAAACTTAATATAAGTAGTTATCAAGCTAATTAAAGATCTCTTTCTATAAGGGTGCATTTGAGTTGGGTTCATGTCCCGCATCCTGGTAACACAATTATGGTTTCTAATTGTGGCTGAAACTCAACAAAATATAACGAATTTATTTGCAGACAAATTCACTAATTGATTTCTATATTAGTTAGATGCTTGATATTATTTTATATGTTCAGAGAAAAGTACAGCAATTATTGTACAATTAATCAATTATACTACATTATAGCTACAGCTCTCTCTATATAATAACTTATTATATACGTTAAACACAACAAATCTCGAATATATCCTAAAAAATAATGAAAATGTAGACATCCGCATCCGCATATGTTGAAATCAAACATCCTCATCCACATCCGCATCCGCGGATGTGAAAAAAATGACATCCGCTACATCACTAATTAAGATAGCAAGTTTCACACACCATGTTGGAATCTAGACTGGGAAATTGCGCAGAAGAATAACTAATCTAACAATCTTAATTTAACTTTCTGTTCTACATACCTTAATTATATTGAGATGGTATGGTTAACACCCCAAGTTGGTGGGAACTCCACTATTGGGAAGGATTCCTGAGAGCTCCCAAACCCCTCATTAGGGCCTGGGAGGTTTCAGTAATCCCCATTGGGCCAGAGCTTTCTTAGAAAGTCAGGCCTTCAGAGTTACTAAAAATATTTTTCTTCTCTTTTTAATTGATTATAACAGATTTGAAATTCTCTCAATATAGAGAATGTTAAAAAACATTGAGGCAATCATATGCCTGATTAAACAGCTTTGAAATTCTCAGTATAGAGACATCAGAAGCTTGAGGCAATCATATGCCATTTCAAGAGACGGGAAAGCATCTCACTTCTCCTTGATGGTGTGGTAGGTGATCCAGTCTTGTTTTTACCATTGGTGTTTTGTATTGCTTAACCATTAGCTATAAGAACCATGTCTCACATATTTGGATCACTTAAAATTATCATGTAAATATCATAATCATTTCTGAATGCCTGATTTCCTTTATAAAGACCTTGTTGAAAAAACCTAACTTCAGTTATCAACATGCATCACAATGGATGTTGAGCTTTCTCAGGCTGTGAACTAAATTGTACCTTTAACTGCCTTATGAGCAACATATTAATGCAAATACATATCCCAAAATTTTAGAACATTAATTACACTGGGCAACACGTATTTTATTGAATGATATCTGACACTTGATTCTAGGTAATTTGGGTGCGCTGAATACGAATTTCAACTCGGTTTGGCTCTATCAGGTCCTGATTCTTGTCGACAGCCTATGTGCCATTTTCCAGATTTTTCAAATTAGGACTAAAAAATTAAGTCATGTGTTAAATTTTTTTTCAAGTTTCATGAATACAAGCAGTTCAAACTACAGTAAAATTACATTATAACGATAGAAATGACTTAAAATAAAAAAACAAACAGATATGAAGCTTTCACTGTGGCAAAAATTTTCTTTTGTAAGACTTTCTAGCGTATTTGCTTGTTGATGGCAGGTCTCTTTTCAAGCACCAGCAGTAATCAGCCATCATGTGGGAATCCCAGCGGCCTTGGTACCGTTCCTCCATAATTTTGATATCTTGGTGGAATCTCTCCCCTTGTTCGTCACTTACATCACCTAAATTACTTGGAAATTGGTCAAGATGGCTATTCAAAAAATGCATTTTTATGCTCATATTGCAACCTAACTCTTTGTAGTCCCTTAAAAGTTTTTTTACGATTTCTTCGTAGTTATCTGCCCTATAATTGCCTAAAACGTTTTCTATCAAGTCCACGAATGAGAACCAGCCATTTTTTTCGCGTTCATTCATGACATTAGGAAAATTGCTGTCTTTAATCATTGTTCTTATTTGTGGACCGTCGAAAATTCCCGCCTTGATTTTTTCATAACTTAAACTTGGAAATTTTGAAGTTATGTATTTGAAACACTCGCCGTTCGTATCTAAAGCTTTTACATATTGTTTAATGAGGCCTAGTTTTATATGCAGAGGAGGAAATATGATTTTATCTCTGCTCACTAAAGGTGGATTAATTACGTTTTTTTCTCCGACAGTAAGTGATGTTCGTGCTGGCCAGATTTGTTTGAAATAATGTTCTTCCTTGGCTCTGCTGTCCCATAAGCAAAGGAAGCAGGGATATTTAGTATACCCTCCTTGTTGTCCTAGCAGAAAATTAACCATTTTTAAGTCAACACATATGATCCACTCGTGCTCCCTATATTTGATAAGATTTAAAACCTTTTCTATATGTTCATACTTTTCTTTTAATTTTGTTGAGTGCCCAATCGGTATCGAGCCGATATAGATTGCCATTATGCAACAACACACACTTAAGACTTCTTTTCGAACTGTCTAAAAACAAGCGCCAATCATTTGCATCGTAAGACTCAACCCCCATCTTCTTTAACAAACCAACTATGTCGCAGCAATATACTAAACTATCCTCTGTTCTAAAATATTTAACAAGTTCTTCTTCTCTTTTTCTGTAAAATGAAATGTATGTGTTTGAAGTAAGCAAGTTTTTCTCTTTAAGTCTTGAAGCTAAAATTTCCGCAGCCTTTTTTGGCAAATTTAGATCCCTTACAAGATCATTCAACTCGGCCTGGTTAAACTTTTGCGGATCGTTTTGACTTTCAAATACGCTGGGGTCAAAATCGGTGTCTGACTCCTCAAAGTGCATAACAATATTTTCAGGAACATCTTCAACTAATTCTTGAGTTGGCAGACCCTTAAATTTTGGAATGGGGATCTCATTTGAATGTAGCACAGGTCGTATCGCGGTGTCGAAATTTGGGTACTCGATACAATGTTTATTTTTCTTAGTGAAGCCCGAAGTCTTGACAAAGCAAAGGTAGCAATCGGTCTCGTGGTTAGTAGGCTCTCGCCACACCTGATATGGAAAAAAAATTGTAAAGCGTTAACAAAAGCGACGAGAGACTTGTTTTTATGAATTTTATCAAAAGTTATCACCCAAACATTTAACATTTCTATGTGTTTCAACCTTATGCAATATTTGAGATTCTTATAAACATTTTCTGTAAATTTTTGTTTATGTACCTAAGTTACAATTACATTTAGGTAAGTTACAGTATACTAGTGATTAAATTACGTAGTTTTATGAAATCATAAACTTACCATCGGAACTCCAAAAGGTATTTTTGAATCCGAACCCTTCGTCCAATGTCGCAGTCTTTCAATGCATATAGTGCAGGCTTTATGTGGAGCCCACGATTTATCTTGGTCCCCCAGTTTTATGCCAAAATAAGCTAAGTAAGCTCTTTTTACGAAGTCAGTTATATTTGCTCGTTGATGTGGAAGTGTAAAATTTCCACATATATAACAGAAGGAATCAGGGTTGTTTTTGCATTTGAACTTTCTAGTGCTTGATGACATATTGCTTGATTGTTCTGCCAATTTGTAAAGGTATTTAAAGCCCTTAATTCATATAAATTTAAGAAAATCTGAAATATAAACACAAAAATTAGTTTAAATAGGTACTTATTATGAAATAGGTACTTACAATCTATGAAATTAAACTAGAAACACGGATGAGTAGGTACAATATAAATTACGTCTAATTAAATCAACTATATTAAATCACGATGACAAAATTACTCACTAAATCATATGCCAATTCAAAATTATGTTAATGCCCAAACTTAATTAACTAACTCAACTGACTGACTGACTGACTGACTGACTGATTGAATTGACTGATTAACTCTGGAAACGAGTCGCTTTTATATATTTTAGTTGTCCCTCTAGAATACTCTACAGAGAACAGGAACGCTCGAGAAAATTTTAGAATTCTATGATATTTTTAGCTTAATTTACTAATATTAAAATGGGTTAAAAATGACAAAATTAAAAATATTTTTAGGGTGTTACATATAAAAATATACATAATACAACAATACCATAACAATAGGTACAAATACCTAGATAAAAACCTAGTTGCATAATGTGTAACTGCAAAAAGACTTAGCGAGTATTGAGAAAAAAACCTTTTTATGAATACGACGAAAGAGGAGGGGTGTTGAGCAAAATCAGGACCTGATAGAGCAAAACCGAGTAAACATTCGTGCTCAGCGCACCCAAATTACCTAGAACTAACTGTCAAATCTAATTCAATAGACAAAAAGTTGAAATTTGTTCCCCAGTGTTATCATCACTGTTAATTTTGCTCCCTTTTCTGGCATCATTGCACTCATGGATTCCTGTGGGTCCACTGATGACAGTGCTGGGGGATAATCTCTAAATGTTATTGGTTTTTTTTCTCTTTATCAGGGATTTATTTTTGGCTGGGACATTTGCT
Source organism: Bathynomus jamesi (assembly GCA_023014485.1). Lineage (NCBI taxonomy): Eukaryota > Metazoa > Arthropoda > Malacostraca > Isopoda > Cirolanidae > Bathynomus > Bathynomus jamesi. The sequence goes on from JAJOZX010000103.1 coordinate 609,893, forward strand.
TATTGAAGTGAATTTGGACAAAGCTTTTTCTTCCCCAATACCTGCACAAATGCTGAAGCCAGTATTCACATATTTTTTTTGTTATAAACATTGCTTTTGTTTGCACTGATTGAGCCAAGAATACCTTGAATGATTGCGAGATGAAGTGGGGTTTAAAATGACACATCTGGGACTTATCAGGTTCATACAATTTGGGTAACACTCACTGACCTTGCCCTAGTGACTAATATTCTTTGTTTTTTTTGCATTAGTTTTGTAAGTTCCTTTTTTTCTGTAAATCTTGTCTCCTTTGTGTGGTAATGGGCTGGTGATGGCCAATAACACTGATTCTGTTTATATAGAATTTTTTGTGTTTTTATATGCATTTGTGGGTGCTGAGTCCAAATCTGGCCTTGGTTTGTGTGTATCACCAATGGCTTCAGAGATAATCCATTTTTCATGTTTTACCAATATAATATTATGGGCGCAGCAATATTAGAATAATCAGGAATTGTCGAGAACAATCCGGATGTTCATTGACAGTTTCTTGCTCTAGAAATTACCCGAAACTTCCACTGTGCTATATAAAGAAGAGCACAGAGTCTGAGAAGTCAGTAAGTGTGAGCACACAAAGAAAGCAGGTTGTTTGTCTGATGGTTACCAGCACTGAGGTACTGTGTTTCTGCGCTTCTCTGTGCTGACAATTTGAGTGTTATCGATCCTTTTTTATTGCGAACATTATTTCAGTGTTGTGAATACATCTTTTTTCTGGAATCTGTAATCTGTTGCAGATTTAATAACCCTTCTCTCTATATCTGCAGGTTATGATTAATGTAGTACAGTTTGGTAAAGAGAATGGCAACTAGAGCTTGTAAACACACACCGGATATATTCTGCTACATTTGTGAGTATTACATAGGCCCCAAGCAAGTATCGCACAAGATTGTGAAAGGCACCAAGTTCTGGCTCATGTATCGGCTCTATTTTGGTATGCCTATGGGTGACCAAGATAAGCCCTGGGCACCCCATGTGATCTGTGGAAGCTGCCACTCCACACTTGAAGGGTGGCTGCAGGGAGTACACAAGGCAATGCCCTTTGCAGTACCCAGAATATGGAGAGAACCAAAGAGCCACCACGATGATTGCTACTACTGCATGGTAGATGTTTCTAAGTACAAGAAAGTTAAAGGAAGGCAGACTCTTCAGTATCCAAGCATAGCATCGTCCATAGCTCCTGTACCACATGGCGAAGGTCTTCCAATACCATATCCACCAGAATAGGTATCTATCCATTACTTTACCTTCTGTATTTACAGACACTGGGTCATTATGTGACAATTTTTCTTAGTGCTGATGCTCTTCTACATATATAGCTATGCCTATATTTTGTTTCTTTGCTTTACAGGTTGAAAATGAGGATGCAGCTAGCTCATCTGAGATGTCGGCTGGTGAGGATAGTCATGATGAAGAATATACAGTAACTTTCAGTACAAACCCTCACTTTCCAAATCAGAGGGAATTGGATGACTTAATTAGAGATTTGGGTCTGACAAAATCAGGGTCTGAGCTTCTGACCTCCAGACTCAAAGAGTGGAATTTGCTTGGAGAAGACTGCAAGAACACTGTATACTGAAAGCGGCATGAAGAGTTTGCAAGGTTCTACGATGTCAATGGCTCTCTCTGTTATTGCAGCGAGGTTAATGGTCTATTCACAGCTATTGGGTTAACACATATACCCTCAGAGTGGTGCCTGTTTACTGACAGTTCAACTCGGAGTTTAAAAGCTGTTCTACTCTACAATGGGAACAAATATCCATCTATACCAGTTGCACATTCTGTTCAAATGAAAGAGGACTATGAAAATGTCAAACAACTGCTCACTCAAATCAGGTATGAACAATATAACTGGGACGTGTGTGGTGATTTCAAAATGATTGGTTTCCTGTTAGGTTTACAAGGAGGGTTTACTAAATATTCATGTTTTCTTTGCCTGTGGGATAGCAGGGCTTCAACTGAGCACTATAAAACAGTTCAGTGGCCTCCATGTGAAGGACTGTAACCAGGAAAGTACAATGTACTCAGGGAACCTCTTGTGAAGCCTGACATAGTTCTGCTACCACCTCTCCATATTAAGTTGGGTCTAATTAAGCAGTTTGTAACTGCGTTAGATTTTGGAGTAATAGTTTTCCAACAGATTCAGGTCATGTTCCCTAAACTCTCTGAGGCCAAAGTCAAGGCTGGCATCTTTGTAGGACCACAAGTCAAGGCACTGTTGAATTCAAAGAACCTTGAAGCCAAGATGACTCTGATCGAAAAAGAGGCTTGGTGTGCTTTCCATGATGTGGTTCGTGGGTTTTTAGGCAACCATAAAGCACCGAACTATAAGGAGTTAGTGCCAAACTTGATTAAGTGCTATGGCAAAATGGGGTGCCGTATGTCTTTAAAATTACACTATCTGCATTCACATCTAGACTTTTTTCGTGATAACCTGGGTGATGTGAGTGAAGAACATGGCGAAAGATTCCATCAAGATATTCAAACGATGGGGAAAAGGTACCAGGGCCATTGGGATGCTTCCATGATGGGAGACTACATATGGTCACTGATCAGAAAGGATAAGAATGTTCATACGTGGAAGTCGCATTCTTCAGTGCATTTTTAAGGAATGCACACTGCATAACAAGGCTTGTTATTCTCTTATCGGTTCTCCTCATGATATATATTATATCCTTTGCACCATTTTGGGTTTGTCAAACAATTTTGGCTCAATAAACATTAATTTCCAAGTGTTTTTATTTTTAGAAAATATTTGTTAGCCTTCTTTATATACTTTGCCATATGGAAAGTGTGATAACCTATATTTTTGAAACAGCTGATGATAGAGCAAAACCAATATCATTTTTGGAATCAGCGCCCCAAAATCATTAAGAAATGACAGAAAAATCACAATAAACAGAAATTTTTTCAAATTTTGTTACCCAGTGTAATTTAATGGTTTTATTTTATGTTGACATTTTTGTGTATGGTATGGGACTAATGATGTTTGTTTCTTTTGTTTTGTAGTAATAATTTCTTTCAAGTGCTTAGTTGGTTCTGAATACACATTGGTGTATGATCAATAAAATTGTTCATATTTTCTTTAGTTACCTGTAAAAAACTTGCCTGCTGATGCAGTTAACCTTGTAAGTGTTATTGTTGTTTCGTTGATTAAATTAGGCAAAGGACATTTTACTTTTCTTAAATCCTCCCATCATAAGCCAAAGAGTAAGTCTTTAAAAGAGGCAGACTGGCTATGCCCCAGAGATCTTAAAGGTGAGAACCCAGTTTCAAATTGGTAGGAGCCACCTATCTGACAATCTCAACCATACTAAAATTGGGAACTTGCTCACCTCATTTCTCTCATTCTTAGCAGTGCGGGTGGTGCTGAAGTCAAAGGATTATTTTTACTCAATTGAAAGCCCTCTGGGTGGTCCTCACTGGCAGCTAAATCTCCCATCTCAGCAACCAGCAGCAGCTGCCATGACCCCACTAACAGAGTATCTGGTAGGTGAGTAACACAAATGCATCTTTACACAGATACACTTACCAGCATCACACCCCCATTTCAATATCCTGGGTTGTACAATTTTGCTGCAGCTAAAAGGAAACTATGGAAACATTCACCAGGGTCAGGATGCGTCTTCAGAAATAAAGATTGCGCTAGATATCCCAAGTAAAAGTCTTTTTTTACATCCATACTTTGGAACTGATGCTTTAAGGTCCCTCCAGCTTCATTCAATGTTCTGAGTATGTATGGGCTTTTGTCAATGGGTCTATAAAGTGGGAAATGCACACTTCACAGCAGAAAGAAAACCAATCTGTGAAGGTTTTCACCGAAATGTTTAATGCAAATCTGACAGGTTTCATAGAAAAAGTAGAATACGGTAGCAGAAATAACGAGCAAATAGAAGTACTTGTCTAATACTAAGATGGGATACTTTAAAAAATGTATTCTTCATTAGGGATATTTTAAAGTTGCACTTTTTACCATTTGACTGACACTTTTGGCAGCGAAAGAACTGGGTATTTTTATCAAAGGAACACACTTTCCCATACTTAGGGCACTTTTTCATAAACAATAGCAGTTTGTGACTCTGGCTAAATTTAACACAATCCTCTGTAACTAGTTTAAGCTCAGTGATGGAACATCCAGTGCACACATCCATCATCAACAACGTTACACTCCAAACTGACACATTTCCACCTCATTGCCACATTTTATAGGCAATCATGCGGTGGAATGGCACAAAGTAGTTCTTATTAAAAATATTAGCTAATTAAAAAAAAAAATTTAAATTAGAGATAGCAAGAATTTTTACTTATTCTATATAGATAAATTAATTTTATAACTAAAAAGTTTATTTTTGTGGAGCCATGAAAGTAATACCATACTTAACCAATTAATGGTTAATATTGAATTTTACTCCCAGTCACAAGCAGTTGAACAAGTACTATACATGTATATTGAATTGCCATTAAAAACTGACTAAAAATATATATATCTTATCTTATGCAAATTTGTTCAAATGTACTTTTTTTTAATAAAATATATCCTGTTTTGGCTATAATGTACTTTTTGTCATAAAATATTTTTCCTGATTTGGCAATTTTTTTGCTACTCTGGTGACTTAATTAGTTTATTGTTTTCTGTTCTAGTTATTTTTTCGTGACAATTTTGTTAGTTTGGTGAGTTTTGTGCTAGCAGTATGACTATATCCTCCTCCGTCCGAAATAAGGTGAGAATGCCAAGGTTAGGTTAGTTATGAGTTTTTCATTTTTACTCCCAGTATGGAACTTTCATAATGAGAGCACACTTTTCTGGTTAATTTTGAGGTGTTTTGTACGTTTCCTGTGGTAATGCGTCATTTACAAGATCTCGTAACATGAATATATCCTATGTGTTTATGTTACAATATCTCAAAAACTACACATTTGCAGAGGAAACCAATGGCAGATTCATGCAAAGCACCTCAAAATTGACCAGAAAAGTTTGCTCTCATTATAAAACCAGACTGAGAGTAAAATCCAATATTTACCCAATTAACCTAACAGTGTAGTGTATCATCCATGGCACCTATATTTGGTAATTATTCATTTTAACAAGCATCTCGCTACCTAATGAATTGAAAACATGTTTTTCTTATGTAATTTGATGCATACCATACTGTTTGAAAATGACCTTCATTTCCTTGAGAAATGTGCCATTTTTACAGAAATGACCTAACCTAACCTAATTAAATAACTCAGGTTAATTGAATACCTGGTTAGGTCAATTGAATGGCTGGTTAGGTCAACTGTACGCCCTTGATGATTGATTAGGTTAAGTTGTGATATTTTCATTAAAACTAACAAAAATATCATGACTTAACCTCATCAATCATCAAGGATGTACAGTTGACCTAACCTGGCATTTAATTAGGTGCTGAGGTCAGGGAATAAGAAAGAACATTACCCCTAATATTTTGCAAGATACCTATTTAACCAATTTTATAACAAGATGAATGCATCCACCATTTTTTCTGATGCATAGCGGAATTGGTCATTTTTTGGTAGTCACTGGACAGCATTTTTAAATTTTTTTTCTTGGCAATCCATACCGGTACTTTAGACAATTCTAAGAAACTTTTCTTCTATGAGTTTCCTCAGCAGATGACTGATTACTGAGATATCCATAGATAAAATTTATATATATCCAAGAATTTTTCTAAGTCCAAAACCATCTTCTCTGTGTCTTTTGGGACTTTCTTATTTGTTCGTTTGTGCATTTCTCAAGGGAATGTAACTGCACATGCGCCACTGATCTTAATTTAATAGCTCACTTTAGCCATGGCATCAGTGTGTGGAGGCTGCACTCTCACTGCGCTTGTATTATATTATTCAGGTTGTAGCTATGTAGATATATGGGTCATTCCACGTCAAGTGGACCAAGTTTGGAAAAGTGCCCCACCTCACCATGTCAGATTTTGTTCTAACTTTGCTCACAGATTCCTTTAAGCCTTAAAGTTAGTTCCATATCTCTTATGGTTCTGTCACTAGGGCTCAGGCTCCAAGAGCATGGGCTACTCTGTCCATCACATTGAGTGCCGAATTATTTGTGCCATTTTTAGCTAGTCAGCATTCCACAGTAACAAATCCTTCTGCTCTGAAAATTTGCTCCTAGGGTCAAACTTTACTGTAGATTTCAAAACTCACATTACTAGAGCTCTAGGAAATATAGATTTTCCATAAAATATCCCCAAATTAGGCTTCAAATTACATTTTGATTCCTGGGAAGCCACTTTTAGAAAATTATGGCTCTGGATCTACTTGACTCTGTGAGCTTTTGTTAGAAACCAAGAAAGTACTGCCCATATGCTACAAAATGTTTCAATCCAAATCTTCCTACCTGTTCTAGTTGCTGAGTTATAGGCATCAAAAATGGCCAAAATTAATTTATGTGACAAAAATGTCCCATCTTTAAAGCTCAAAATGATCATGTGGGATGGCTCACACCATACTCTAACAAAAAACAATGAAAAGAGCATGTCCTGAAATACTAGGGCCTAGTTTTTTATTTTGGTGTCTTGCTTTTTTGTAGGTCTAGTAGAGCTTTGAAATTTTGTTCCATGTGATGTTTCTAGCGTTATATTGTTATTTCATTGGCACAATGTTTTATTTTTCTTTTGTTCTTATTACCAATTATATAGTGCAGGACTAGGTGCTATGTGCTAGGCTATACATAATATTTTTATTTATGTTCAACAACATGTAATACATGACTATTATTGTTTTCAGATCAAAACTGAAAATGGCCAAATCATCAGATACTAGTAGTGTTCATGTGGGAGAACCCATGGAAACTGAAAGAAAACTGGAAGCTTGTTCTATTGGAAATAAAGAGGGAACAGAGTGTCACCTGAAAACATATTCCAGAAAATGTGGTTTGAAACTGTTCACAGAGCTGACAGTTCAGGAAAGACTACTTTTTCTTTGAACAGGAATAGAAGAAGTCCAATTTAAGGAAGATGCATGCATATGCTTGCACCATAAACAGCTTCTTTTTACCAGATATCAGTCTGCAGAAGCACTGTTGCAACCCATTTGAATATCATAAATCAACATTACCCAAAAAATCACTTCGGGCAATTGACATTGCAACAGTTCAACTGTTGAAGGAAGAGACTGGCAAAGACATCAAGCCTGGACAGAAACTTTGTCCTGATTGCAGGAAACAGAGGGCTGAAATACAAAGAATCAGTTCATCATCATCAAGTGAATCATTTGATCCACCAGAAGCACAAAAGCAGAAACTAGACACCAGCTGTTCAGCACTTGACATTTCCCCTGTAAAGCCACAAAAAGTGAGCGAGAGAGATTTACCAAGATATGTCAAAAGAAAGACAAGACAAGCACAAGAAGCTATTGGTCAGAAAATGGCAGCTCTTACAGGGATTGATGTGGGTGAAACGGAAGCTAGCACAAGTCAGCAGAGGTGCAGAAATTGTGAAGATTATGAAATACTGTTGGAAGAATTGAAAAGCCAAATGGAATTATCAGACAAAGAAAGGAAACTGCAGATTCTAACTCTGGAGCCTAACAGCTGGTCTATACAACAAACAGAAGAAGAATTTGGAGTTTCTCTTTGAATGGTTAAAACAGCCAGGAAGTTGAAAGCAGTCAGGTATTCTCGCAATACCAGAAAAAAAGAAAGGAAAAACACTGCCTGAGGTAGTAGTAGTAAAAGTTCAAAAGTTTTATGAAGATGATGAATTCAGCCAGATGTGCCCAGGGAAGAAAGATTGGGTGACGGGTGTCTGTCAGGATTGATGGAAAAAAAGCTTCAAAAACAAAAAAGACTGCTGCTCAGCAATTTGAAAGAAATGTACATTGCTTGCAAAGATTGAAATGGCCCTGAAATTGGCTTCTCTAAGTTCTGTGAACTTCGACCAAAGTGGTGTGTGACAGTTGGTGTAGCAGGGGTACACAGTGTTTGTGTATGTACAATTCACCAAAATGTGAAACTGATATTGGCTGGAGCTGATATTCATGAGGATTACAAAACACTGATGCAAAAATGTGTTTGCAATTTGGAGTCAAAGACTATGCTACAACGGTGTGAACTGTGCCCTGGAGCACCAGCACTAGAAGATCACCTTTCAGCTATTTTTACAGAACAAGCAGAAATGGATCCACAAGAAATGATTGAATATAAACAATGGGTTCACACTGACAAGGACACCTTGATTATGAAACAGTTGTCAGTAGAGGATTTTATCACAGAAATGACTTAAAAAATTATCTTCCTTTGTGGTCATCATTACGTTTCAAATCACCAAAGTGCTCACCTGAAGTCCCTAAAGGAGGAAATAAAACCTGAAGAAGCAATAATCTTAATGGATTTTGCAGAGAACTATTCTTTTGTGGTACAAGATGCAGCGCAAGGTTTTCACTGGGACAACAGCCAAGCAACACTGCATCCTTTTGTAATGTATCACACAGTTTCAGATGAAATTAGAAGTGAATGCTTTTGTCATCAGTGACTGTCTGAAGCATGATAATGTTGCAATACATGTCTTTCTGAAGAAGTTGATTGGATTTCTGAAAGAAAATTTTGAAGTAATCAAGCACATTCATTACTTCAGTGATGGTGCTGCAGGCCAGTACAAAAACTACAAAAATTTCATCAACCTTTGTTGGCACAGCAAAGATTTTGGTGGGATAACAGCAGAATGGAACTTTTTTGCTACCAGCCATGGAAAATCAGCATGTGATGGTGTAGGGGGCACTGTGAAAAGATTGGCAGCTCATGCCAGCTTGCAAAGACCAGTAACTGGTCAGATTCTCACCAACTGATCTCTCTGAATTTTGCCAAAAAGATGTGCACGGAATTACATTCTTTTTTGTTTCAACTGATGAAATAGAAGAGAGAGAAGCACAGGAAATAAGATTTAATCATGGGCATACAGTAGCTGGAACTCGAGAAAATCATCATTTTGTTCCAGTAAATGATAAACAGATTCAAGTTAGCCGAGTTTCAAGATCTACATGTTATTTTGTGGCCAATGTTAGAATATACAGTGACACTGATCAATAGAGACTTCAAAAAAGTTCGTAAAAGTTTTTATGAACTTTTTTGAACTTTTGGTACTTTTACGAACTTTTTGAACTTTTTGAACTTTTAATAATGTTATGAACTTTAAGTAGTTTTATGCACTTTTTGTAATATTATTATTAATAATATTACAAACAGTGCATAAAATTACTTTAAAAGTCCAAAATATTAATAATGTATTAATATTTTTGACTTTTAAATAAATTTATTAACTTAAACCAGTGAAATAAGAGAGTTTGTGTTAAGATTAGATCCTGAATCACAAGCGATCATGGATACTCAAGAATTACTAGATGATTCAAAGCTACCACAAGATATTGCTTTCATAGCATCAAACTTTAAATGCTTGACAGATGCAATAAAAAAATTGGAAGGTGGTTTAAGTCTAGTGGATGCAATCAATGTTGTAGAAAATGTAAAGACAACAATAATAGGTTCATATAAAGACAAATTAGATGATGTTCTGAAAAATAATCCTGATTTCGTGGTTCTCTCCAGATGTGCTCAGATTCTGCAAGGAAGAGGAGATTACGATTTTCAGTGCTCTCCAGAGATTGTGCACGCCTTAAAATTTGCTCCAATAGTTTGTCGAAGTTGAGCGATTCTTTTCCTTTTACAAAGATGTAATTGTGCCAAAGAGACTGAACTTAACTTTCGAGCATATAGAAGAGAATATGATTCTTCAATGGAATAAAGGTATTGCTTAACATGTTCAATAACTTCTGTGTTTGTTTAATGAATAAAGTAAAAGTTTTTCTTTGGAATTTCATAGTTTTTATAATTTTGTATTTTTTAAAATCTAATTTTGTCTTTTAGCAAGTGCAATGAAGAAGTATGCTTTTTGATGTGTAATTCTTGATACCTATAATTGATAGATCTAATTGATATGTAATGAATTTATTATGAACTTTTTTGAACTTTTTGGCAAATTTAATGAACTTTTTTGAACTTTCAAGGCATTTTTTATGAACCTTTTTGAAGTCCCTACTGATCAACAACAGTTGAAACTGTGGCATGCATTTATGATGATTTGTGGTGGCTTGGAAACATTTGTGAAGTCTGTGAGGAAGAAAAAGATGCATTAATTACATTTATACACCCTCATGGGCCAGCACAACAGTTTCAGTGGCCATCTAGAAAAGACAATTGTTGGATTCCAGAGTAGCATATCTTGAAAACTATTCCTGCTCCTACACTAAGTGCCATGGGAAGAGGGTACATGCTGCCAGGGAATACCTTGTCTACTATAGAAAATTTGTTTGAAAGCTTTGAAAAGGAGTTGCACAGTTCTGGATCCAGTTAGAAAGTCAAGGAAAGATGAGTTGGTGGGTTAGGGTGTGTCGAATTTTTCAACTTTCAAATTCCAAATATGAGGGGTGCTAAAAAGTTGCAGCATGACTTAGGAATTCTAAAGATATTTTTGTTAATTTAATATAATTTAGTTTTGCTTGGTAAGAAGCTACATAAAAATAGACTTTTTTGACTTTTTTGTGGAATTATATAATAATTATTATATTAATAATTATATATGCTGTATATATAATGCACTGCTGTTTTTGCTTATTTCACAGGTTGAAACATATTCATCAATGTGCTGAAGATTACTTGTCCGTCAGTGCTACCATCCTAACCAGTGGGAATTGACCTACAATGGCTTCTAAAAGGAGGACAAGACTGGGGACATTCACACATATGAGCAACCTAATTGGAACTGGTAGAGAGTTGTTGCCCTCTGAACTCCCAACTCTGCGAGACGTTCTGAAATATGGGCTACTGCTAAGAGAACAAAGTGGTGAGGATGTGAGAAACTACCCAGCAGCCAGTCTTGCAAAGGACATTTACCCTAAAGTGCTTGAAAAGTGGGAATGAGCAAACAGTTCTTTTGTAGCCCCCATTGTAAATTCACGAGTCACAATCTTAAACAAGATCCGAGAGAGCTGGGAGCAGGCCAAAAACATATCTCTTGGAGAGGAAAGCTACATGTCAAAGAGGCTTTCATTGCAAAACTTGACAAGCTTTTTGACATCCTCAGTTGCAAGTGTAAAATTGTTCTCTGCTCTGAATTTGGCTGCCTTGCAGATGCTGGTTGCAAAAACGAAACTCACATTAACTGTACATGCCCTAGGGAGATGAAGATCCCTGTGAAGGAACTTGCTTTCATTAAAGGTCAGAGAGACAAGTCTGGTTCTATTGGACCACATCAGATTGGCTTGCCAGATCAACCTGAGCACAACAGACAAGTCAAAAAGCAGAAGCGGCAAGAAGACGAAAGAAGAAGGCTTGCTGAATATAAGCAGACAAGCAAGCAGGATGTTTCAATGCCATCAAATGAAATAATTTTCTCTGATGATGAAAATGAAGAACAAATAGCTGATGCTCAAGATGGAAAGGATGGAAGTTATGAAGTGACATTAGAAATACCAAGCACGTCTTCAACTTCCAATAAAAAGCCAGAGTACACCACATTAGAAATACCTAATGTTGTTATGCATAGCATCAGATATGGTGTTGGCCTGCGTGCCACATCTGCCATCACCACTGCTGCCTTTATGGATGCTGACTTGATCACTGAAGAAGACAAGAGACTTGTAGTTCATCACAATAAAGTCAAGAGGGCCCAAGAAAAAGTTATGAGATCCCTGGATCAGGAATTTGATGATCTTTGTAAGAAGGGTGAAATTGACTACATCTTCTTTGACAGCCGTCAAGATACAACTAGTTATGCTGAAAGCAGACAATTCAGATCATCAGTTCCCCAGCATCATCAAAGAAGAGCATTATTCTGTGTGCAGTGAGCCAGGTGGAAGATATCTCTACCACTTCACTCCTGAGAAAGGCTCAACGAGAAAAAAACCTGCTGAAGTTATTGCTGATAATCTTGTAGATTTCATGAAGAAGAAGGGCACTGATAAAAGCCTGCAGGCCATTGGAGGTGATTCTACAAATGTTAACACTGGCTGGGAGGGTGGTTCCATGCATTGGGTAGAGGTCAAGCTTTGCCATAAGCTGATCTGGTTGGTTTGTGCCCTCCACACTAACGAGCCCTGCGACACTTCATCACAGCACTGGATGGGAAGACCTTGTCTAACAACAAGTGGACAGGTAACATTGGCAAGATGCTAGACACTGCAACCAAACTTGAAATTGATCCTTCATTCACCAAACTCTCAATTGGAGAGCCTCTTACTTCACTGAGTGACAATGTCGTAAAGGATCTCTCTACTGATCAAGTGTACGGGTATAGGATCACACAGGCCATAAGGACAGGAGAACTTCCCACAGATCTGGCCCTTCTTGAAATTGGTCCAGTGAGCCATTCAAGGTGGTTGACAACAGCAAACAGGCTTTGTCGCATATGGGTTTCAAAACATGGCCTTAAAGGCAAAACCCTCAACAACTTAAGACTGATAGTGGAATACATTGTTGGTGTGTACTACCCCTGTTGGTTCAACATCAAAGTAAAACACTCTTGGGTGGAAGGCCCACGCCACACCTTGTTTCAGCTGCGGCTAGTTAGGCTGCAAAAGAAGGCTGTAGTGGATGCTGTTTTGCCAACCATCAAGCGCTCAGCATGGTATGCATTCAGTGAAATGATAATCCAGACACTCTTGTGCTCAGATGACAGTGAGGAGAGGAGAGCTGGTGTCCAAAAGATTGTTGACATGAGGGGTGGAGATGATGACACACTTGGAGATCTTTCTGTACGTCCCAGGAAGACACCTTCCATCAACCCCAGTGCTTCTTCCATGTTGGAGCTGACAGACTGGTCTGACGGGGTATTTGAACCTCCTTTGACATGTAAACTGACTACAGCGGAAGTAAAGAAGTTCTTTGACAAGCCTATGCAAGTTCCACAGTGGCCCTGTCATGCTCAGTCAATAGAGAGGTGCGTGAAACAAGTCACAGAGGCAGCAGGCAGGGTGTATACACATGAGAAACGTGAGGGCTATATCAGAGGCCAAGAAGCAAGTTGGCAGCTGATGTCCAAGAATGAATCAAAGCAAGACTTGATGAAACTTGTTGTTTAAATATTTTTTTTTAACTGATGTCATTACTTTCTAATGTTGTTTTATGATTACAAGGATATGTTTTATGATTACAAGGATATGTTTTATGATTACTAGGATATGTTTTATGCAGAGAAACAAATTTTTATAGCATTACCTGACATTTTGAGAAGCTAAAATTAATAAATGTTGTTTTCCCAAGAGCAATTTATGTGCTTTTTAATCAAACGTAGATTTACCAAGCTAAGTGTTGAGTAGGGTGCATCAAAAATGGCAACTTTCAAAAATTGATTTGGCCCTACGTTATTATAGTTACATTCCCTAAAAAAAATTCACATGCAAAATTTCAGGTCAATTGATTAATATCTACTGGGTCCACCTAGCTCCTAAACTTTTACAAAAATGACAATTTTTGGGATAAATTGCCTTAAATTATTTTTTTCACATATACCTTTATTTTATTGAACTGAATGATCCTTAAGGTACTATAGGCCTAGTATGTTTAGTTTGCTTGTGTTTAAGCCATAGCTACTATTAATAATCATCATTTGCCATCATGAAATACCTATAGCTATTTTTTCTTATTTTCAGGTATGTAGACTACTTTAATATTAATCTATGTTTCTATTACATGTCAATTTTTGATATATGTTGGTGATAATAGTCAATATATGATACAATGGTTAATAGTGGTAAAGCCAGTGAAGCCACTTCTAGTGGTAAAACTTGTTCAAGTGGTGCAGATAAAGTTGATGTAAAAACACGAAAAAAACCTATATATTTGGATTAGGTCCTGACATCACAAATAATGATGCAAAGATTGTAGGATGTCACTTGCCAACAAGTGAACAAGTTCTTAGATGTTTCCTATTTCACCAGCAACAGGGTCTAAAAGAGAGAACTAAGCGAGATATAGCTAAAATTGTTTTAACAGAAATTCAACCATTCTACAATAAAGCCAACGGGTCATTCTCTGTCAGATCAACCAAAAAAATTGAAATTAACACCCTCATCTCTCATATTTTGCTGAAATTTGGTTTATAGGGAGATTGTGAGCCCTGAATCCATTTCTGAAATTATAAGGTCAATCCGACCAACGGTTCAAGAGATATGACCTCGGGCAATTTGAGGTCACTCGCGAGGTTACTAACATTTGGTGAGCCATAACTTGGGTAATAATTGTCATAATTATATAAAAGTATATATATTTAGAATCAGAAAATGACAAGGAATCCAAATATGCAGTTTTAGAACTCTAGGTTGAAAAAAAAAAAGTTACACTGTAACCAAAATTTGAGGTCACGATTTGACCTCTGGGGTATCAAATGAGAATTTTTTTTTTTAAATGTAAAAAATGAAGGCATAGGCATTGGCTATTAGAATCAGCAAAAAAAAGTTTGTTTATGTTAGTATTTTTCATGTAACTAACATATAAGTGAACACCATATTCATAAGTTGTGCGTCAATTCTACCTATTTTTTCACACTTAAGCTCATAATTTGACCTATAGAAATTAAAATTACATTTTTTATAGATATAAAAAACAAAGTCAGAGTTCTTGACTAATAGAAACAATCATAAAAAGTTTGTTTATGTTGGTACTTTTCATGTAACTAACTTATAAGTGAACACCATATTTATAAATTGCTTGTCATTTCAAGGAATTTTTATATCTTAGCTATCAATTTGACCTCAAGCTCCAAGAATTTAATAAAAATTGTATTTCACTGCTAATCTACACTGGCAATAATAGTTATAATAGTGAAAGGGGAAGACTAAGCTCACATGTAGCCTAAACAAACCTGTTGAAACATGTTGCTACTTGTCTAAGTGCAGAATCAACACAGATAGTTGCAAAATTCCTTGTCTACAGGTTAGTACAGTTCCAGCCAGCACTGTGGGTGGCTGGTGGGTATGGTGTTTTAATGAGCCTCAGAGACTATCAAGGCCTAAAATATTAAGTGTGTATAGCTATATATTTTCTAAAAAATATATATTACCTAATTGTAAATCCTATATCTTTACAGATCAAAATACAATGGTTCGGCACTTGAAATACTGCCAGGACCCTATTCAAAAACACAAGAAACGCATAACAATCAATCTTAGAAAAGTGACTGATGTACTTGTTGAAAAATGTGCTGGAAGAGTGAAAAAAGACTCATTGTTGTGTGTGAACTGCTGGACACTGATAATGAAAAACCCCACTATACTTAGTACCACTGAAAACAACGAGTCTGAGCAGGATTCAAATGAATCATCTACTATCAGTGGCTTGAGTAACATCTCTTCAATTCAAGATCTGGACAATGACAGTGATTGCTTGATAAAGGAAAATCCTTCAACTTCAGTTGAACCAGTTCTAGCATTTCTGGACCAAACACCAGTTAAAAAAAGTAAGTAATAAATTAATATAATAACTTATACTTTACTACAAGGTCTGTTTGATCTACTATATAGCCAATTATATAGCATTTAAGGTACTATAATTAATATTTAATTACTAATATTCAGGTGTGTGAAACCTTTTTTTCTGTTCTTTTCAGAAGGGCTGTCATTAAGCCAGAAAAAGCGCAAGGCTCGTGGTAAGCTATCATCTGCTCAGAAACACCTGAAGGAGAGGCTAGAACTCAGTTATGGTGTTCAAATTACCGAGGAGGTAAGTGATACTTCAAAACCTGAAACTAAATCTGAAAAACATCTAGACAAATTAATGAATGAATTGAAACAGTCATTCCTGGAGAGCAAATGTCACCATCACAAACTACAAATATTGACACTACCATACACATTGACACAAAAAAACAGCTAGTTTCTTTCAAACTACAACATACATGGTGAAAAGAAGCCGTTCACTTAAATCAGAACATGGAATCCTTCCGAAGATTCCACTAATGAGCAAAGGAAAAGTGATATCTGAAGAACACAAAGATATAGTTAGAAGATTCTATGAGTCAGAAGAGGTTAGTCGTATGTGTCCTGGCCAAAAGGATTGTGTGAAAGTTATCAGTGCTGAAGGTGCAATGAAGGTGCAAAAACGATTGGTCCTCGGGAATTTAAGAGAGATGTTTGAACTATATAAAAATGATGAAAAGAATCCCAAAATAGGATTTTCCACATTTGCAAAATTACGGCCATCATATTGTGTGCTTGCCGGTAGTGGTGGGACTCATTCTGTCTGTGTCTGCACATACCATCAAAATCCAAAATTGCAGCTGGCTGCATTGGGAGAAAGAGGTCTTTCATACAAGGATCTTATGGATTACAGTGTCTGCAGTACAGAAAGAGAGACTTGCATGATGAACTTTGCAATGATTGCCCAAGAGAAGAGGGTGTCCTGGATTTTCTCGAGTTACTTGACAGTGTGAAATCAGCTCCAAATGAAATATCTTACAAGCAATGGGTGACTGTTGACCGTTGTACAATGGTTGATAAGGTGGAGCCACTTCATGAATACTTATCATCCCTAAGCATGAAAATATCCCGCATGGTTCGTCATCACTTTGTTGCTCAGCAACAATCACAGTACTTCAAGCAGTTGAAAGAAACACTACCACCTCAGAGCGAGGTAGTTATAGTAGGTGATTTCTCTGAGAATTATTCTTTCATTGTCCAGGATGCTGCCCAAGGGTTTCACTGGGACAATTCACAGTGTACAGTTCACCCTTTTGTCATCTATTATAGATCATCTGCAGACCAGGAACTTAGCCATTTTAGTGTCTGTTTCTTATCTGCATCACTAAAACACAACACTATAATGGTTTACTCATTCATATTGAAGCTTATGACATATGTTAAATTCAGATGCCCACAATTGAAGAAGGTGCACTATTTCTCAGATGGATGTGCTGGCCAATATAAGAACAGATACAACTTCACAAATCTCTGTTACCATGAAGAGGATTTTGGTCTGTCTTGTGAATGGCACTTCTTTGCTACATCCCATGGCAAAAATGCATGTGATGGGATTGGAGGAACAGTGAAAAGAGCTACTGCTCGTGCCAGTTTGCAGAGAACTACAGAGAGGCAAATTCTTACACCAGAACACATGTTTCAGTTTTGTGAAGAAAATTTGAGCAAGAAGATAATTTTTTCTTTGTAACTACAGCTGATTTGAAAGATGCAGAAGAACGGTTGGAACATCGATTCAAGGATAGTAGGGCTATTCCTGGAACTCAGAAATATCATAGATTTGTTCCCTAAACAAGGAAGAACTGATGGTGTATCCCATTTCAAGTGGCATTGGAGAAAAGAAAAGAATAAGGAAAAGTCATTTTACTAATGAACCTGCAATGCTTGGTAACCTAAAATGTGTCAAACCAGGAGAGTATGTTGGCTGCATTTATGACATGCAAGTTTGGTATGGAATTGTGGAGGAATATTGTGAAGAGTTTGATGATTTCACTGTGAACTTTCTACATCCCTCTGGGTCATCAGGATCAAGTGCATATTATTATCCATCAAACAAGGATTCATGTGCAGTGCCAGGACATCATATATTAACTGTAATGAGTTGTCCTACCCTAAGAGGAGGCAGCAGAATTCAATACATTTTTCCACAAAAAGAAATTGATGAGAGCATCGAGCATGCAAAAATTGTATTAGGCTAGCACATGAATCCTCTAAGTAGGTCTTCCCCTTTCACTATTATAACTATTATTGCCAGTGTAGATTAGCAGTGAAATACAATTTTACATTTTTTGCCTTTGTTTTTATATCTATAAAAAGATGTAATTTTAATTTCTATAGGTCAAATTATGAGCTTAAGTGTGAAAAAATAGGTAGAATTGACGCACAACTTATGAATATGGTGTTCACTTATATGTTAGTTACATGAAAAATACTAACATAAACAAACTTTTTTTTGCTGATTCTAATAGCCAATGCCTATGCCTTCATTTTTTACATTTAAAAAAAAATTCTCATTTGATACCCCAGAGGTCAAATTGTGACCTCAAATTTTGGTTACAGTGTAACTTTTTTATTTTTCAACCTAGAGTTCTAAAACTTGCATATTTGGATTCCTTGTCGTTTTCTGATTCTAAATATATATACTTTTATATAATTGTGACCATTATTACCCAAGTTATGGGTCGCCAAATGTTAGTGACCTCAAATTTCCCGAGGTCATATCTCTTGAACCGTTGGTCGGATTGACCTTATAATTTCAGAAATGGATTCAGGGCCCACAAACTCCCTATAAACCAAATTTCAGCAAAATCTGAGAGATGAGGATGTTAGGCACTGGTTGATCTGACGGAGAATGACCCCAACATACCAATGATTACTGAGAAAAAAGCATGTGAGAAAATAATTTCATTGTCAGAAAAGAATGCGAAACTGAGAGAAATTCCATTGAAAAGAACAGAGCTACAAAGTACAAAGACAAGACTAGAAGATATGGAAATGCAACTTAAAATGACTTTTCCACTGTGGATTAAAAATGCTGAAAAAAATTATGAGTAATCCAGAAGATATACAATTTCTTCAATCTATGCAAGGGGATAGAATTGCTTCTTTTGGAGCTCATGATCAAACTTTAGCATCCAAAATGAAGCGCATTAATTTTCGAAAATGTGAAGAAAATGCGAGAAAAGAAAAGGAATTGAGAGAGACTGAAGCTTTTGCAGTTATGTTGAATTAGAAAGCAGTAGCACAAGCGATACAACTACCATTGAGAGTGAGTCAGAAGCTAATGATGGAGCTGAAAAAGATGGAAAATCCACACAGTCAACAGTCTGTTTAGGTACTCAAGCTATCATTCCTCATGACATTCTGAAAAGACCAAAACTTGTTTCTTTGGCATCAAGAATGAAAATGACTCCGGCACAACAGGCTGCATTCACAAAAGCTTTTGTTGAAGAATGTGGTGGTAACACTAAGGCAGTGGCAACTTCATATGCTACAGCTGATAGAGCAAGACGCGAAGTAGCCCAAAAAATTTCAAGTTCCATTCAAAAATCCTGGAATCCTCCTAAATTGGCCTCTCTTCATTGGGATTCGAAAATAATTTCTACTCTGCAGGATAAATATGTTACAGAAGAACGATTAGCCGTATCAGTTGGAAATTCAATGGATCTCAAACTACTTGGTATTCCATCATATCATCCTAGTGCTGGTGGCAGTGGCCAATCTGGGAAAAACTTGACTGAAGAAGTTATGAAGCTACTGAAATTGTGGAACTGCTCCGATTCAATAGTGAACTTGGTTTTCGACACTACAGCAACCAACACGGGACATGTGAGCGCTGCATGCATAACTATCCAACAAGAGATTGGATGGCCTTTATTATGGTCTGCATGCAGGCATCATGTTGGTGAAGTTATTATTTGTCGTGTGTTTCAGGACATGAAAGTAGAAACTTTGAGTGGACCAGAAATTAATGTCTAACAGATTGAGAAAAGTTTCAGTGGATTTCCAAGGATGAAAAATTGAAAAAAATTGACTTCAATCAGTACTCCAAAGCTGTCCAGGAGATTCTTCAGGAATGGACTGATTATGCAATTCAAATAAGTAATATAGAAAAGCAACATACACGATATGACTACAAACAATTTTCTGACTTAGTTGTGTTATACTTAAATGCAGGACCTAGTGATAAGGATATAACCCTTCAGCGACCTGGTGCTATACATAGAGCCAGATGGATGAGTAAAGCAATATATGCTCTAAAAATTGCATTACTAGAAGATAATATCTCGAAACTACCTTCAGTAACAATCACAAACAAGCAACAAATTCTGAAACTAAGAGACTTTGCAACCTTCATTTCACTGATTTACTACCCATGGTGGATGACCTGCTCTTCAGTTTTTGATGCACCATGGCACGATTTGCAGCTTTACAAAAAGCTTCTTAGATACAAGGAAGTAAACAAGCAAATGGCAAAAAGTGCTCTAGCATCTTTGAAATGTCATCTCTGGTACCTTTCATCAGAGATGATTCCTCTTGTATTATTCAGCGATTTGGTTCCAAAAAATGAACTTCATGCTATAACAAACCATCTACTTTCCTATAAACCACACAAGATTGAGACTGGTTCCAGAAGGTAGACTTGGATCTAGTTTTGGAAAGCCTAATTTCCCTACCAATCTACGATCGGAAACCACACTAGCTGACTTGGTTGACAAAAACTCATGGTTCATATTCTCTTCACTACAGTTAGACTATGATTTTTTAATGGTTGAGATTGTTGAATGGAAAACAACAGCATCATTTATATCTTCCAAAGAAAAACTTTTGGCTATAAATGTCATAAATGATGGCTCTGAGAGGGCAGTAAAACTATGCAGTGACTTTTATGAGGCTGCAAGGACTGAAGAACATCTTCAAAATGTTCTCCAAGTTGTAGAAGCTGACAGAAAAGCCACTCCTAATCTGAGAAAGAGACAAGCTTCTTTATCATCCGTTTTAAAAGAAAAATGGACAAAGAAGAAGAATTAAGATATCAATAAGCAATAAATCAATTTTTACAAGTATTTTATCATGAAATACCATTTTTAATAGGTGGAGGTGGTCGGTGGGATGCTTGGCAAGTTGGGTCCTCATCCCGCATCCTGGTAACTCACTTCATGATTCTCAGAATAATACAAAAAAAAGTCTAAAAAGACAGATAATTTCATGAATTGAGGCTAAAACTTGCCTAAAACTAACTATATTTACAATTTTTTTTTCAAACAAAATCTACAATGCTTACACATAAGATTTTCTAGTAAAACCATAAAATTCCACAATTGTCAAATTTTCATCTTCGAAGTGGACCCACTAAATATTGTCAGAACAGCTTGAAACATGGACACTGAAGGTTTGTTGGGGATTGTAACCATAATATCATAGGGCCAAATCAATATCCGAAGTTCAAAATTTCACCCCTTATAGGCTGATGCACCCTAGTGTTGAGCAATCACAAAAATAATAGCAGATTTGAATTCTTCACATCCAAAAACATATTTTTAAAACCCCTCAGTGAAGGAATTGGCAAAAATTAATTTTCACCTCCCAAATTGACACACCCTATTGGTGGGTGGGCGGGACCTGTGACTGGACCTGCACGGCTATCAGGCATGGCCCCTTGGTGATGGGGTTGCCAATTTCTCAAAAAACTGAAACAGACTCCTTTGTATTAATAAATTATCTTTATCTTTAATAGTTATCAATTAGAGAAATTGGTAGTGGCTTAGCCACCATGGACCAACACAGGAGTGCAAATAAATTAACAAATATAATGCTAGAAACATCACACAGAACAAAATTTCAAAGCTCTACTAGACCTACAAAAAAGCAAGAGACCAAAATAAAAAACTAGGCCCTAGTATTTCAGGACATGCTCTTTTCATTGGTTTTTGTTAGAGTATGGTGTGAGCTGTCCCACATGATCATTTTGAGCTTTAAAGATGGGACGTTTTTGTCACAAATTAATTTCAGCCATTTTTGATGCCTTATATCTCAGCAACTAGAACAGGTAGGAAGATCCAGATTGAAACATTTTGGGTTAATATTTGGCTGGACACAGGGGCTAATGAGAAATGAGAGGTTGTGTTTCATTAGCAATATTTTTCATGCTCTTTACGACGGTACTAATCATTTTTATGGAAATGTAAGATTATAAAAAAAATTACAAGTTACATTTTTACAGTGAATATTTCCTATTTTGGCTATAATGTACTTTTTTTATAAAATATTTTTCCTGATTGGGCTATTTTTTCACTACTCTACAACTTAATTAGTTGGTTGGTTTCTGTTTTGTCTATTTTTTTTTCTAATTGGATTCAGTTTGGTCGTGTTTGTGATAGAATTATGACGTGCTGTTCGTGTGGTTTCTGACTTTGAGAACTTGATTTGTCATGTGCCCTAGATGAAGAGAAAGCATTGGATGTTTTTATCAATTATGGCATTATTCTCTCATCCTTAACTTGCCCAAAATGTGACAGTGAGTGCCTCGAAAAGATCAGAAAATATTTAGGTGAAATAACCAATATTAACCTGTTAGGCCAACTGAATGCCCAGTTAAGCCAAATGAATGCCTAGTTAGGTCAACTGTACACCCTTGATGATTGGTTAGATTAAGTAATGATATTTTTGTTAGTTTAAATGAAAATGACAAAAATGAAAATGACATGGCGTGAAGTTGAAATAAAAAATACATTTTTCTAGTGTATTTTGGTGTGCTCTGTGGTTAGGTTAGTTAATTTAGTTAGGTTAGCTAGTTTTTTATCAGAATTACATTTTCCTGGTGTAGTTTTCTCTGCTTTGTTGGAATTTGACACACAATTCTTGTGCAAAATGAGTAGAAACACACTGTATTTTGGAATGGAAAAAAAAATAGTTTCTATTCATTTGCACAAGAAATGGGTATCAGATTCAAACAAAGCAGAGAAAACTACACTAGAAAAATGTAGCCCCTGTGTCCAGCCAAATATTTACCACATTTTGTAGCATATGGGCAGTACTTTCTTGATTTCTAACAAGATTCCCAGGAATCAAAATGTAATTTGAAACCTACTTTGGGGATATTTTATGGAAAATCTATACTTCCTAGAGCTCTAGTAATGTGAGTTTTGAAATCTACAGGAAATTTTGACCCTAGGAGCAAATTTTCAGAGCAGAAGGATTTGTTACTATGGAATGCTGACTGCTTAAAAATGGCACAAATAATTTGGCGCTCAATATGATGGACAAAGTAGCCCATGCTCTTGGAGCCCTAGTGATAGAACCACAAGAGATATGGAACTAAAACATTGCATAACTTTCTTTAAGGCTTAAAGGAATCTGTGAGCAAAGTTAGAACAAAATCTGACATGGTGAGGTGGGGACCACAGGTCCACTTGACGTGGAATGACCCATATAACTGTATGGCTATACAGATAACCATGTGATGTCTACAATTGGTACAGTAGTGGTATTGATGAATGATCCACAAGATCCAAAGTTAATGTACAGCTAGTAGATGTGTGACAATCTGCAATTAGCAGAGATCAATTGGATCTTAATTTTGCATGTAACTGTATTTATGGTTTGTTTATATTAACAGTGGAGCCACCCAGATGGGCCGAAGGGCCCTAGTATGCCCACTATAAAATTGTTACTACCATGTTACCATGCTTTATTCCCTCCACTGGTCTAAAGTTCTCTTTCAAAACCTGAAAGAACTCGTGCTGTCCTCTATGTCTTCCATATAAAACAGTTCCCTTTCTACTAAGATATACTGTAATCCATCCTTACTATAAAGCTCCCTCCCTTTACTTAAGAACATAAGAAATTTTTATAGTGGGTACACTAGGAGCCACTTTGGCCCATCGAGGTGGCTCCACTATGTAAAACTGCCTGTACATTGGCAACAACCAATTTTTACAAAACTAATTAATTGTTAATTTAAAACTAAAGATAGAATCTCTGGATGTTACACTCTATATCTAACTGACATGCAAATATATCAGATCCAAAGAATCCAGTCAATTTCATTACGGTACCCATCAATACCAGTACCTTGCCAACCAAAAATAAGTCATAGTCCATATCAATTGCAGACCAAGTCACAATTTATAACCATATACATTACAATATATATACTTAGGAGGAAAAGTGTAGGTGCGGCTGTAAAGACTATACAGTAATGTAGAAATGTGTGTGCGGTAAATATTTACATTAGGGTCTCCACCCAATTTTGATGCCAAAATATATTTTCCTAGTAGTGTATGATGTGCTTTGTTCAAATCTGGCCTTTATTTTATGCAGAAATGAACCAATCAAAAGTTATGAGACTTCAAGGTTTTAACATATTTTGGTTCATTTCCCCATAAAATGAAGGCCAGATTTTAACATTGCACATCAAATACTACTAGAAAAATGCATTCCAATGTCCAAATTGCTAGAGAACCTACCTAACCTAACTTACCTAACCCTAATATCAATGGATTCATCGTAGGAACACTCAGATCTATACTTTCTACATTTAAAAGATGACTGTAACACACCATGTTTGACAAACATTTCTACAGTAGAATTATCAATATTGTTAATATCTATAATCACATCTTCAAAATAAAATTTCATACCCTTCACACGCCATATTGGAAAACCAACTAATGAAGAAAACAGAAAATATTCTAGCCGCATACCTCATTTTTTTGTAGCCAAATGTGATTTTTCCACTCAAGTAGATATACACTTATGATGACGTCATTCAAAAATTATGACCAAAATAGAGTTAAGAAAATAATTTCTTTAAAAGCCTATAACATTATAAATACGCAATTGCGCAAATAATAACATATACCATTAGACTCCTAAAATTATGCTGAAACGTTTGATAACAGCCAGTATTGTCAACTTCGTGGAGACCTTAATATAAATAATTTCCGTATGTGCACCCATTTTGGGTTTCTCATTTAAAGGTGTTTGTGGGGCAAGTGAAGATCACGAGTTTTTCAATACCGTACCTCACAGTACTATGGGCAGTGGTGGGCACCGTTAACCAAAAAGTTAACTTCGATAATGATAATCCGTTAACCCAAATTTTTAACTCCGATAACGATAATCCGATAATTTTACTACAAAGTTAGCGGAAGTTAATGATAACTATTTCTTTACTAACATTTAAAAAAATCAAGGAAAAAAGCTTTAAAACCCATAGAAAATGTTTATTTATGCAAAATCCAACAATAAATAGGTATTTAACTATTTTTATCAAGTTTTGCAACTTTTTTGCTTAATAACTTTTTTTTATTTTTAATAAAAAATGTACTGATTGCATGTTTTGAAACCCTTGTAACCACTAACCATTAACTAAATTTTAATTTGCCAGAGAATTATTATGGCGGGAACTGAAAGGTAAAATTAAATTTTAGGCACATTTATTAAAGACTATGACACAATGTGCTGGTTGCCCTTCAGAAAGACCAACTTCTCAAAGTTAGGCCCAACTGCCAGTCTTGACCTCTTGGCAGTGGCGGTTCCTCATATGGGCAATATGGGCAGCCGCACAGGGCGGCATTTGTGGAGGGGCGGCATGAGCGCCTGCAAAAAAAATATAAATAAAAATAAGAATAAATAAATAAAGAAATAAATAAAAATAAAAAATAAAATAAAATAAATAATAAAAGATCAATAAATATATTTTTATTAATAAAAAACCATCTATTGCATTTTCCATAAACCTTCCCATAAAAGACCTAAACAATGCAAAATGCTTCCAGATTAATATTATTGGGAATAAAGGCCCATACTTTAACATATGTAATGTTATTTTTCTGGGTTTGGTTCAATAGTGAAATGTATATTATTTATTACAGAACGAATCTTCACACTAAGCCACTAAGGTCTGTCAAATAACTGCAAATGGATAAGAAGAGGTCAAAGCTATCAGGTGCTCAGTTTAGAAAAAGAGGAAAGAAGAGGAGAAACGAGCAAAAGATAAAGGTATAGAGCTATGTCATCTACTCTTCACTGCTATATTGCACTGCTATTTTGTGATATAGCTTTCTGAGTCATTTGAAGTGTACTATTATGTATATAATTAGCCATTAACCAAGGAGGTTGTATTATTCATTTGTTTCCTATTCGAAAAGTTTAATTTTTTTTTTTTTTTTTTGTATTGGGGCGTTTACCGCCACTTCCCGCTATATGGTAGCGGATATCATGGCGAGGCGGAATGCGAGAAAGAGAAACGGAGACGGAGAAAAGGCACTAGAAAAGGGAGAACAGCGGACTACAGGTGAGAAGTCACCTAAAGCTCAGATAGGATGCGAGATTGGGAGAGGAAGAGGAAAAGACGGTCAAGCGAGAAGAGAGGGCTCTCAGCGAATAAGGCATAAACGTTCGGGGGGGGAAATCAGAAAGGAACGGGAAGGCGCGACGACGTACTGACGACAGGGTGGGGCATTCCACAAGGATGTGAGAGACGGTGAGGGGCGACTGGCAGGAGGCGCAACGAGGAGCCTCCTGCCGGAACATAAGATAGCCGTGCGTGAGGCGTGTATGGCCGATGCGAAGCCGCGCAAGGACGACCTCTTTGTGTCTGGAGCGTGGAAAGAGGACACCCAATATGACAGACGGGGGTGGATGGACCAGAGTTTATTTCCGGTGGCATCGTCCCAGGACTGTTGCCACATGCGGTCGTAAAAGGAACAAAAGACCTGCACATAGTCTGAGAAGGGGAGCGGGCGGGGGAGGGGAGGCATCGAGGTGGCAGACCGGGCTATGCGGTCCGCCGCCTCATTACCGGAAACACCAACATGGGCGGGAACCCAGCAGAAGGTGACCCGGATCCGGTGAATGGTGTGCAGGACATGGTACTCCTGTTGAATAAGGCGTACGAGGGGGTCCAGGGAATCATAGCGCTCGAGCGCCTGAAGGGCGCTCAGCGAGTCCGAAAAAATGGTACAGGAGGACCGCGAACAACCCGATACCAGACGGAGGGCTTCCAGAAGGGCAAAGAGCTCGCGGAAAAGATGGAAGCCTGAACTGGCAGGGGGATACCCCGGGAGGTAGGTGACAATGACGGAGAGAAGACGGCGGCCGCGACACCTGCAGGGGAGCGTGAGCCATCGGTGTAGACGGGAACGTCGTCCGAATGGACGGGAAGATGGGCCAGAAAAGAAGACCGGAGGACGGCAGGAAGAGACTCCTTACGCAGGCCATGGAGCGCCTGGCAATGGCAGATAGGGGTGGTCCGCCAGGGGGGCGACAGATCGAAGGAGAACGGCAGAATAGAGGGTGGGGGGATCTCGAGGGATGAGAAAATCTCGGCCAGAGAGGCAGCGAAATGCCACGTGTCAGGCTGGGGTAGCGCCTGGGAGATCGCGGAGAAGAGTAGGGACATCGGTAGGCGGCAGATGCGAAGGTAACACTTCGCCATGAGAAGGCCCCGGCGAAGGGGCAGAGGGGGGGTGTCCACAGTCCACCTGAAGACTAGCGACAGGGGACGAGCGGAAGGCACCCGACGCCAGTCGAAGGCCATGGTGGAGAAGAGGATCCAGCATACGGAGTGCCGGAGAGGAGGCGGAGCTGTAGACCACACAGCCGTAGTCGATGCGGGATTGCACCAGGGAGGTGTACAGGCGCAGCAGAGTACGCCTGTCCGCCCCCCAGGTCGTGTGGGACAGATGACCCAAAAGGGAGAGGGTGCGGCGAGATGTTTGCTGCAACCGCCTAAGGTGTGGAACCCAACCGAAAAATCCGTCGAGGGTCATACCCAGGAATCTAACAGATGGGACGAGGGGAAGAGGAGTGCCGGCAAGGGTAAGGGCGAAGGTATGCGACAGACGGAGGCGCCGAGGATGGAAAAGCATACTGGAAGACTTAGAGGGTGAGAAAGCATAGCCAACCGAGGACGCCCAGCGAACCACCGCGTTGATGGCTAGCTGGAGCCGACGTTCAGCCAAAGACGCGAGGCGGCCAGAGCAATAGATAGCCAGGTCATCGGCATAGAGGGAGCTACGAACGGATGTAGGCAGGACCGGTGCGACTGTGTTCATCACGAGTGAGAAACACAAGACGCTAAGGACACTACCCTGAGGGACACCCTCCTCCAACGGAAAGCGGTCAGAGAGGGCAGAACCGATGCGGACGCGGAAAGAATGGGCGGACAAGAAGTTATAAATAAAGGAAGGGAGAAAGCCTACGAAACCCAGGGAGCGTAAGCAGTCGAACACCGCGCTCCGCCGGGTAGTATCGTAGGCCTTCTGGAGGTCGAAAAAGACGGCGAGTACAAATTGACGCTGGGAGAAAGCCTCCTGCACATCATGGCTAAGGAGAAGGAGGGGGTCGGTGGTAGACCGGAAGCGCCGGAAACCAGCCTGGGTAGCAGGGTACTGGTCACTCGCCTCCCTAAAAGTTTAATAAATTGTGCTTAATAACATGTTAAATTAATTGTACTAGCCTATTCATGCATTGGTCTGTTATGTTCTATTTTACTATTTGCAGGGGCACTTTTGAAATATTTTGGAACACCCTCTGCCACTAGCCAGGATGAGAAGCCGTCTACTTCTGCCATTATTGAGGCTGAGGAGCCATCTACCTCCTCAGCCTCACATATGTCTCCACAAATGCAGTCTGATCCTGAGGATGAAGAGCCATTTGCTTCTACTTCTCCCCGGCAGGACTCTTCAGGTGAGTTTGTGTGCACATATGTCTGTGAGTATGTGCGTGTGTGTGTATGTGTATGTGTGTGCATCCCTGCAAAGCATTTTGCAAACAGTTATAAATTATAATGTTATTATCACTGGGTCTGGGTTACTGGGTATGTGTGGTGTTTCACCACCATAATTCCATAACACCACCACCATAACAAAGTGCTGTGAATAATGTGTTATCTAACTTAGGTGTGTATACTAATGAGTAATGCTCTTGTTCTTTCTATTAGAAATGCCTGGAGCAGAATCGCCTCCTGAGGATGAGTCTCTGTCCACCGACCCTGCTAACTGGCCTTCAGTTCTGACTGAGAGAATTCGGACACAACTGGTTTCCAGGGGACCAAGTCAAGTACCATCTGACTTTGTATTCCCTAGAAACGACAGTGACGGAAGAAGTTTCCACCATCAATACTTCAGGAAGTCATTGGTTAGTGGGGAAAATATAACCAGAAGTTGGTTGGTCTATTCCTTAAAAAACAACAGCCTTTTCTGTTTCTGTTGTACATTATTTTCCAAGAGGAAAATAAATTTAACAAGTTTGGGACTCTCGGACTGGAAGCATGCAAGCTCATTGCTCACATCACATGACAACAGTTCAGAACACCTAAATTCTATGAAAATCTGGAAAGAACTGGCAGTGAGGATGAGAAAGGGGGAGACCATTGACAAGCAGGAGATGGCACTTCTGGAGGCTGAGAAGTTGAGATGGAGAGCGGTGCTGACACGTCTCACTGCTATTGTGCATTCTCTGGCAGTTAGGAATTTGGCACTAAGGGGACATACAGAAAAATTGTTCTCACCATCAAATGGCAATTTTCTGAAAGAAGTTGAACTGATGGCACAATTTGATCCTATAATGCAAGAGCACATTAACCGTGTCCAAACAGGGACCTCCAGTCACACCAGCTACCTCAGCCACCACATACAAAACGAACTCATTGATTTGTCGAGCAGCAAGACCATTTCAGCAATGGTGAGCGACATCAAACAATCAAAGTTTTTTTCAATAATTCTAGATTGCACTCCAGATATCAGCCACACTGAACAGTTGTCAGTTGTGATTCGGGTTGTGTCACTGGAGGGGAAGCCCCATATAAAGGAACATTTCATGGGGTTTTTGGAGGCAGAGGAGTCCACTGGTCAACATTTGGCATCTCTGATTCTGAAGAGACTGGAGGAGCTAAAAGTTCCTTTCATGGACTGTAGAGGACAATCATACGACAACGGGGCCAACATGAGGGGAAAAACAAGGGTGTTCAATCCAGGCTCCTAGAAATTAATCCCAGAGCTCTGTTTGTTCCATGTGGGGCTCATTCTCTGAATTTGCTTGTGGCCGATGCTGCTAAGGGATCTATTGATGCCACAAGTTACTTTGGCATCTTGCAGAAGCTTTACAACTTGTTTTCAGCCTCCACACAACGATGGGCCATTTTGAAAAAACATGTGAACATCACATTGAAGATGTGGTCTGATACAAGGTGGGAAAGCAAGATCAAGAGTGTGGAGCCCCTGAGATATCAGGCAGCTGCAGTGAGAGATGCACTGATCGAGGTGAGGGACCACACCAAAGACTCTGTAATAAAGGTCGAGGCTCATATCTGTCAGAGGAGGTTGGGTCATACCGCTTCGCCATTTGTTCAGTGGTGTGGCATGACCTGTTGTGCCAAATTCAGCATGTGAGCAAGCAGATGCAGTCTCCTAGCATGCACGTTGATGTTGCAGTAAATCTCCTAAAAAAAACAGAGAGAGGTCTCCGCAATTACAGGGCAACAGGTTTTGTGGCTGCACAAATGGCAGCCACAGATATCTGTGAACAAATGAATGTGGAGGCTGTGTTAAAACAAAAACGGCTGAGGTCCACAAAGCAGCACTTCTCCTATGAAGCATCTGATGAGCCCTTGATTGATGCTTTGAAGAAGCTGAAGGTGACATTTTTCAATGCAGTGGTTGATGCTGCAACATCAGCCATTCAGGAAAGATTTTCCACGTTGGAAATTGTGGGAGAGAAGTTTGGAGTGCTGACACATTTCCAAAATCTCACATTTGAGGAGCTGACAGAACAATGTGTGAACCTTAGTACTACACTACACTTTAAGGGACAATCTGACTTGGATGGCAGAGAGCTTGCACAGGAGCTGAAGAACTTGCCTGACTTGCCATCAAAGACCATATCCTTGCTTGAACTGCTGACATTTATCCATGAAAGGGAGCTCTCTGAAATATATCCAAATTTGTGGACTGCTCTCAGAATTGGTCTTACTCTTCCAGTCACTGTTGCTGAAGCAGAGAGGAGCTTTTCAAAGCTGAAGCTCATCAAATCCTACCTGAGGTCAACTATGTCACAGGAACGCCTTACCGGTCTGGCCATCATCAGTATAAATCATACAATTGCTGAGCAGATTTCATATGATGATTTAATTCATGACTTTGCATCAAGGAAGGTAAGAAGAGTCAGGCTTTAGATGGCAGTTGTGCTGTGGTGCAATTTATTTTGCTTCTTGTTCAAAGTGTAGCATAATAATTACCCTCTCTTAAGTGTCTTATTCTATTTATGTGATAGAGCATTTGTACAATTTAGAAATTTGATTCTCTAGTTTATTTATGGCAGTTGTGCAATTTAATTTGTATTTTTCCTGTTCTGATAGTATCATAATTACATTCTCTTAAGTGAGTTATTCTATTTACGTGATGAAGGATTTGTAAAATTCAGAAATTTGAGTCTTTGTTTTGGTTCTGAAGTTCCAACAATTAGTCCAATAAAAAGTTATTTTGTGAAAGAGTTATGTCTGTCCTTTATTTTGGGGGGATTCGAATGTGTGTGTGTTGGCGAACAGGGGGGGGGCGCTGAAGGTGAGGTTCACCCAGGGCGTCATGTAAGCTAGGACCGCCACTGCCTCTTGGGCCTCAGGATGTCCTTGCCGAGAGAGAAGACCCATTCCACTGCAGCAGAGGATGGAAGTGGCAGACTGAAGTTATGATGGTTTGAATTCATTCGCGGAGCGGTGATCTTCCGTGAATGACTCCTCGCAGTTAACGTATTAATGGACTTTAACAGACTAAATATAGCGTTATTGGAAGTTAACTGGTCCGATAACGATAAATGGAAATTAACTTCCGTTAATAGTCCATTAAAAAAAGTTAACTTCGTTAATTAACTGTTATTGGATTAATGCTTTAGTGCCCAACACTGACTATGGGGAGCACTGCTCAGCAGAGAAATCTCTTTAAATGGGGTGTGTAAGGACAGAGAGTATCCCCTAACCCAAGATGCTGCCTCCCTATATCCCACAACACTTGTGTTGAGCTGTGGGATCTATCACCTAAATGCACATAATATATATGAAATAAACTAGTACCATTCATGCAATAAAAATGGGCTTAAACACTATCACCAATGTCCCTTGCAGACATCAAACTATCCAACCTTCTTTTGAAAAAATCAAGTGTATCTGAAGTCACCACTTCTTCTGTCAGACTGTTCCAAAACTTAATTACTCTATTTGTAAAACTATGTTTTCTTAAATTTGTTCTACATCTTGGCTTAAATAATTTCATACTATGACCTCTAGTCTGGTTATTATGATCTTTAATGAAGAGAGACTCAAAATCTATCTTATCCAACCCTTTTATCATTTTATACATCTCTACAGAGGTGGGCACCGTTAACCAAAAAGTTAACTTCGTTAACCGCTAATCCGTTAACCAAAAAGTTAACTTCGTTAACCGTTAAACATGTAACGGAAGTTACCGATAAACCGTTAACGTTAACTTTTATTATAAAAAAAATGAAAAACAATATATATATAATTTAATTTTCCCTCTTCTTCTCGTTCTCCATTTTGTCCATGAGATGCATGTTGCCCTTCATGAAAATTAGCATATCAAAGTTTTCATCAGACAGGGATGATCTCTTGGCCCTCAGGATGTCCTTGCCCATAGAGAACAAACGCTCCACTGCAGCACTGGAGGGGATGGCTGTGTTGAACTTGATGAACAAGTCCACCAACACTTGCTCACCCAAGAAGGCAGCATCTGTCAGCAAGTCCTTGGAGTTGGTCTCCAGCCAGGTCTTGACCAAGTTCAGGGCCTTGCCCTTGAGTGACCTGTGGCTTCTGCTGCTCTCTTTTGTCTGGATGACAGCACTGAAGAAGTCATCCTCCTCCTCCTCCTCGTTGTTGCTGCCCACTTCGTTGGACTGCTGCTTCATGGCCTCCTCGACTGTACCCTCCATGCTTTTCCTCACCCTGGCGACCTTGGTGTTGTCATACTTGTCCAACCAGATGAGGCGAAACCTGGGATGGAAGGCAGCAGCCAGCTGGCATTCGTCATCCTCCAGGAGGGGCCCAAACCTTTTGTCGATGCCTGCACACCTGCTCAGCACTGAAAATAATATAAACTTTTAAACGTTTATTTATGAATTTTTTGGGTTAACGGACTTGAGTTAACGGAAGTTAAATATAACGGAAATTAATTAGTCCGATAATGATTTTCAAAGTTAACTTAAAAGTTAACTTCGTTAATTAACGATTAACGGTTTGTGCCCAGCTTTGCATCTCTATCATATCACCCCTTAACCTCCTTTTTAATGAAAACATGTTTAGATACGCCAGTCTTTCCTTATATGTCAATTGTCTTAAAGAGGGGATCATTCTTGTTACTCATTTCTGTACTTTTTCCAGTTTTTCAATATCTTGTATCAAATAGGGACTATTAAATTAAATACAGTATTCAAGGAGGGGTCTCACATATGAAATGTATAGTTGCTTTATAATATTGGGTGATTTGTATTCAATGTGTATCTGCATAAGATTGAGTCTAGCATTTGCTTTATTTCTGATTACCATACAGTGATTTGAGGGTTTAAGTTCATTAGTCACAGTGACCACGGATGGGGAGTCGGAGTCGGGAGTCGGAGCTTTTTTGAAGAGTCGGGAGTCGGAGCCGGGAGTCGGTAAAAACGACCGACTCCCGACTCTTTGATTCAATTTCTATATGCCAACAATTTACCAGAATACTACTCTGCCCTAAATAAATATCTTCCTGAACTAATTCTAGATTCACATTTCCACATTTGATTTATTGTTCTGGTAAATCTTAGCAAATGAATTTCATATTTCTATTTTAGGATACTAGGTACCATATAAAAATTAGCAATATATTAATTATTAATTTAATTAGCCCCTATTAGTAATGAGTCGTGGGCCTAGTAGAAAATCAGCAGTCTTTCAATATTTTAAGCTAAATGAGGATGAAAGTATTTTTATTTGTCAAGTAGAAAAGGATGGTAAAGAGTGTAATGCAAAAATTAGTGCTTACACTGGGAAACATGCTAATGCTCCAACTCGAGCCTCAAACTTGAAACGCCATCTATGAAACAAACATCCCAATATTTATAAGGTTGTAGATCAGCATGATAAGGAAATCCAGAAACCCACTTCTAGTCAGGCCAGTACCTCTATTTCAAAAAGTAAACAAGTCTTTGTTACAAAATTTTTCCACTGTGAGAGAATTACAATATCAATGACAAAGAAAAATTTTTAAAAATACCTTATAGGTTTAGTTGTAAAGAATGGGGTTGCACTTACATTATTTTCCTCCCCAGCTTTCCGTGGATTAAATGGAGAAATGGCGGCAAAACTAGGAGTGTCATTAGAGAGACATGATATTCGAAACATGATTTTAAAGGAAGCAGAAAGCCAGAAAACTTTATTGAAAACAATGCTGCAAGGAAAATTCTTCTTTCTTAAGATGGATGCCTGCATGAGACAAAGAATTAATTATATGGCAATAAATGTTCAGTTCATTGATGATGAAGGAAAACTAGTTATACGTACTCTGGCAGTGAAGGACACTGAAGCTCAACATTCAAGCGAATACCTGACCAAGCTAATTGAAACCATCTTGACAGAATATGAAATCACTAAAGAGCAAATATTATCAATTGTTACTGATAATGCTTCAAATATGACAAGTACAGTACAGAAACTTAATGATGGTGAAGTAAAAGGAGATCTTTTTGAAGACAGTAGTGAAGAAGATACGGATGAAACTGCTGACAATGATTTTGCTGGATTCTCAAATATCCCCCATATGCGATGTGAAGTCCACACATGCAACTGGCAATTCGTGATGGGTTAAAAGAAAGGAATGCTGCTAATGTAGTAGGTAGGTTACGCAACATAGTAGTGGCTGCAAGAACGCCTAAACTTGATGCAATATTAAAACGTCGATCCAGAAAAGGTGCAGTTATAGATCAAGCTACACATTGGGGGAGTACCTATGAAATGATTAAGCACCTTCTTGAATTGAAGCCATACCTTATCGATATGGCAAACCCAGATGTAACAATGACTGATATCCAGTGGCAGCAGGCAAGTCAACTTGAGGCATTACTTAAGTACCCATATGTGGTTACAAAGAAGTTTCAAGCAGCTGAATTGACACCTGGCACATTTTACAAGGAATGGAAAAATATTAATTATAAACTATCTCAAATTGGCGGCATTGTTGCAGATGGTATAAGAATGTCTATGCAGCATAGAGAAGAAAATTTACTGAATAATGACGTACTATTGGCTGCAGTTTATGTAGATCCTATGCACAGGGTACTTTTAACTGAAGAACAGATTGCTAGAGGAAAGTCAGCTCTGTGTGATGTAGCTGTGCGAATGAAAATGTTAAATGAAACAGATGCCGCAAGTAATTCAGAATTTGAAAGCTGCTCTAGTCCTGCCATTATGCAAAGCTCCTGCTCAAACTCTGAAGAAGAAATGGATTTTGAAAAATATCTCGATAATGAAGAAAAATAAAAAAAAGTTAAGCGATGCCGTTTGAGTCAAGATGATAAACCTATAAAAATAACCCCATTGACCAAATTCAGAGAAGACTTTAATGCAGCTTTAATAAAAATAGAGAAATTTGATCGTTCATTAAAACTTGATGTGATGAATGCCATACCAAAGGGTCATTCTCTGTCAGATCAACCAAAAAAAATTGAAATTAACACCCTCATCTCTCATATTTTGCTGAAATTTGGTTTATAGGGAGTTTGTGAGCCCTGAATCCATTTCTGAAATTATAAGGTCAATCCAACCAATGTTTCAAGAGATATGACCTCGGGCAATTTGAGGTCACTCGCGAGGTTACTAACATTTGGCGAGCCATAACTTGGGTAATAATTGTCATAATTATATAAAAGTATATATATTTAGAATCAGAAAATAACAAGGAATCCAAGTATGCAAGTTTTAGAACTCTAGGTTGAAAAATAAAAAAGTTACACTGTAACCAAAATTTGAGGTCACGATTTGACCTCTGGGGTATCAAATGAGAATTTTTTTTTTAAATGTAAAAAATGAAGGCATAGGCATTGGCTATTAGAATCAGCAAAAAAAAGTTTGTTTATGTTAGTATTTTTCATGTAACTAACATATAAGTGAACACCATATTCATAAGTTGTGCGTCAATTCTACCTATTTTTTCACACTTAAGCTCATAATTTGACCTATAGAAATTAAAATTACATTTTTTATAGATATAAAAAACAAAGTCAGAGTTCTTGACTAATAGAAACAATCATAAAAAGTTTGTTTATGTTGGTACTTTTCATGTAACTAACTTATAAGTGAACACCATATTTATAAATTGCTTGTCATTTCAAGGAATTTTTATATCTTAGCTATCAATTTGACCTCAAGCTCCAAGAATTTAATAAAAATTGTATTTCACTGCTAATCTACACTGGCAATAATAGTTATAATAGTGAAAGGGGAAGACTAAGCTCACATGTAGCCTAAACAAACCTGTTGAAACATGTTGCTACTTGTCTAAGTGCAGAATCAACACAGATAGTTGCAAAATTCCTTGTCTACAGGTTAGTACAGTTCCAGCCAGCACTGTGGGTGGCTGGTGGGTATGGTGTTTTAATGAGCCTCAGAGACTATCAAGGCCTAAAATATTAAGTGTGTATAGCTATATATTTTCTAAAAAATATATATTACCTAATTGTAAATCCTATATCTTTACAGATCAAAATACAATGGTTCGGCACTTGAAATACTGCCAGGACCCTATTCAAAAACACAAGAAACGCATAACAATCAATCTTAGAAAAGTGACTGATGTACTTGTTGAAAAATGTGCTGGAAGAGTGAAAAAAGACTCATTGTTGTGTGTGAACTGCTGGACACTGATAATGAAAAACCCCACTATACTTAGTACCACTGAAAACAACGAGTCTGAGCAGGATTCAAATGAATCATCTACTATCAGTGGCTTGAGTAACATCTCTTCAATTCAAGATCTGGACAATGACAGTGATTGCTTGATAAAGGAAAATCCTTCAACTTCAGTTGAACCAGTTCTAGCATTTCTGGACCAAACACCAGTTAAAAAAAGTAAGTAATAAATTAATATAATAACTTATACTTTACTACAAGGTCTGTTTGATCTACTATATAGCCAATTATATAGCATTTAAGGTACTATAATTAATATTTAATTACTAATATTCAGGTGTGTGAAACCTTTTTTTCTGTTCTTTTCAGAAGGGCTGTCATTAAGCCAGAAAAAGCGCAAGGCTCGTGGTAAGCTATCATCTGCTCAGAAACACCTGAAGGAGAGGCTAGAACTCAGTTATGGTGTTCAAATTACCGAGGAGGTAAGTGATACTTCAAAACCTGAAACTAAATCTGAAAAACATCTAGACAAATTAATGAATGAATTGAAACAGTCATTCCTGGAGAGCAAATGTCACCATCACAAACTACAAATATTGACACTCTCACCATACACAATTGAAAAAACAGCTAGTTTCTTTCAAACTACAACATACATGGTGAAAAGAAGCTGTTCACTTAAATCAGAACATGGAATCCTTCCGAAGATTCCACTAATGAGCAAAGGAAAAGTGATATCTGAAGAACACAAAGATATAGTTAGAAGATTCTATGAGTCAGAAGAGGTTAGTCGTATGTGTCCTGGCCAAAAGGATTGCGTGAAAGTTATCAGTGCTGAAGGTGCAATGAAGGTGCAAAAACGATTGGTCCTCGGGAATTTAAGAGAGATGTTTGAACTATATAAAAATGATGAAAAGAATCCCAAAATAGGATTTTCCACATTTGCAAAATTACGGCCATCATATTGTGTGCTTGCCGGTAGTGGTGGGACTCATTCTGTCTGTGTCTGCACATACCATCAAAATCCAAAATTGCAGCTGGCTGCATTGGGAAAAGAGGTCTTTCATACAAGGATCTTATGGATTACAGTGTCTGCAGTACAGAAAGAGAGACTTGCATGATGCAACTTTGCAATGATTGCCCAAGAGAAGAGGGTGTCCTGGATTTTCTTGAGTTACTTGACAGTGTGAAATCAGCTCCAAATGAAATATCTTACAAGCAATGGGTGACTGTTGACCGTTGTACAATGGTTGATAAGGTGGAGCCACTTCATGAATACTTATCATCCCTAAGCATGAAAATATCCGCATGGTTCGTCATCACTTTGTTGCTCAGCAACAATCACAGTACTTCAAGCAGTTGAAAGAAACACTACCACCTCAGAGCGAGGTAGTTATAGTAGGTGATTTCTCTGAGAATTATTCTTTCATTGTCCAGGATGCTGCCCAAGGGTTTCACTGGGACAATTCACAGTGTACAGTTCACCCTTTTGTCATCTATTATAGATCATCTGCAGACCAGGAACTTAGCCATTTTAGTGTCTGTTTCTTATCTGCATCACTAAAACACAACACTATAATGGTTTACTCATTCATATGAAGCTTATGACATATGTTAAATTCAGATGCCACAATTAAGAAGTACAACTTCACAAATCTCTGTTACCATGAAGAGGATTTTGGTCTGTCTTGTGAATGGCACTTCTTTGCTACATCCCATGGCAAAAATGCATGTGATGGGATTGGAGGAACAGTGAAAAGAGCTACTGCTCGTGCCAGTTTGCAGAGAACTACAGAGAGGCAAATTCTTACACCAGAACACATGTTTCAGTTTTGTGAAGAAAACTTGAGCAAGAAGATAAATTTTTTCTTTGTAACTACAGCTGATTTGAAAGATGCAGAAGAACGGTTGGAACATCGATTCAAGGATAGTAGGGCTATTCCTGGAACTCAGAAATATCATAGATTTGTTCCCCTAAACAAGGAAGAACTGATGGTGTATCCCATTTCAAGTGGCATTGGAGAAAAGAAAAGAATAAGGAAAAGTCATTTTACTAATGAACCTGCAATGCTTGGTAACCTAAAATGTGTCAAACCAGGAGAGTATGTTGGCTGCATTTATGACATGCAAGTTTGGTATGGAATTGTGGAGGAATATTGTGAAGAGTTTGATGATTTCACTGTGAACTTTCTACATCCTCTGGGTCATCAGGATCAAGTGCATATTATTATCCATCAAACAAGGATTCATGTGCAGTGCCAGGACATCATATATTAACTGTAATGAGTTGTCCTACCCTAAGAGGAGGCAGCAGAATTCAATACATTTTTCCACAAAAAGAAATTGATGAGAGCATCGAGCATGCAAAAATTGTATTAGGCTAGCACATGAATCCTCTAAGTAGGTCTTCCCCTTTCACTATTATAACTATTATTGCCAGTGTAGATTAGCAGTGAAATACAATTTTACATTTTTTGCCTTTGTTTTTATATCTATAAAAAAATGTAATTTTAATTTCTATAGGTCAAATTATGAGCTTAAGTGTGAAAAAATAGGTAGAATTGACGCACAACTTATGAATATGGTGTTCACTTATATGTTAGTTACATGAAAAATACTAACATAAACAAACTTTTTTTTGCTGATTCTAATAGCCAATGCCTATGCCTTCATTTTTTACATTTAAAAAAAAAATTCTCATTTGATACCCCAGAGGTCAAATCGTGACCTCAAATTTTGGTTACAGTGTAACTTTTTTATTTTTCAACCTAGAGTTCTAAAACTTGCATATTTGGATTCCTTGTTTCTGATTCTAAATATATATACTTTTATATAATTGTGACCATTATTACCCAAGTTATGGGTCGCCAAATGTTAGTGACCTCGCAAGTGACCTCAAATTTCCCGAGGTCATATCTCTTGAACCATTGGTCGGATTGACCTTATAATTTCAGAAATGGATTCAGGGCCCACACACTCCCTATAAACCAAATTTCAGCAAAATCTGAGAGATGAGGGTGTTAGGCACTGGTTGATCTGACAGAGAATGACCCCAAAGTATCCTGAATTAGTGCAAGATGTAGCCAGAACTGTTACTGCATTGCCACCAACACAAGTCAGCGTTGAAAGATTATTTTCAGCTCTTCGGTTAATTAAATCCCACCTACGGGCTAAGTTGAAGGAAGACATAATTGATGCTATACTTTTCTTAAGAACAAATTCTCCTTAGAGAGTTAAATTATTAAGTATGTTTTTTTAGCCTTTTTTTAATATTTAGCTTCAATATTAGCATATCATAATATATAATAGAAACAAAATATTCTTTACCAACTTTTTTTTATTTAGCTACGGTACCGTATGCAACATTAAAATTTTAAAATTATTAATCAAATAAGGTTATAAATATTTTATACAAGATCAATTTCTTTTTCTGTTAATTTTTATTTTTGTGTAATACAACATTAAAATTGTATTAAATTACTAAACTGGGTTATTATGTATTTTATCACACTCAGTCATTTTACACACCAAAATACATTTTTCTAGTAGTATTTGATGTGATTTGTTCAAATATGACCTCCATTTCCGTCGGAAATGAGATCCAACAAAGTTATAGTACTTTGAAGTTTGGCTCATTTTCAAGGGAAATGGAAGTCAAAATCTAAGCAAAACACTTCAAATATTACTAGAAAAATGTATTTTGGTATTAATTAACCTAACCTAACCTAACCGTGGCTAAACGAGCCTAACCGTGGCTAAACGAGCCTAACCCTGGCTAAACGAGCCTAACCCTGGCTAAACGAGCTCTCGTCTGTATCCACCACCTAATCCATAATAAGGTAATACTCTAGGCTCGTTTAGCCAGGGTTAGGCTCGTTTAGCCACGGTTAGGCTCGTTTAGCCACGGTTAGGTTAGGTAAGGTTAGGTTAGGTTAATTAATACCAAAATACATTTTTCTAGTAATATTTGATGTGTTTTGCTTAGATTTTGACTTCCATTTCCCTTGAAAATGAGCCAAACTTCAAAGTACTATAACTTTGTTGGATCTCATTTCCGACGGAAATGGAGGTCATATTTGAACAAATCACATCAAATACTACTACAAAAATATATTTTGGTGTGTAAAATGACTGAGTGTGATAAAATACATAATAACCCTAAACTGTATTATTATCGTACCTACTTTATTACATTTATTTATACTTATATATTTGAAAGTCGGGAGTCGGAGTTAGTTTTTAAAAATACCGACTCAGGAGTCAGGAGTCGGTTGTTTTTGGCTGACTCCCCATCCCTGACAGTGACACCCAAGTCTTTCTCTTTATCATCATTTTTAATCCAAATTCTGTTCATATTGTATTCAAATTCTGGATTTTTTGGCCCAATATGCATAACCAGGGTACCAGGCTATTACTCTAAGTCTTTTTATATTGTCATTGCTCCTGCTACTGACTTAACATTATGGCCTAATTTTGTATCATCAGCAAATTTTGAGGTTTTACTTGATAGGCCCTTCTCTAGATCATTTATATAGACAAAAGCAGAGGTCCCAGCACAGACCCCTGTGGGACTCCACTCAATACGGGTCTCCAAGTAGACTTATTTCCATTTAGATGAACTCTCCATTTTCTGTTTCTCAGTCATTCTTCTATCCAGTCAGCTATATGACCTCTTATACCATGGGCTCTAGCTTTTACCAACAATCTCATGAGGAACAGTATCAAATGCCTTTGCAAAATCTAAGTATACTATATCTACTGGCTCTTTATTGTCCAAATGCAATAGGACTCCATCATGAAATTCAATCAAGTTGGTTAGACAGGACCTTCCAATTCAAAAGCCATGCTGGGTATCATTTATAAGGTTGCACTCTACAAACTCAGTAACTTTACCTCTGATGATACTTTCGAGTAATTTGCAAATAATGGAGGTGAGGCTGATGGTCTGTAGTTTTTTGCCAAGTTTCTATTTCCTTTTTTAAAGATTGGAGCCACATTTGCTTTCTTCCAATCCTCTGGAATTTCAGTACATATCAATGATTTATTAAAAATAATTTCTAGTGCCTGTGCTATATTCTTTTTGGCAGCTTTTATGACTATTGGATGCATTATTATTATTTCCTGTATTTGACTCAGTTTTTGGCCTGTTGCATTAATCTCATTAGCTACACTATCAATCATCAGACCAACTAACTTAGGCCCACTAGACTCTGAGCTAGCGGCTTTCTTAAACCTTGCTTGA
Organism: Bathynomus jamesi; assembly: GCA_023014485.1. Lineage (NCBI taxonomy): Eukaryota > Metazoa > Arthropoda > Malacostraca > Isopoda > Cirolanidae > Bathynomus > Bathynomus jamesi. Next base: position 651,559 of record JAJOZX010000103.1, read on the forward strand.
GCACGTCCCTAACCTCATCTACACTCTTACTACAAAACCACAACATATTTAGCGACTTCATATCCCTGTACACTTGTTCTGTAATTTTGATGCAGGCTGAGTGATACCAATCATCACAATTCTCACATGCCACATTCCTTCTTACAAACTTTACAGTCACAGTCTGAAGTCATCTTAAATACTATTCCTTAATTCAGTTAAAAGCTTTATTGTCTAAGTTAGGCTATCCCCAAGATCGCTTAAATCGGCCTTTTTCTGGGGGTAACGAGCTGGCGGCGCCGTTCATAAAAAGGCAAGTTATGGTTTCACTAAACTTTTATTCTTTCCTAATTCTCCTTTTCTCATATTTGCCATTTAAAAAGGGGAGTTGGGTAATTACGGTTTTGTTTGCTAGCTCAAGGGGAAAGTGCGAAAAAGGTTAAACACCACTGCCCTAGATGGAATGAGCTAATGGGGCCTCGCTAAGCTATTCAGGGAAAAAACTCGGCTTGTACTGAATGAACCCCTAGATCTTTCTAAATACTAACTTAAATTAAGCTTAAAACTTAGGAATATAGTTATTTATACTTTAATAATAATAATCCCAATAAAGTAAAATCTGAAAAATTAATGCTATAATCCTTCAATAGTTTATAATAAAAAAAATTTGGAGCACGGCAGAGAAAGTCTTCCCACATCCTAAACTTTCAGTAACAGTCACAAGGCCAAGGTCAAGTCTACTCCAGTAAACCAGAGCTAGCCAATATGCATCGAGCTAAACGTGTTAGGCCGACATAACTTAACCGTTTATTAAAATCAGGCAGCATAAACAGTTATTAATTACAATTTATTGATCAGCATTTTGTTTCTGGAAGGAGACGATCCGAGAATCAGTGAAATTTTTATGCAGGAAGAAGGGGCCAAGGGCGAATGCCGCAAAGACGACTCCCCGCACCAAGAAGAAAGAGGAGAGACAAACTCAGGGTCCAAGGTTTATAAAATGCCTGGACACTCTGTGTTTGAAAGATTGGAAGTCATAGACAGGTGAAAAGATGGACTGAAGAAGATTGTTCCAGAGTTGAGCGGTTCAGTAGGTGAAAGACTGAAAATACCGATTAACTCTTGCGTTAGAGAGTTCGACAGAAAAGGACAGAAAATTGTAGTTTGGTTTGTTTATCCAAAGCCTACACGCCTGTAGACTTTGGTTTATCTTCTCAACCGACTTTAGCCGTTTTCGTTTCGTCCAACTGACTTGAAGTCAAGTCAAATCAATGCAAGTCTGCTGCGTTCTTTTCATCCAAAACTCAATATCCGACCAGACTTATTTTAAGTTTTGCTGAAGCCAGCTCGGGAGCTGGCAAAAAAAAAAAACTTGAGTAACTTTTTTGTAAACAAACAAAATTAAAAGTATTTAAAGAATGTATTGCATTGGGCTATTTAGGACCCATATATAAATATATTTTATTAATGTTAGAAAGCTAGCGAGATTAAATTTACCTATTTATGAGCCTTAAGTAAAGAACTAGCCTTAAGTCAGTGCAATTTTGGGCCTATATTGGCTTAGGCCAGTGTTGTTTCGGCGGACTCAAATCAAGGCCACAGTTCAGGCCTTATTCAGTATTATTGTGTGCTGGATTTATGACAGGAACCCGAAGTTAGGGCCCTGCTGACCCCTTTATTGAGTATCCGGACAAATGGCTAACTCTTTAAACCCAAAAAAGTTGGAAGTGGAAGTGGCAACACTCTCTCTGCTGTGCTCCAAGGTTTTCGACAAATTGTTAAAGGATTTATTATTGATTCTGTAGATTTTCCTTTATTGTGATTATTAAAGTATAAATAGCTCTACTCCTAAGCTTTAAGCTTAATTTAACTTGGTATTTGGAGAGATCTGAGAGTTCATTCAGTGCAAGCCCAACATTTTGATTGATTAGCCTAGGCCCCCATTATCTCATTCCATCCAGACCTTAAAGCTTTTAACTGAGTTAAAGAATAGTATTTAAAATGACATTAGACTGTGACTACAAGGTTTGTAAGAAGGAAGTTAGGGAAGGGGATAAGGTTGTAACCAGTGGTGGGCACCGTTAACCAAAAAGTTAACTTCGTTAACCGCTAATCCGTTAACCAAAAAGTTAACTTCGTTAACCGTTAATCCGTTAATTCGTTAAACATGTAACGGAAGTTACCGATAAACCGTTAACGTTAACTTTTATTATAAAAAAAATGAAAAACACAATATATATATATAATTTAATTTTCCCTCTTCTTCTCGTTCTCCATTTTGTCCATGAGATGCATGTTGCCCTTCATGAAAATTAGCATATCAAAGTTTTCATCACAGGGATGATCTCTTGGCCCTCAGGATGTCCTTGCCCATAGAGAACAAATGCTCCACTGCAGCACTGGAGGGGATGGCTGTGTTGAACTTGATGAACAAGTCCACCAACACTTGCTCACCCAAGAAGGCAGCATCTGTCAGCAAGTCCTTGGAGTTGGTCTCCAGCCAGGTCTTGACCAAGTTCTGGGCCTTGCCCTTGAGTGACCTGTGGCTTCTGCTGCTCTCTTTTGTCTGGATGACAGCACTGAAGAAGTCATCCTCCTCCTCCTCCTCGTTGTTGCTGCCTCCACTGTTGCTGCCCACTTCGTTGGACTGCTGCTTCATGGCCTCCTCGACTGTACCCTCCATGCTTTTCCTCACCCTGGCGACCTTGGTGTTGTCATACTTGTCCAACCAGATGAGGCGAAACCTGGGATGGAAGGCAGCAGCCAGCTGGCATTCGTCATCCTCCAGGAGGGGCCCAAACCTTTTGTCGATGCCTGCGCACCTGCTCAGCACTGAAAATAATAGAAACTTTTAAACGTTTATTTATGATTTTTTGGGGTTAACGGACTTGAGTTAACGGAAGTTAAATGTAACGAAAGTTAATTAGTCCGATAATGATTTTCAAAGTTAACTTAAAAGTTAAATCGTTAACGAAAAAGTTAACTTCGTTAATTAACGATTAACGAATTAACGGTTTGTGCCCAGCTTTGGTTGTAACATATGAGAGTTGTGATAATTGGTATCACTCAGCCTGCTTCAAAATTACAGAACGAGTGTACAGGGTATGAAGTCATCAAATATTTTGTGGTTTTGCAGTAAGTGTTTAGCTGAGATTAGGGGCATGCTCAAGGCAAGGTTTAAGAAAGCTGCTAGCTTAGAGGCCAGTGGGCCTAAGTTAGTTGACCTTATGATAGTATGATTGATAGATTAGTTGCTTGGGCTAGTAAATGGCAGATGGAATTTAATGTTAAAAAATGAAAAGTCATGCATTTTAATAGAAATAATGAAAACTTTAGTTATGAGATACAAGGGAACTGGTTAGAGGATATTAGACAGGAAAAAGAGTTTGGCGTTATAGTAGTGATCTGAAATTTTATAAGTAGTGCTTAGAGGCTAAAAATAAAGCAAATAAAATGTTAGGTGTTATTAAGAGGAATGTTAGTTACAAGAGTAAAGAAGTCATCTGTAAATTTATAATTCTTATATTAGGCCTCACTTAGAATACTGCACTCAAGCTTGGTTCCCTCACCTTAGACATGATATTGATATGCCTGAAGGTATGCAACGTAGGACAACCAAGCTTATCCGTAACCTAAGAAGATTGGAATACAGGGAAAGATTAAAAGAACTCGCTATGTTTAGTTTCGAGAGGCGTTGTATGAGGGGAGATATGATACAGATATTCAAAATGTTTTCAGGTTTGGACAATTTAGATGTACGTAGCTTTTTCTCACTAGATGCTGATGGGAAAACTGATGGGTATAATCAGAAAATTGAAAACAGCCTTGTAGACTTGATCTACGAAAATACTTTTTCAGTCATAGAGTAGTACATTTTTGGAATGACTTGCCATATGATGTGGTAAACAATAGCTCGTTAGTTAATTTTAAGAAAAGTTTGGACGCTTTCATGAATGAGAGAGATAGTTTGTAGATTGTAACTACTGTATATGCTTAGCTTAAGTTTGTAGGCTACTTTGATAGTAGTAAATAGTTGTACATTAGTTAGCTGACTTGAGATTGATGTTTTGCAGGATTCTATTATTATTAGCTCATGACTTGGATAACCTCGATAGGCCCGAGTGGCTTCATGTTTTCCAAATGAAATGTAATGTAAATACAACGTTGTATCCTTGTTGAATCTTGGTCATGTCAGAAACTGACGTTGTACTGACTTAGTCACAACGTGAAACTAAAACGTTATATTGCAACGTTGATACAACGTTGCATAATGACGTTGTATACACGTGACGTATAAGTAAACTTCTGACGTAATTTTTTGTATGTACCATTGACGTTGTCTGTACGTAAGGTTTTACATCCATAGCATATAGTTTCGTGTTATATCGTTCTTTGTTACAAAATTGTAACGGAGTTACATAGGCATACTACTGTTTCCATTAGGGCGCCTTTGTTGGATCAAATTCTATCCCTGGGACGTTGAGACAACGTTGTAGCTACGTAAAGTTTACATCACCTCACAACGTTGTGAAAATGTAACTGAGACCATACAAATTTATGTTGTATCTATGTCACAGTGCTAAAATGCAACCTTATGACAACGTCGTATCTGGTATACAGAGCAGACCATGTTTGTAAGATGGAAAAGCACTGTATCACCAGGTTTTAAGGTGACAAATGGTGTTAGGCAAGGAGGTATATTATCACCCTATCTTTTCTGTATAACATGGATGACCTTATCAATTAACTAAAAACTGCACGTACTGGCTGTGTCATTGGAAAGGAAAAAATTAATCATTTAATGTTTGAAAAAACTATATAGGGCTATGGGTTGATTGCCTGATACCCTCATCCGTTGGAAATTTCCAGCAGATTACAGTGGAGAGTTAACGACAAAGCCCTACGTTTTTTCGTTAGAGAGTTATGTATATTTAGGTCTTTGTTATTTTTTTTTTTATTGGGTTCAGAATCCCAGCTAAGCCGTGAACGGTCAAGCTCTGAAGGGCCAGTTCACCCTACAGCCCAAGTTAAGCTAGACTAAAAACTTACGGACTTGGAGGTCCTATTAGGTCCTAACTCAGGGTTGCTGACTCGATGTGGGCCTACCTTAGGCCTCAGTTGCATAAAATTAAGATAAAAAACAAAAGAGGCACTATTTATGGTCTTCTTTCTAAACCTTGCAACAACAACAACAACACAACCTGCACCATTGCACGATGCAACAATCTTGTATCTAAACAACCAAACAGAATTGCAAGAGAGCTCTCTATAAGACCACGCCCTGTAAGTGCCGCATTCAACAAACGAGTAGGAAGGACGCGCAGCGCCCCCCAAAAAATGATGCCACAAGAGTGCCCAAACAATGATGCCACAAGAGTGCCCAAACAATGATGCCAGAAGAGCCCAAAAATGCTAGCTCTAAATTAAGTGAATTTTTCACTAACCTTACAATTATGAGATGGATATATATATATATATATATATATATATATATATGCATCTTAACTTAATATATACAAGCAATACTGCATCAATCAGCTTAGTCATCATATCGCCTTGGGACAACAATGGCTCTTCCTCTTCTAGATTTTCTAACAGTCTTTAAAGGACCTCTATGTTATTTGCCTTCGGTATTTGCGCTGCCTAATGGTAAAGAAAGGAATTGCCTTACCTTATTATTTCGTTGGGCCTAGCTTCTGTTTCGATGTAGGGCGCGACGATGTTTGTCGATCTAGGGCCGCGGTACGATGGAGTTACACAATGAGCTGATTTGATGTAACTAATATAGGCAGTCACTGTATTTAAATACCTGAAGGAATAGGCCTATACTTTTTATAGTTATTAGGTTTTATATTAAGAGGATTTCACTCAGAACTTATAGGAAGATAAAGTACATCTTCCTTGCTTAAAGCATCGCTGTAACATAAGCAAGCTCCGAGCGAGCCGCTCATATAATCGTTAGGAATCTGCTAATTCTTCAAAGTTCGATGACTCTTCTCTTGATGTAATTTTCATGAGTCAGCAGTGGAAAATTTTGAACACGAAATAATAAATTTTTCTTGTGGTTGAGTGGGCCCAATGCCTCCATATTGGGTTCTATGTATGTATGGCAATTATTTTCATTCCCAATAGGCTATGTCGCCAATCCCGAGGCAATTTTGTAAATATTTAATTCAATTAATTAATAATTTATATTTAATTATGAAATAAAGGTACCACATACGACACCATGTTGTAAGCGTGTATAGTTTTTCCATATTATGTATGCTGATGACCTTGTTCTTCTGTCACCCTCTCCCCGTGGGCTGAGAGTACTATTAGAGGTATGTGAACAATATGGTATAGAAAATGACATCACCTATAATGGGGCAAAGAGTTGTATTTTGATTTTTAGGTGTAATCTACTGAAATATGTGTCATGTGGGTCTTTTGAAATGAATGGTCAGACTATACCTGTCAAAGACACATGTAAATACTTAGGTCATGTAATTACCCACGAGCTGCGAGATGAACTTGATATTGAGAGGCAACGTAAAGAGCTGTACGTACAGGGTAACATGCTAGTAAGGAAATTTGGTATGTGTTTAGAATCATTTAAAATTATCTTTTTAGAACTTACTGTACTGCATTGTATACATCCCATTTGTGGTGGAATTATACAAAAACTGCTATGAATAAACTCTCTGTTGCTTATAATAATATTTTTCGTATGCTATGTAGGGAACCAAAATGGTGCAGCGCCAGTTTTATGTTTACTACGCGTAACCTACCTACCAGCCAAATGTTAATCCGGAAGAATATATATAATTTCATTACTAGGGTCCAAAACAGCTATAATGTGTTATTGTACAATTTCCTGTCTTCAGATACTGTGTACCTCTCACCTATATGGCAGTCTTGGTTCAGACAACTGCTGGTTTACAATACCTTATTTTTGTAATGTAGCAAAGATTATACCGTATATGCATATTAAGTTGTGTTATAATAAGTGTTATAGCAAGTGGCTATGTTATAATAAGTGTTATAAAATATCTCAGGTAATAACAATATACATAAAATTGTCAGATAATTAATCAAATAGTATGCCAGTATGCTAGGTTAAGTGGCTATGTTAGCCTTATTTTTATATTATTTTTGTATTAAGTTCAATGTATACGTAAGATTGTACTTGTATGTTAGGTTAAGTGGCTATGGATTGTGAATGATCCGCAATAAAGATGGTTTTTTTTTTTTGGTTAGTGATAAGGAAGCAGGTCAAAGTAAAGTTAGGCCTGATGAATAGCACAAAGCCAAAGGTCAATCAAGAAATAGGATTAGAGAATAGTAATCACAATTGTAGCAATTAGTAACAGGTTTCAGATACAAGGAAATTTAGATGAAGCAGTACATTCATTGGAGGATTATCGTTGAGGCAATTGAGGCTGAAGCCTCAGGCCTCCATGCTTGAGGGGGGGGGGGGGCAATCAACTGAGTTTTGATGATATAATTGGAGATTTCGCAAACTTCTTTGATTAAATATGACAGAGTACACAAACTGACAAATTCTCTGCTTTATTTTATGTTTTATAGGCCCTAAAGCAGTGGCGGCTCGTCGGTAGACACTGCGGAACTGCAGCACCCCTAAATTTTTTATTTACAATTGAAATAATCAAGAACAATATAAGAATGAGCTCACTGAATAACTTTTTCAATAACTTTTGAAACTTTTATTCATTGCTCAATGCTCATCCTTTTATTTCAGTAATTATTTCAACCCATTCTTAGAGACAGCACCCCTAGAATTTTTAGTCACGAGCCGCCACTGCCCTAAAGTAAAGTTTGTTGTAATGTCGGAAAAGGAGAGACTCAATTTAGGCTTTATTTCACTAACAACTGAACACTGTAAATACAATAAGGAATTAATAACAGATAATTAATACAAATAAACATAACAATTATAGGATGCAAATTATCGAAAGTCCATTTATCGATAAATGATTGAAAAAAATTCGGATTATCGATAATTATCGATAAATTTTCTAATTAAATTAGCGGTCTCATTAATAGAAGAAAAACGCAAAATTATAAGAACAGATTTTAATGAGATCATTCTACATTGTGACAGCCATAGTTATTTAAACAGATTTTAGTTTTTTATCCTTATTAAGGAAGTAACATTTCAAAAAGCATAAGGCATTAATAGTGGCTGGAGAGAGACTGCATCGAATCTTCGTTATGAAAATTCCCGCTGAAGAAAATGCACGCTCTGCTTCACAGCTTGTAGGCTTGATGGTCCTTAATGCATCATACAATCGATCTAGATTTTCGCTTCTCTTTTTCTTTACTTCGTACAATGCGAATTCACTGCCTGCATTGAACATAGAGGACTTTTCGATTCCAATTTGCTCATCTCATGATAGAGGCATTTCTTGAAATCCTCCTCTTCGTCGTCTTCATTTACGTTGCCCTCATCTGGAGTTTCTTCAGCACTGCCAGAGATGGGCAAGATCACCAACTTTGGTGATCTTGAAGATCAATATCAGATCACCAGAAAAATGTGATCTTGAAGATCAAGATCAGATCACCAGAAAAATGTGATCTTGAAGATCCAGATCAAGATCGTGATCTTGAAGATCACTTTTCAAGATCACTTTTTAAGATCACTTTTATATGAATTGAAAAAAGTTGTACTCTTGTAGAGTAAACAAAAACAAATTATTTTGTTAATCACTCCTGAAAAGTATCACTCCTAATACTCCCTGAGGGCTGAGGCAATACAAGCATCGCATCCTACCCATGTCACCTGATCTAAACCACGGGGATTGACGATTCCCCTTTCAGTTTTTCAGGTGGTAAACTTAAAACTTAGTATTATCATAACTTATCAGCAAAGAAAAAACTATTAAATGACCTACATATAGTTTTTAGTTCTATTTTTCTCAATTCTCATTTCACCAGGTCCATAACCCATATCAATGAATGGTCAGCATATATAAGTAAACATTTTTTACATAGAATTTAATTTTACAGTTTTACTGCAGTACGCAATTACTGACAATATAAGGGTAAAAACCGCAAGTTAAGAGTTAATTTAATGTTCAACCGCTGTAAACATTTGCTTTCAGCAAAACCAATTGTTCAAAGTTACCATCCGAGAGACGACTTCGTTTGGGGCTATGAACCATGCCAGCAAACGAAAACAACCGTTCCACTGGTGCAGAGGAAGGTAGCGTGGTGTTATACCTCTTGAAGATCTTCTTTATAGCAGGATACCTATCTAAAGAGTCGAGTGCCTTACTGGTGTCCTGCAAATAATTGAGGACTTCCAAGTCTTCCTTGTTGTTAGGAGCAGAGAATGAGCCGTCCATAGTTCTGAAGAAATCGTCTTCAGATGATGAGTCTGAGTTCACCGAACTATTACCACTGCTGTCAGAATTACAATTTCTTACAGCCATTTGCAGCTTGTCTTTTACTTGAGACTTGATTGCTTCATGATCGCCGAAATTAGGCCCTTGCAACAATGATATCCATCTAAGTTTGAAATACGGATGAGATACTGAGGCCAAAACGGCATCAGTTACCTCGGGGCTCAACGACAAAAAATGACCAAATCTGGCATTGAAGCCAGAGACGACTGCTGCCAGTAATGGCATGCAGTGTCTCAAGCGCAGGTCGTTTGGTTGGATAGGCTCCAATCTTGCGAGGGCATCTTGAGTCACTAGGACTGTTGGAAGAAGACAACCGTAGTAGCATTCTTTCTCTGCCTGTAATTTGTTGAGGGCTGCTGCAATTGGTTTTAGAACAGACAAATATTCTGAAATAAATTCCAATTCATTGTCTTTGAGGATGGGTAGATTCAGTTCTTCAAGAGCTACATTCACGTCGTTCTTATGTTTATATATTTGGCTTAATGAGTCGTACATTGAGTTCCATCGGGTGACGCATGGGTACCTAAATTGGACGCCAGTTATTTCCTGTATTTTTTCTGCTGACTTGGGTTTACCAGCAGCATTCCACAGCGCCGAACATTTTCCCATTGCAGAATGCTTTATCTTCTTTAGTCCAGGTGAATTCAGTCCTTTATCTGCATCAGTTGTTGCTACCAAGTTCAATGTGTGGGAGGCACATCGAATATGGGATGATAGTTTCACTGACTCCTCTCCATGCTCTCCTGAATGTTCAGGAAAGTTGCTGATGATAACCTCTTCATCTGAATCTTTTTCATCATCATCTTCATCTGCATCATCTGGAGTCTTGCGCAAAAGCTAATAGGATGTTAGGCTTCATAGCGCGTAATTTCGAATTTAAATCGAAGGATATTATATTGCCCCTTTACAAGTCCCTAGTCAGGCCTCATTTGGAATATGCCGTTCAGTTTTGGTGCCCGTACTTGCGTGAGGATATTGATAGGTTAGAAAGGGTTCAGCGTCGTGCCACGAAACTTATTCCGGCATTGCGCAATAAGCCTTATGAAGATAGGATTAAAGTGTTAGACTTGTATTCACTCGAAACTAGGAGATTAAGGGGGGAGCTTATTGAAGTTTTCAAAATCGTTAATAACATCGATAACGTAAATTTTGACAAATTGTTCACTTTCGATAATAGTAATACTCGCAATAACGGATTCAAGTTGCGTGGCAGACGTTTCATTACTAATATCGCTAAAAACTTCTTTACGTTTAAAGTAATTGATAAATGGAATAATCTTCCCGCGTCAGTCGTTCATTCTACCAGCGTTAATGTGTTTAAGAACCGTCTTGACAGACATTTTAAAAATATTAACGTTGTTTAAAATTAAAAAAGAAAGTTAACAACAGGAGCTCTGGTGGTGGTGCTCGAGGATGAGTCTGTTGACGATGAATGCCAGCTTGTGACATGCCAGCGTGATGCCAGCAATAAAAAAAAAAAAAAAAAAAAAATTAGACTAACACGAATGTAGATGTAGCTCATAGCGTAAACTAACCCACTTTTTGTTTAACTTTACCTACTTTTTTTTTTTCCTCCTTACTTTGCATGTCTCTAACTCTTTTCTTGCATGTTTGTAGTTTGCATGGTATGACAGTGAGTTAAGACTGTGTTTGCATGGTTTGTAAGCGTTCTTATTTTACTTCTTTTCATCTTTCACCCCTCTCCTATTTCTCCGACTATTTTTCTGACTTGTCGGCAGTGGCCGGCGGATGATGATGGTGAGACTTTTCCTCTTTTTCTGAATGAATGTTAACCCGAGTGATAGGTGTTGCTCCTTACTTAACCCTTATTCTCTCTCTTCTCTTAACCCCTACTCTTCCTTTCTCTCGGGCTAGCCTTAGAGTGGATCTTAGGGTCTTTGTTAGCCTTAGCTTCTGTAGATCTGTAGATCATCATGTCGTCAGTACGATTCTGAACACGAACACCGAACTCTTTAAAGCATTTCACCATGTTCGATGCATTGTCGGTGACTGTAGATACAACTTTTCTATAAGATAAACCATGCTCCGAGTTGATCCTGTCCAATATTCCAGCAATTTTATCAAAGCTATGTGTTCCACGAAATCTTCGGCATGCCAGTGCAGCTGATCCTCGCGACAAGTCATCATTGATCTGTAATGTAAGAATATAAAATCAATGTTTGTATGAACATTTTTTAAGCTTAATTTAATAATATTGGTTAGACACGCACCAGCTAAACTGCGCCACCAAACATTGAAGAGAAGAACTATGTGATATAAAGGAGGCAATTCAGCGATGAGTCGCCTACCATACCACCACATCAGTGACCCATCCCATAAGAGCAAAATGTGGAAGAGTCCATATTCACAGCCTGTGAATATGGACTCTTCCACATTTTGCTGTGAATCAGACACAATGACAGATGACAGAATCAGTGAATTAGTGTGAAATTACTGTGAATCACAGCAAAATGAAGACTCACCAAATTAATGAATGAGGAACACATGTCGAATAATTGAAAATTATACTATAAGTCTATCAGACTATCAGTCTATCACCAATGGTCAATTTATCAATTATATAAAAATAATACACTAAATCAATAGCATACCCAATGCGCAGTGACTCCCATGAAACTGCGGTGATTAGTTGACCATATGTCGCATGTAACACACACATGGTCAACTGCTGCCAGTTTTGCTTGTATGTCTTCCTTCATTGTACTGGTTGTTGTTGCAAGAGATCTAGCCAGGGTGCGTCTAGATGGCACCTGAACAGCCGGGTTGACGTCTGAAAAAAATATTTAAAAATTAAAACAAATACAATAGATTAGCTATGGAAAAAATATCAAAATATTTAGCTAGGCTAGCGATAGTCTAATGTTCATACAAATAATATGATTAATTATTTTAATCAGATATTAGCTATGGAAAAAATAGCAAAATATTTGAGTTATACTAACATGAAAGAAGATCCTTAAATTCATGTAGTTCAACTAGGCTCAATGGTAGGAGCCCATTAGCCACAAGCGAGAGAATCTTCTTTTCAAGGATATCCTTGCATATTGGTGGTCCTGGTTTTTGCTTGGAAATGTGGAACATGCTTAGTGTTGACTGCTTGGCAATTTTGGCAGGGCCAGCATTGCTGCCGCTGGCATCTTCTTCTTTAGCTGGACGCTTGCGAGATTTCTTCTCCGATTCATATTCACCCAAAAGATCCGAATGTAGTTTCTGCACAAGAAAATAAATTATTATCATGCGGAGAGACTTCTTGAACACCCTGTATAATATTTATCAGAGTATCAAACTTCTAGTTGAAATTAATACTTAACAAGATTCTAAAATTTTGTTATCTTTAACTAAAATTATTTTCACCATGATCAGTGCATTTTTATCCTATGTTAAATTGAAAGCCGAATTTCGTCCTTCAGTAACTAAATAGGAGAAATTACAGACATGGATCAGACAGAGAGAAAGACAGATACACCTGGCGTTTTATTATAGTTGGATATCGGCAGTTTTTAATGTAGTTACTAGTCCATAATCTATTAATATCTGAAGTGCACAATATATTCAAATGGACGTCTATGTAAATGTAGCATTAGTCTTGTATGGCACCAGTCACTTAAAATATGACTTGAACCATTATGTTAATGTTGCTACTTACTACTTAGTTACTAAGTAGTACTAACCCTGAGGTGCCTCAGAAGATTGCTTGTTGAGTCGAGGCCAGCAGACAGAATTGTAGTTTTCTTTGTACACTGCCTACAAATAACTTTGATACTGTTTCCAGTTTTTTCGACAATTTGAAAATATTTTCCGTTCAATAGCACAGATTGATCCTTATTACCAACATTGTTATCTAAATATATTGAATACTGTTCTGGTGACAACCTAGAATATTTGGTTCCCTTGGGAGCCTGTTGAAGTTGTAAAATTGCACTCATTATTAAAAAATTCAATCTGTAAATAAAATATGTTTAGAATTAATTTATTATGAATACGGACCTATAGGCTATATTTTATGCCTATATATAATAATATATTAATAGAACACTTTTAACATAATTGCACAGTAAATTACACTTTTTACGAGCCTAAATTCCACAGCAACTACACCTTCCATGAGCCCACGCATGACGCAAGTCACCCAACTAACAGAAAACATAAACAGTCGGTGTTGAACAAAGTTGCCACCAGATGTCGCTTGGACAAAAAACAAATGACATTCGCATAGCGGCATATTTAAGAATCTGAAATTAAAAGTGATCTTGAAGTCTAAAGTGATCTTCAAGATCAAGATCACAAGAAATAAAGTGATCTTAGATCAAGATCAAGATCACCATAATAAAAGTGATCTTCAAGATCAAGATCAGATCACGATCTTGATCTTCAAGATCACGATCTGATCTTGAAGATCAAGATCGTGCCCATCTCTGAGCACTGCTTATATCCGTAAGAGGTTCAGGAAACAGTCGTTCATTTGTTCATTTAGCGTAAACTTAAAAAATCAGGAAGTGATCTGAAATTATCGATAAATCTGCTCGATAATTATACGATAGTTGACTTTCATTTATCGATAAATTATCGATAATATTTTATCGATTGCAACCCCTAATAACAATACTTACAATTTAGCGTCAAAGTATACTATTAAACAAGTTAGTATTAGGTAACAAGTGAGCGTAATTCAAAATTAAGATATGTATAACATAGCAGATAAGTATAATCAAGATTACATAATAAGACAATAGAAATACAAAACCGGCCATGACAAGGCAATGTAGAACAGCATATAATTATAAGTAATAAGTATTACTAGCTAAATAATTGCTACTATACCTTATATACTGTAGACCCGTAGGCGCAACGCAAGCTTAATAACACAACACAACCATGAATGAATAACACCATCACGAATGATTCAGATTATAATCTGGGGCAGAATGACCTGAAAGAAAAGAAATTATGTCATTTGTTTAATGCTGTTTTGTTTTAGGCTTTTAGCAAACGCCAAAATACAGTACACTGTGTTAAGGTTCTTTTAAATTTGTTTCTCAATTAACTTAAGCACCGTACATATAATTCGTGTAAATGTACTATGTACTGTACATGTACATGTATTGTTAATAAAAATCTATAGAAAAGGGTCCCAAAAATAAAATTAACCTCAGGCCCCAAGTACAGTTAATCCGCCCCTGAGTACAGTGTGAATTTTCAATGGTTGGGGACTATTATTAGGAGTCAGGACAATGAATTTTGCAATAAGAGAAGGAAAACCCGAAGAAGAATATGTATTCCAGGTGGTAATATTTCTAAAGTCAATGAAGCAGTGAATAAATTGGAAAACCAGTGGCTTTGTGTTTTCCACATGAAATGTAATGTAAAGTAATTGACAACGAAATAGGCCTACCCAAGAGTGGGCCTAACTGAGTTTTGTTTACATTTAACGTCACAAACTCACGTTTCCGCGTTCCTTTGGTCCACAAATCTGACTTTAAGTCAGTAAAAGAATGCGACTTCAAGTCAAGTCAAGTTTTGAAAGAAAAGAAAAGGGCTTTTAGCTTATTAATTTTTATTACTAGGATAATTAATCCCTTTTCTGTTCGTCCAAAATTTGACTTGACTTGAAGTCACATTCCTTTATTATTCGAAGACTTCATGAACTAAATAAATTAAAATTCACATTTGAACCTTCCTTGAATAATACACTCTCTTTTCTCGACATTAATATATTCATTGGTCAAAATGGATGTTTAACGACTGGTGTACATGTTAAACCAACAGACAAAGCATTAGCTACACTGATGCTACCCAAAACATTACAAACACAATCCAAGCAGATAACACGATAGAAATACAGGCAGTTAACATTAAAACACGCGCAAAACGCAACACCACACTAATCAACATTTACATCCCACCAGATAGTTCAACTCAGGTGCCAGCCAATTACAATCTACAGTTACACAATCTTGCCTCTCTCACTAATGTCATCTTAGGAGGCGACTTCAACGCCAAAGACACTAGTTGGTACCTGCACAACCAAAACAACACCAGAGGCGCCAACATAGCCACACAACTAAACAGCCTCTTCATTCTTAACAATACAGAAGAACATACACACATACCACATCAAGCAGGATACTCAAACTCCTCCCCAGACATAACGTTCTGTTCCCCCTCACTAGCAACACATACACAATGGAGAACAGAAAAACAACTGTCGTCAGATCACCTGCCCATCATCATTACAACACATTCTACACTCTGCCCCAACAGCCTTAGGCACACTTACAGAAATTACAAGAAAGCTGATTGGGAACAGTTCAAAATACAGACTGAGGAACAATTCACCACATTAAACAGCACACCCATCATAAACATCAATACAACACTCAAGACATTTAATCAGATTATCAATAATGCAAACAAATACATAACCAAGGGCAACATTAGGAAATACAACCAAATTACACTAGAGAAATAGTCCACCTCATAAGGCAACGTAACAACCTCAAATATAACACACAAACACCACACACAGAAGCCATAAAACAGCAGATACAACAGCTCAACACAGAAATAAACAACAAACTCAAAGAAAAACAAACAGAAACATTCAGGGAATTCATAACAACACTAAACCACTCCACAGATACATCCAGGCTATACAAGACTATAAACAGCATTACCCACTCTAACAGCGGCATTCACACCTCACACGCGGCTATCTGTCGCAGCCAAAA
Organism: Bathynomus jamesi; assembly: GCA_023014485.1. NCBI lineage: Eukaryota > Metazoa > Arthropoda > Malacostraca > Isopoda > Cirolanidae > Bathynomus > Bathynomus jamesi. Next base: position 667,694 of record JAJOZX010000103.1, read on the forward strand.
TAATATCCCAACATACACACAACAAGCTAACATTCTTGTTAATCACTACGCAAAGATAAGTCACTTAAACAGAGACAACAACCAGAAACACGCAGACAGACAAACAGCCAGACACAAGAAAACCTACAGACTCGACACGACCATTACACCCTTCAATACAGACCAGACCACCAAGATCATCAAAAACATTAAGAATTCGAAGGCTACTGGACCAGACAACATATCTAACATACATCTTAAACACTTGGGCCCACAAGGAATACTAGCTCTCACAAATATCAGCACATATTCATACCAACACTGTATTATTCCTGACATATGGAAACAAGGTAAAATTATTACACTACTCAAACCAAACAAAAATCCAACAGAACCAGCTTCCTATAGACCCATTACTTTACTATGCCCACCTTCCAAAGTAACAGAAAGACTAATCTTACAAATCACCAACCCACACATTCCACTATCGCCTACTCAACATGGATTCAGACCTCACCACTCAACCACGACATTACTCACTAACCTCACGCAGCACATCATGGATGGCATCAACTCCAGATGACCAGCTCAACGTACACTATTAGCAACAATAGACATTAGTAAAGCATTTGATGCTATCCCACGCTTCCCTCTCATAAACAAAATACTCAACACAAACATGCACAATAACACCAAAAGGTGGCTGAGCAACTATCTCTCAGGAAGATACTCACATGTCACATTTAATGGCAAGTCATCCAAAAACAAGCTTTTTCCGAACGGGTCCCTCAAGGCTCTGTTCTCTCACCAACACTCTTCAACTTACACATGCATGACATTCCAACACCCATAGATGACAAGCTTACCTTATCATCATATGCAGATGATATCACTCTAACATCCACCCACAACAACATCGACACCGCTACAAATAACCTACAAACATACATAAACAGTATACAAGACTGGCTCACACACAATAGACTCAAAGTAGCGCCCACAAAATCAACCATTACCTTGCTTACAAGCAACACAAAAGAACACCAGGTAATTCCACAGCTTACACTAAACAACATCAACATTCCACACACTCACAGAACCAAAATACTTGGTGTCACATACAACACATCATTATCTTTTGCAAACCACATTCAGGACATTAAAACCAAACGTACGTCAAGACTTAACACGCTTAGGGTACTAACAGGCACAAACTTTGGACACCAGCAGGAAACAACATCATTCATATACAAACAATATATTCGCTCAGTTATGGACTATGCTAGCCCATGCTGGGCACCCATTATCTCAAATACACACATAAACACCTTACAAACAATACAAAACAACGCACTTCGTATCATTACAGGATGCACTCAAACAACACCAATAGAACACCTGCACACAGAAACAAAAATAGTAAAAGTTAGAGAACATTTAGACATGAGGGGAACACAATTCATGGCAGCAGCGACAACTAACCCACAACACCCTTGCCACTACATGTACAATCATGCACCAACACCTCGCACCATTAAGGTAACACCAGAGAGACATTATAACCAAATACTTCATTCCATACCACGCCCCACAGACATCACACAGTACAGAAAACACATACACACACACCTAACCCACAAGCACTGACACGACTCGGTCCGAATGCGGTCCTAGGTGCGAAGCCGCCACCCATTAACAGGTCAGAGATCAGCCTGAGCAGATCGGATCGAGTTAACTTAGCACGATTCCGATGTGGACATCACCCCAACTTACGGACATATAAACACAGACTAGACAACTCCATAGACGACACCTGCCACATTTGCCAGGACACACCACAAACAATTGAACACATTATGACAGACTGTACCGCTCTAGCACAACAACGAACACAACACAACATCACTAGTGCGCTGAACCTCTGGTCCACTCCGGAGAGGGCAATCGGTTACCTGTGTGCCGCCGGCTTGCTCGATCAGGGTGGGCTGATCGGCTAAACAACAACAACAACAACAGACAAAGGAACGTATTTAAATTATAATTCATACTCACCAGAAAAATATAAACTATCAATAATTAAAACACTCGTGCACAGAGCTTTCAATATATGCTTAAGTTGGCAACTATTTAATCAAGAAATTGAGAGAATCAAGCAAAATCTAATAAACAGTGATTTTCAACTATTTTTAATCGATAATATCATAAACCGAACTCTAACAAATTTATATAACAAAAATAAGGAGGAGGATGAAAATAAAAATAAAAATACAGGTATAAAATTTTACTTCGAAACAAGAAACCCAACAAGAGTAAAACATGAAGAAAAATGTCTAAACAATATATTAAAGAGGCACATAAAACCAATGGATAAAGAAAAAACTATCGATGTTAACATATACTATAAAAACAAGAAGTTATCAAGCCATTTTTCGACACGTAACAAAAACCCTGATAAGCAACATCATGTAGTGTACCAATTTACATGTCCTGTAGTTGACTGTACGTCGACTTACATTGGTTACACCACAAACCAAATTAAAGAGAGAGCATACCAACATAAATATCGTCCAAGTAAAATTAACGAACATTACAGAGTAGATCATAAAATATTAAATTTAAAAAATATCTCACAAACTTTCAAATCTTATACTCATCACATAACGTACAAAAACTAAAAATTGTCGAAGCCTTTTACATTAAAATGAAAAAACCGAAAATTAATATAAAATTTAATGAACTTTCGAATATTCTTAAATTAATTTGAAATTGTATCAAATTTACAATCAAGAAATATATATCTATATAATATATATATATATATATATATATATATATATATATATAAGGGTGTCCCAGGAGGAAATGTCAAGAATGCACCATTTCACTCTTTGGGTATTTCTAAGTAGAAAGTATTATATCGACATGTGCCTGATTCCCAACCGTTACCGAGATACAGGCCTCTACATTTGGGTAATTAAAACATAATAAAAAGCCGATCTTAGATAATATTCAATGACATTTAATGATACATTGGCAACTGTGCAGATCCTCACGTTATTTATTTACATTATTTTTTTGTCTGGGGGTTCTTGAAGAGTAACGTTTATCAGCGGGGTGAGCCCGAAACTAGGGATCATTTGGTTGCACGTATCCAGGATGCGTTCATAAACCTCAGAAATGAACTTCCGCGTTTTCCTTGGCAAGACTCGATGGATCGGAGGCTCGCCGCTTGCATTGAAGAAGGAGGGGGTCATTTTGAAACCATTCTGCAATAAGTGCAATAGTGTATTGTATGTTTGTACTTTTTGTAAACCACAAGTGTCATTAAATAGTATCTAAGATCGCCTTTTTATTATGTTCTAATTACCTAAATGTAGAGGCCTGTATCTCGGTAACGGTTGGGAATCAGACCCATATCGATATAATACTTTCTACTTAGAAATACCCAAAGAGTGAAATGGTGCATTCTTGACATTTCCTCCTGGGACACCCTGGTATAACCCATTTTACTTTAAAATTATGTATAAAGCTCTGAAGATGTGCAAAGTATATGAACGAAACGTGTCAGCAGAAGAAAAAATGAAGACAGTATTCTTAGCATACTGCAAATTCTTATCTAGAATTATTATTAAGAAACTCAGTACTGAAAATAAAAACTATTCAGAATATTGGAAATTAAATGTAAATCATTTATAAAGACATAGGCTGATATCGACTTTCTAAAATAATAATAATAATAATAATGTTTTACAATACTAGAAAAGTTAAGCATTTAGGAAAGTATAGCCTAAGCATATAGTAAGAATAAAGTTACATAATATAGAAATAAGATCTCACAACAGTTATTTACACATAACGACCAAAACGTTTCGTTTGTCTCCGTTTTATCACAATTGTCTCATACAAAATCTTTAATTAATACGACAATAATAATAAAAAATAATAATAATAATAATAATAATAATAAGGATAATAATAACAATAACAATAATATTAATAATAACTTCAGCTATATTCCTATTCTTGCCCACTGAGGTATGACCTGGGAGCCTGTCTAGGCGCCCCCTAGTAGCAGCGGGGCCCTAAGCGGCCGCTTAGTGTGTTTCTGTTCGGGTATCAGTTTATTTTTTGTGACGGTGTATTTTTTTGGTTATTATACGGCATATATCAATTATATCTAATATATCAACTCTCTATTACATCATCATTTTATTGATCATAATATCGAGTCATATAACAAATAAATCTGACCATCCGTCACCTCAGCGGCGCCTCATGTAGTAGTTGTAGTACTGCCATAGAGACGTCATCATTAATCAAGAGATTAGCAGGCAGCTGTCTTATGATAGTGTTATTGAAGATTTTGCCTCGAGAAAATCAAGGAGGTACAAATTATAAGCACTTCAGAGTACTGGTATTTATGGTTTGACAAACATTGATGTTTTTTGTTAATTTTTCTAATCATGGGTTGCAGTTGGCTTCAACAATTTTCCTTTATTTCTTCTTGTTCTTTTATTTATCATTTTATCAAACTATATTTACAATTGTCAATTTTATTTTCCGCCATTGCTTATTATTTTCTCCACATTAAAATCATTTCAAATTTATACTGTACTATGTAATTTTGAATATTTGTAATTCTTTAAATAATAAAAGAACACTGATACTGATTTACCTTCATGTTTTATATATATATATATATATATATATAATATATATATATATATATATATATATATATATATATATATTATATATATATATTATATATATATATATATATAATATTGGGTGTTTGCTTTTATCAAGATGATGTCCTCATAGAAAATCAGAAACATATGTGGAGCCCTGGGAGGGTTGTGTAAGAAATGGGGGCCCCCAACCATCTTGCACAGGGCCCCTCAGAAGCTAGGGCCGGCCCTGAGGCCCAAGCTCCAGTGTCAACACTAGCAAAGTCTCCACCTCTACCAGAAGGAACTACATGGATATCTCAAGCACTGCTGCAGCTGCAGTCAGGTTCAAGGTGGCAAACACTCCTGCAGCAGCCATTGCAACTGGTTTCTTGCAAGATCTCATCAAAGCTGGCCATCTATCTGCTGATAAGGCATATCTAGCTGTTGACAGGATGAAGATGTGGAGGGGCAAGGAGTCTGTAATAGGTGCCTCGGTGGAGGCCCTGGAGAAAAGGACAGAGGGGGAGGAGATCAAGGGAATTTTCTTTGATGGAAAACAAGCTAAGAAGACAAAGATCATGAGGTACAATGAAGAAACTGGCCGTTTCCATCCTGATATTACAACTGAAGAGCACTATAGTGTTACCTGTGGACCTGAGGGGAAGTATTCCTTCCATTGTACACCAGAAGAACCTGAAGGAAATGAGAAACCTGCACTGAAGATAGCTCAGGCTCTGTTTGAGTGGATGGTGCTAAAGATACTATTGTGGTCCTTGGTGGTGACTCCACCAACACAAACACAGGACCTGATTGAGGAGCCATCACTCACTTGGAGAGACTGCTAGGTCACAAGTGTCACTGGCTGATATGCCAGTTGCATATTAATGAACTCAGCCTCAGGCACATGATCATCAAGCTTGATGGTCCCTACACGCACAAGTCTGGGTTCAGTGGCCCAATAGGAAAACGTTTAGAGAAGATCAATGACATACCTGTCAACTTTAGCTTCAAGGCTCTGCCACGAGAAGAAGATATAATTGAACTGCCAAAAGACATTGTACAGAACCTTAGCACTGACCAGAAGAACTGCTACCTACTGATCAAAGCTCTTAAGACAGGAGATTTGAGCAAGGAAGTCATTGTTCTGAGGTGTGGCCCACTGAATCAGTCACGCTGGCTGACTACAGGTGAGGCTCTGTTGATGCTGTGGATGAGGCAGCATGGTCTGAAGGGGGAGGTGTTGAAGAAGCTGGAGGTGCTGCTGAAGTTCTGCCTGGACTTCTACTTCAAGATGTATTTTGAGATCAAGGTGAAGCACTACATGAGGTATGGACCTCACCATATTGTAACCGCTCTGGGACTGCTGAGAAGCCAGACCTCTGAAGTCAGAAACATAATCACTCATGTGATAGTTCGTGGAGCATATGCTCACAGTGAAAACCTCATTGCCTCTCTCCTGTGCAGTGAAGATGAGGAGGAGAGGGCATGGGGGGGGTTGAGATGATCAAGAAGATCAGAGGTAAGTCTGAGTATGGAGACATGAGTCTGAGAACTCATAGAAACCCTAAACTGAATTTTTATGCCACTTCTCCAATTACTCTGATTAATTGGGATAAGGAGAAACTGTATGAGCCACTCTTCACTTGTAAGATGTCAAGAGGAGAAATTGAGGAGCTTCTCAGATCTCCACTTGAAGTTCAGAACTTCTCAGTTCACACTCAAAGCTGTGAAAGAGCAGTCCAGCAAGTTTCAGCTGCAGCTGATGCAGTGTATGGGAAAGAGAGAAGAGATGGTTTTGTTCGTGCTAGGATCGATCATAGAGAATTGTTGCCAGTTTTCAAGTCAAAGCAAGACATTATGAACATGTTTTAGATCTCTACAAGACCTGCTAAACAAATCAAGATGCTTTCAGAAGAAAAAATCTCAAAACATTCAGTTGACCAGCATATTATTACAAGCTGGGGGTGGAGAAGGGACTTATACAAATATTAAAGAAGAATTGCAATTGCAAAAAAAAAAGGTTGAACGTCACGGCAGCTTGCGAAAAGATGGGGGCAGCTGCCATCACACTCAGTGATGTCGAAAAGAAAATAAATAAAAATTGGTGGAGGCGTTTCTAAAAAAAGAAAATGCAAGACCAAGAAAGCTGAACAAAAAGATTCTACCTATTGAAGAGAACACCGCGAAATGTGGTGTATAGGAGACTAAAAATCATACAATTCCTTAGTTTTGGGCCATTTTGGGTGATTTTGGTTATTTTAGGGGTTATGAACCACTTTGGCTGATCTTAAATGGGTCCAAGCCTGCCCCTAGAAATGCTTAAGGGTGTATGTGAAAAATATGGAACATATGGAGGTCATTTGAGGATACCAAGTCTTTGAAATTGGCAAAAATCCCATTTTTTGACAAAAAAGTGCGATTTTGAACACTTAAATGAGATTTTTCACAAAAGTTGCAGAAGACGAACCCATCTTAAAATTAAATTTTACATAGGAATACATACTGCCAATCTTGAAATTCCAAGTTTTTCAATATTCGACCTGAGGTATATTAACTTCAAAACTTTGGATCTTGTGGATCATTCATCACTACCACTACTGTACTAATTGTAGACATCACATGGTTATCTATACAGCCATATATCTACATAGCTACAACCTGAATAATATAATACAAACTCTACAATTAAGATAAAAGGAGTAGGTGGGACTGTAAAGACGTATAGAGTATTTGAATGTACACCCATTCAGGGTCTCCCATTTAAAGGTGTCTACGAGACAAGTGAACATAATGAGTCTTTCATACATCACAGTGCTAACTTGAAATAGTAGTATGCCGTTTACAACTCCGTTACAGTTTTGTAACAAAGAATGATGTACGAAACTGTATGCTATGGATATAAAACCTTACGTGCAGACAACATCAATGGTACGTACAAAAAATTACGTAAGACGTTTGCTTGTACTTCACGCGTATGCAACATCATTATGCAACGTTGTATCAACGTTGTAATATAACATTTAAGTTTCACGTTGTAACTACGTCAGTACAACGTCAATTTCTGACATGACCAAGATTCAACCAGGATACAACGTTGTATTTACGTACTGTGTTTGCTGGGTAGTTTCATCTATACAATCACAGGAGAATGTGATAGTCAAAAAGAAAAAAAATAACTTACCAGTAGAAATATGCGAGTAACTTGCACCTACTGGTGCTTTATTGCTAGCTTCTGGTTACTTGGCTCTGTATATCATATTCTATATTTTCTGTCATTTACATGTTATCATATCTTTTCTTAAGTCAATTTACATGATCCTAGTTATAATATCGGGAGTTGATTCCAAGTGTCTACTACAGTACTATCTGAGAGAAACGTATTTCCTAACATTTTTATAGCTTTGCTTCTTATATAGTTTGCATGCATTTCCTCTTAGATTGTTTCTGTTTTCTTAAAAAAAAAGGATATGAACCCTTCTTCAGGTAATGGGAGGTACAGCGCCCCATAGGTTCTGCCGCCACTGACTTTTTAATCTACACTCGGTATGAAATCTGTAATAATAATACTAAATCTGCTGAGTGAAATTTGCAATAAAAACATTCAGTCTATTTTCAATGAAGTTTGCGCAGGCTTAAAAATTTTCTGCATATTACCAGTGACATGGCAGTGTTATTTCTAGTAGAAGTTGAAAGAAGCTTCAGCAGGTTGAGAATGGAGTGCTTGAGGAAGCGAGTTATTTTTTTAATAAAATGTTAACTTGCTAGACAAATCGACTTTAGTGACATCATAAGTTACTTTGTGAAAAAGAAAACAAAAACTAAATTTGAATGATGTTATACAGTAACTACAAGGAAAATGTATTAATTTGTTTTATGTTGCCAGGCAAACTTTTTAATTTCCCCATTTTTCATAATTTGTCTGTAAAAGGTTTAATGTTTTGGTGAGGTGTAGGAGAGCGGATTCCATGGCAAAAGTGTGTACCACGGCCCAACAAAAGGATGCTTGAGGCCTGACTTCATATCCAAAACCACCAAGTCCAAATTTGTGAAGTTGCACTTGAAATTTAAGTGACTCATGAGTTTAAAGTAAAAGGTAAGGTCTGACTGAATTAAAGCTTTCCATTCAAAATCGTTTGTATCAAATTATTATCATGTTATAATGCGAGCGTGAGCCAACTAGATATAGGTAGGCTTTCATCAACTATAGTGAATTTTTCCTAGAAACTATGTGTAAAGAATTTATGGCCAGAAATTTAGCAGTCTTAGAATTAGAAAGTTTTTTGAGTTATTTAATTCTAATTAGGTTATTATGTTAAATTTGAGCAGACACGAAGGCTCTCCTTTTTCAAGTTGCTTTATTATTACCGTCGCTACCTAATATAAAGCAAACTGATCCTAAATAATAATCTATATTACTTTTTTTCCGTGATCCAAAATTATTACACTGATGTAGTAATGACGTCAAAGAAATATTACCTAAGTATGACGAACCGTTTTTCCAGTTGTATTTATTCCTTGATCGATCTCGTAGAATCTCGTCAAATTCGAGAAAACTTTAAATTTTGGAAAATATTTAGAATTGTTTAGGATTATCCTACCCGTCAAAAGGCTTTATTAACCGTTTAATTAAAAAAGCCTTTTGATAAGTATTAGTAATTTTTTATGCTTAAAAGGTAAGAATAGACAAGGCTGCAGACTCAGACTTCGTAGGCTAGGCCAAGTCCAAGACCTTGACCCTACAGGCCGGAGGTTAGACTAGGCCTAGACCTACCCAGTTAATTACGCTATTATCATTATGTGAGGCTTAGGTCCTGGTTTTGCCAGTCTCGTAAAGTTAATTCAGTTTGCCTTCGGACTTGAAACCATGTTGATTCATAGTTGGGTGTATCCGATTCAGGTGCTTATGATGGGTCTATAGGTCTAAGGTTGTAGGTTATGTCTTTAAGTTTGACAAAACCCACCCATTACTATTATTATTATTATTATTATTATTAAATATAAGTTTAGGTAAATCTTAAGGAGGTGTCATCACCTGAACTTCAAGAAAATAACTAGGTCCTATATGGCTGTAATCTACATAACCACTTTCAAGAGCACTGTTTTTTGTGCAAATACATTACTAGCCTATAAGCATGTTATGAAATATAATATCTCATTGCCATTCATTCATTGCATTTTGGTATGATTTTGCAGGTGATGACATTACCTTAAGATTTACTCAAGGCAATTATTCATGATATTTTTGTTAGTTTTAATGAAAATATCGGTTAATATTCGTCTTTTAACCCACTCATGCGTGGTTAAAACAGTATGATATATTGAATTGCCATTCAAAACTGACTAAGAAAATATATATTTTATGTTGTGCAAATTTGTTCAAATGTACTTTTTTTAATAAAATATATTTCTTGTTTTGGCTATAATGTATTTTTTTTCATAAAATATATTTCTTGTTTTGGCTATAATATACTTTTTTCATAAAATATTTTTCTTGATTGGGCTATTTTTTTCGTTACTCTGCGACTTAATTAGTTGGTTAGGTTTTGTTCTGGCTATTTTTTGTTTTTTTTCTAATTTAGTTTAGTGGTGTTTGTGGTAGAATTATGACATGCCATTCATGTGATTTTGACAGAACTTGATTCGTCATGTGCCCTAGATGAAGACACAGGATTGGATGTTTTTATCAATTACGGCGTTATTTTCTCATCCTTAACTTGCCTGAAATATGACAGTGAGTGCCTAATACGAAAAGTTCAGAAGATATTTAGGTGAAATAACTGAATGTCCGGTTAGGTCAACTGTACGCCCTTGATGATTGGTTAGGTTGTCACAATATTTTCATTAGTTTAAATGAAAATAACAAATTTTTCTAGTTAATTTTGAGGTGTTTTGTACGAAATTGTCATCTGTTTCTGTGCAAATGCGTAGTTTTCAAGATGATGATATCTCAGAAACTACGCATTTGCACGAGAAACGGATGGTAGATTCGTGCAAAATGCTTCAAAATTGACCAGAAAAGTTTCTCATCATAAAAATAGACTGGGTATAAAGACGAATAATTACCAAAATATCATGACTTAATCTTCAAGGGTATACATTTGACCTATTTGGGCATTATAATTTTCCATAGGTTTTGATTAATTTTATTAATTGAAACCTATAGGTAATTATTGAATATTTCACCAATCCCAGAGAGGGGTGGGGTTGAAGAAGTGGGAAATTGTGGGCTAAAAAGGCCAGAATCAATTGAAACGGCTTGAAATACACCAGAAAAACCATTCATAAGTAATATTCATGGCAAAAGTAACCTAACCTGGTACTACTTACCTTTCTGGATCCTAACAATGACTGAACCTTACCTTTTCAGGTATTGCTTATGGTATTAGATACTGAAAAGGTTAATTGAATACCTGGTTAGGTCATCTGTTATGCCCTTGCCAATTGGTTATGTTATATTTTCATTAGTTTTAACAAGACTCATGACTTAACCTAACTAATCATCAAGAGCTTACAGTTAGAACCAGTCAATATTTTCATTAAAACGAATAAAAATAACAACTTGACCAATTGTCATGGACATACAGTTGACCTAATTGGGCATTCAGTTAATCTAACTGGGCATGGGTACCCCATAATGAATTTGGTACCTAGAAAGATAAGTAGTACTCCTAACCTAGCTGATTAGAAGCATGATAGGTCCGTTAAAGGACCAAAGTGGTGTTCTGCGGACATCGCTAATGTGCTTAATGAGTATTTTGTGGGAGTGTTCACCAGGGAGGACACCCGCGTCATCCCTGAGCCAGGCATCAGGCACAAAGGTGCTGGCCTGGATAGTGTTTGATGTACTGCGACAGTTGTTGCCAATAGAATAGATAAACTGAGCGCGTTTAAGGCCAGACCAGTTTCTTCCCAGTGTTGTGGGAGGTGTGTGACCACTGTAGGCCGGGCTGAAACTATAATTTTTGTTTGATTTTAATTTATCAGAGTGACTAACAGTTGGCTTTTGATATAAAAATAAGATTCCTGAAAAAAATAATTGGTGGCCACCAACGTGTCCAGCCACCCCCGTTTTTGTAAAAACATCTAATGCCGCATTAACAAATTGTCATTTTGTCATATTTTAGCATGATAAATAATAATCTAGAACTTAAAATATTTTTTAGACACAATCTTTCATTAATTTACGTGATCTAATTTTGTTTCTAATAAGACCATCTCTACGCTCATGACCTACAACAGCCAAGGATGCTTCAGTGACAAGCTTGATATGCCTTTCAACATTCTGACTGTGGCACTCGTGATCCAGTTTCAATGCGGTATTAATGATATCGCGCAGTTCATCATTACTGAATTCTTTTAATACAGGTGGAACAGTTTCCCATTGGGACATAGTAGACAGCTTGTGGTATGCAGAAGCTTTGAAATTGATGATTGGCTTTCTAAAGACCCTAACATTCTCATCTATAGCAGGATATTCATCAGTACCACCTTCATGATCCTCTTCATTCTCATTATCACTTTCAATTATTCCACTTGCAAAATCATTGCTACTACCAGATTCATCATCAAAATCCTCTATAACTCCACTCAGACACAGAACTTTATTGACAGCACACCACCTCACCTCTTCTTCATCAGCCAGCATTCCAACTAAAATATTTTCACCATGAGCAAAATAGTTGTTATTGTTTAATACGTCATAACAAATTTCTCTAATTTTCCTATCAGGGAATTTATTTACTCTTTGGATCATATTGAATAGGTTTCTTGACCCATCACTTAGCCTCTTATTAGCCTTGATGTTGAACCAACTGTGAAAGTATACTTTGATGATGAATTCTACTATGATTTTGAGGTTCTTATTGGGTCTTTTTTGTGAAACATAAAAGCAAAGAATTCTACAGGCTAAGGTGAGCCATCGAGAGTGATTTAGCAGGCCAACTTCTAAGAGTGCAAGGTCTTCATCCACTTCACCAGTAATAATTGCCCAGCAGATGCAGTATCCATAGTATTGGTCTATTGATAAATTATTGACCACCTCATTTGGTAGAAGCACAAATGCAGGATAAGGTATAGATTTGAAGTCCACAACATTCCATTCTGACACATCCCCATTGAGCTGAGAACCAATAGGGCCAGAAAATTTGTCTGGACTTTTTGTTGCCCCATCTAAAGTTATGAAGATGTGTCTAAGTGGCAATTCATTTAGATGCAGAAGACAAATATCCCACTGAAGAGGTTGCCCTAAAAACATTTCCAAATATCTGATTGACCCATGCATATGTCCTGTGTTAGTATTTGTCCCATCTGCTTTAACTAAGTTTAATTTGGCCTCAAGTTCTGTCCCTTTAATGATCTTATAAATGCCATGAGCAATGTCAATGCCTTTGCCACTCTCCAGGGTAAAATGGTTGAGGTAGAAATCATCTGAAAATAAATGTAATTAATTTTACAATTAAATGAAAAAGGAAGGAATAAAGTTAACTGGACAGTTGTCACTTAAAAAGAAAATTTTTTAAGTAATTGAAATATTACTTTATAGCAGGGTTTGGAGCTGGAGCTAGAGCCGGAGTCGGTGGAGCCAGTGAATTTTGCTTACCTGGAGCCGGAGCCGGAGCCAGAAGCCTTGAAAATACGGCTCCATGGTCTGGCTCCGGGTGATATTGCTACCTAAATTGTTATTTGTTAAATATAGGTTTAGTTGCAAATTATAATTCTTGTAATATATTACGAAAAATGGTACCATAGGATTCTTGGATTTTATGGAGGTGTGGGAGTTACAGGAATAATCTGCAAATTTCCATTTTTTAATCATTAAATATTTGGGAAGATTTGTCTTAACAACACTTAATTATATAGGTAAAATTTTTTTATGGCGGTGGAGACCTTAGGTAGGTAGGTACTAACTATTTATCTAAGTAGGTAACTACCTAGATACATACCTAGTAAGGTTGGTCCTTCTGACTTGGATTTAACTATTTTTATTTTTAGGTCAATTATCTTGTATTGCTAAATTTCTTTTTTTCAGATTCTTTGTAATTTGTACTTGATTCTTTAATTATAATTATCAGTCTATGACCCTTCATAATGGATAGAGATTCAATAAAGAAGTCTGATATATTCAAGTATTTTACTGAAAGTTCAGATAAGAAACACTATGTTTGTATTTGTGAAGTTTCTGATGCTTCGGGAAATATTTCAACGTGTGGAACTAAAATTACCAAGCCTCAAAGCAAAAAGCCTGATGTCTCCTCAAGAGCATATAATTTGAAAAGACACACGAGTCGATTACATCCTGAAATATCAAAAATGATGGAAGAAAAGAAGCAAATGCTTGAGCTTTCAAGACCCAGTACTTCTGCCAGTTCAAAAACTAAAGCAAACCAGCAAAACATTACTAAATTTTTGATATCTCAAAAAGTCACTATCTCAATGATTACAGATAATTTTAAAAATAGCATAATTGAGTTAGTTGTTAAAGATTCTATGCCTCTATCTATGTTTGAAAAGCCAGCTATGCGCAGTCTACTAGAAGAAATGGCTCAGAAATTCAAGATTAGTTTAGATAAAGACAATATCCATCATTTAGTGATAGAAAAATCAAAAGAAGAAAAATTTGCTCTCAAAGAGCAATTAAAAGGGCGCTTCATATATTTAAAAGTTGATGGTTGCACACGAATACGGATACATTATTTTGCCATCAATGTCCGATTTATTGATGATGATGATAAAATCCTCACCTGCACTATAGCAGTAAAAGATACACATGCTCAGCAAACTAGTGACTATCTGCATGATCTAATTATGAGAACTCTGGAAGAGTATGGCATACTGAAAGAATTTGTGCTCTGCATTGTCAGTGATAATGCATCAAATATGATTAAAACTGTTGAGAAGTTGAATGATAATCAAGAGGCAACTTCAGAAGATGATATACAAACATTTGGTGAACATGATGATGATTCAACAGACACTCAGGAAGTGGCATCTTGTGTAGAAGAAATTGACAGTATTGTATCTGAAATTTCACACTTCTCCAGAATCAACCACATGCATTGTGGTGCACATACCTTGCAACTTGCTATTTGCGATGGATTGAGAGATAAACATGCTACCTCTCTCATAGGTAAGTTGAGACAGGTTGTAGTAGCAGCAAGAAACCCAAAAGTGGAAGAAATAATTAAAAGATGTGCAGGCAAGGTTGCTATTTTAGATCAACCTACTCGATGGGGCAGCACTTATTTAATGATAGAGCGCTTATTAGAATTAAAACCTGTACTCTTGGACATGGCAAATTCAAATGTGAATCTTTCAGAAATAATGTGGGAACAAGCAAGAAGATTGGAAAGAGTACTGTACCAGCCATATATAGTAACAAAAAAAATTAAAAGTGAAGTATGAGAATAAAAACCCACTCTAATAGACAGAGTTTATTTCCACGACAGTTTCGACGCCCACTGGCATCCTCCTCGGGTGGATACAGAAACACAAATGAAACAAAACAAGAGGGAAAAACAGTTCAGGGATCGACCGTTAAGAAATTCGCACCTAGGTTGGATTCCATTCTCTCGAGACAGGAGGGGCATTTTCATTAAGTACATTCGCACAAATTTTAAAACTATCTTCCTGTTCTAAACATACAGATTCTATTATTTTTACATAATTATTACATTTATAATTAAATTTATTACATTTAATATTGCATAATTATTAATTACAGAAATTATAAATTTATTATTACATTGGTTATTACATTGTTGTTTATTATACAGAAATTATAAACCGAAAAAACGAATGAAAAAGGCGATTAGGAAATAATCCAGAGACCATTGAGAAATTCGCACCTAGGTTAGATATCGTTCTCCCGAAACCAGAAGGGCATTTTATTACAGGGTCAGCTTACGTATAACTACATTTCCACAAATTAAAAATATCTTCTTGTTCTATACATACAGATCCTAATGTTTGACATAATTACTGCATATATTTATTTCCACATTAATTACTTCCATTATTACATTTACTAAAAGCGAGTAAGGAAACATTCCAATCCAGAGACATTTAAGAAATTCACACTTAGGTTCGAACACGTTCCCACGACTCCGTAAGGGATTTATTGACCAAGAATCTCATTAAAGGGTCTAACTTATAAGTACCTTCGCACAAATTAAAATTATCTACTTTTTCTATACACACAGATTCTATTATTTTTCTTTTGACATAATTATTACATTTATAAAGTACCTTACTTGATTCCCAATCTATAGCATGATTATTTTGGCTAGCGTGATAAAAAATGGCATTATTAGTATTACAACTTCTGAAGGCATATTTGTGTTCTTTGATACAGGTTTCAATATTTCTTCCAGTTTCTCCCACGTATACTAAATCACAACTTTTACAGGGAATGCTGTAGACACAGGCTTGTTCCTCTTTTGCAACGTTATTCCTAACCAATTTACTTTACTCCCGGTCAATTTTTGAGAGAGTGGAAATCTTTGATGTATTTTCTTTCCAAGATAGAAGGCACCATAGCTGATGCCATTAAAAGTTCCATGGAAAGGAGAGAGAATATTTTACTTGATAATGAAGTATTGCTTGCTGCTGTTTATATAGATCCTAGATATAGATGCTTATTAACATCTGAACAGGTAGTTAAAGCCAAGGATGCCCTATGCAATATAGCAATCAGAATGAAAAGTAACCTAGACCTTTCAAATAAAGTCTCTCTATTAAGAGAGGAATGTGGAACCGAGATTATTGCATCATCATCAAATTCATCATCATCCTTCCACCACTTCTGATGTCAGCGAGTTTGATTTTGAAAAAATTATTGATATTCAACATGGTAAGAAATCAAAACATCCTCGTTTAGAAAGTGAACTAATACCACCTCTCAGTCCAATGTGTACCCTCAAATTGCAAGTTGAGGAATCTTTTCCTGAGATTGAAAAATTTGACCGTTCGTCAAAACTGTCTTTTGAACAAGTAATAGAAAGGTATCCTAAAGTTATAAGAGATGTTGCAAATCTTCTAGTAGCTATGCCTTCAACACAAGTCAGTGTTGAATGGCTATTTTCAGCACTGAAAATTTTAAAATCTGATTTAAGGGCACGTATGAAAGAAGATATTGTTGAGGCTATGTTATTTTTAAGAACAAATGTTTATAAGTAAACTTAGATAAATAATTTTAATTCATAATTTTTTTTATGGAAACAGATTTACAAGGAGAATATCTTGATTTTATGTTTAAAAATTAGTTTCCTACCTTAGTAAAAATTTTTGCAAAAGTTGTTATTTTGCTTTCATTTTTTAATACAAGGAGTATTATGATTTATGATACTGTAAATGTATCATTGAATTTGCAAACTTTTAAATTTTTAATATGTAGTTTGAACTTTAAAGATAAAGTCTGATTTAAGGTTACACTTAAAAAAATATAATTGAGGCCATCTTGTTTTAAAAAAAAAAATTATAAATAAACTTAGTAATTTTCATTTTCAATTATTTTAAGGAAACAGATTTACAAGAAGAATATCTTGATTTTATGTTTAAAATTAGTTTGATTATACCTTAGCTAGAATAAAAAAAATTTTGCATTAGTTTTCATTTGTTAATCCAAGGAGTAGTATTGATTTTATAAGCGTAGGGTAAATGATTTTGTAAATTTTCTTTTATAATATGTATTAGTAGTTGTTTGAACTTTTGACTTTTAGTTGAATTGCTTTTGTTAATTAAATTACAAAACTTTTTGACTAAAAGAAAATATAAGTAAATAATATAACCTATTAAAAATTTAAAAACTGAATTTTTTTAAATATTCAGCTCTTTTTCAAGCCAAGTTGGCTTTCATGAAGCTTTCAAGTTTCAACACTTAAAAAAAGATGCATATATTATCTCAGAAAGTTTGATTGTTACTATTTTCCATACGAGAATTCTTAAGTTTGAACTTTGAACTAATTAGGAGGCAAGTTTCTCTAATTTATATAAGCTACCATTGTTAATAAATATTTAATATCATTTAGTTTTCATCATTTTCCTTTAGTTATTTAAATAACTTCATTCTATCATTATATTTGCCTAATTTAAAATCATAAGAAATTTAAATTTTGAGTATTAAAGTGATTTAATAATAAAATATTTTTGTGCAATATTTTAAATTGGACAATTAGTTATATAAATCTAGATATTTATTTTATAATTAACAGAATTTACTATAAAAGAGCCGGAGCCAGAAGTTTTTTTTACCAGCTCCGAAACCCTGCTTTATAGTACAGTAATATAACAGCATAACGCCTATAACTGTATGACAATCATTTCCATTTACCTGGCTCTCCAGTAATGACATAATGTTCCTCTAGCATTGTGGATGTATAATACTTTTCATTTACTTTGTTAACAGCAAGTGTAGCACCCTTTCTACCATCAAAGCCAATGCCAGTCACTTTTTCAAATATCACTTCTTCCTTCTTCCTTTCAGCTCTCAATTTAGCTCTCCCCCTTCTCAACTTGTTTCTGAAAAGTATTTCAAAAAATATTGGCCATGCATTACTGCATTAGCATTATACAAATATACAATGTCAGTGTCCTGTTTGAAACTAATTAATATAAATACAAAATAGAAATTTTGACGCTAATTAAAAATAATAGTAAATCTGGTGATTTAGAACTTATAGCAGAAGCTAAGAAATGTAATATCTAGTGATTAACCCTTTTGCTGCGTCGCAGTTTGGAAATAACTTACTCCTAACAGTGCAGTTTTGATGGTAAAAAAATAAAATATGAAATTCAAACATTTTATTATATTTTTGCAATTATAAACTTACATAGCATTTGAAAAGTAAAATAAAAATATTAAAAAATTAAAAAATAATTAATTACTTTTTAATTCTTAAATGCGGAAGTTGACTATTGTCGACTGTATTACAATTTTCAACAGCATCACTGCGGTGAGCGACTTTAGTCACACCCTTTTTCTGACCTAGTTATTTGTTTCAGAACAGCTGCATACCTTTTTGTATACTTTCTTTGTGTGAAAAATTTCAAAACAAGGGACAACACATAATGCTGGTGTTCGAGGGCATTTGTTGCAAACATATGAGGTTTGTTTTCTTTTACACTCCCTTTCCTTTTTTGCTACATTTACTTAGAAGTATACTGCAAATAACACAGTTCGGCTTCATTTTTTTGTCTTCATTGCATACTGGAAAATGCCTCTCAACTAACCTATTTGCCATTGGTGTGTCCTCACCTTCCTTTTTCCTTTTATTTGGATTGCCGCGAGTGGCATAACCTTCTAGCATACCATTTACTACTTCTTCTCTGAATTTTTGGGGCAACATTTTGTCATTGGGGTTTTGAATATTATAACAGATATTGCTGTTTACCAAAGCTACTTCGACTATAAAATGCCATATAGTTTGGTACCATTTCTTTGATTTTCTCTTGAAAGGATACGTAGAACGCAGTTGGTCGAATTTATCTACTCCCCCCATGAATTTATTATAAGCTTGTTGGATAGTAGGTTTATGAACCACTTTCTTTCCTATCTTTGAATTCACTTCAACTGGAGATATTCCTGTGTTGCCTACATTTGAAATCATGTTCACCTTTCCTGTATCTTGCCAGGAGGTAGCAATAAGTGATTTATTATAGTTTATCCATGTGGTTGGCAGATCACCTTTTTTCCTTCCTTACATTAATTTTTTTCCATTTTAGTGGGCCTCCTACCTCCTCACCAGCATCTATATCAGTAAGTTCATCCTCTTCAGAATTCTCATTTGAAGAATTTGATTGTTCTACTTCTTCATCCTCTCCGTCTGTAGAGGAACTATCTGAGTCAGTAGCAGAAATCAATGCTTGAATCATTTCATTTGAAAGGCTTTGCTTTTTCAGCATGCTGGGGTATAAATCTGTAATATGAATGCAGTAGTTACTCAAAATGATTATTGAAAATAGTTTGGGAATGGTCAAAGTTTATATAATATATAATTGTAAATTATATAAAAGCTTCTTCAAACTCGTTATAATAGGACTCATTTCAGAGCTAGGCTAACGTGTCTGCTTTGTACATGAAGTGAAATAGTTTATAAAGTAAATGTTAACAATTGGAAAGCATAATATAAAACTATATAAGTATGATATGAACATGTAAAAATATATATAAAATGTAAAATGCAATAAGTATTCATTATAATAATAAAATAAAAATTACATAATAGAAAAACATGAATGTGAACTTACAGCGAATCTTCGCTCACAATGACAGCTGCATACTGCCTCAAAGGCTCAAATC
Organism: Bathynomus jamesi; assembly: GCA_023014485.1. NCBI lineage: Eukaryota > Metazoa > Arthropoda > Malacostraca > Isopoda > Cirolanidae > Bathynomus > Bathynomus jamesi. The sequence goes on from JAJOZX010000103.1 coordinate 687,641, forward strand.
TAGCAAGCACTGACATATATACTCCGAGCAAACAAAAAAAATGACTCAAATCTGAGTCGTGAGACTATTGTCAATTATAGCACTGAAAGGAAAAATTATTTCAGCAGTGTGGACTTTAGTCGATTGTCGCACTGAATGGTTAACTCTATTTGGGTGACAAATGTCGATCACCGCAGCAAAAGGGTTAAAAACATACTTATCAATAACATTTTGTATGTTATCTGGGATGATTACTCCAAAGTCCACCAATGTAGCAGAACCAATAGCCGCTCCTGCTCTATCACTTACTTGATATCTGTTAGGATATTTAAAGTAGATTTACATATCTATTGTCAATGAATAATTTATTGGTAATCTTAATCTCTTAGTCACAATGATTTCACTTTAAGCTGTATTAAAAGATTTATCTTTCAGTAGTCAGTACTATACCTGTCACATGCTTCAGCTAATGAGCGTAATCTAGTTCTGTTCTGTAATGTTGAGACTTCTGGAACATAGTCTGCATCAAATGAATCATTACAACTGTCGCTATCTGTCAACTCAGGAATGTCCATAGGTTCAGGAGGATGAGGAGGAGGAACTGATTCTTTTGCTTTTTGAGATTGAATAACCTGTGATTTGAATTTTAAGTCAGTGGCTGTTTCTGGGACTTCTTTCAAGGTACAGTAACCATGCCTAGTTGTTTTCTGGTCCTACAAAGTGATTATATTTCATTACACTATAATGTATCTTTTATCTATGGGTCTCTATATGTAAATTGAAATTCTTACAAAAATGAGAAAATACTAAAATATTACTTATCATTAATAGTGTATTATTGATATTACTAACTTATTAAATGCACTTTAAAAATTGTAGCAAATTATTAATAATTGATAATTAATTAATATTAATTAATAAGTTACAACTTGAAATTCAATCAACAGACCTACCTCATAAAACTGGTAATCAGATTCAGTCATTTTTAGTAAGTGCTTTTTCTCTATCGCCAACAGTTTGTGATCATGTTGATATATGTCAAATAAAATGTTTACAGTTTTCAGAAAATCATCCAGATCTTGATGATATTTAGGTCCCCTTTTCTTTTTGTCATACTTCAGAAGGCGGTTGAATTCCTTTATTTGGGTTTTCAGTTGGCTCTGTATGGCATTTACTGATATTGGATAAACATTATATGTGACCCACAATTTATGCAATTCCTCAGAAGTAGCTCTCAGTACAGCATCTGTTTTATAGTCTCGGAAACACAAACACCTTTCAATAACTTGCTTCAACGTGGGCAATTTCCCTAAAGGAAACTGTTCTGCTGGCATAAAACATACATCACCAAGTACTTTAGCAACTGTTTTCCTTGTAGAAGTCATACTTTATATTGCAAATGTTGAATTCAATGACAAATTGCAGTTGGAAACTTATAACAAAGGCACCTGAAAAAAAAAAAAGTTTTCAATTTATTACGTTTAAAAAAAGTTCATGAAGCAGCCCCACCCTCTATTCTTTAATCAAGCATAATGGATGCAAGATAACAAGGAAAAGTCATATCATGTGATCACTATGTCCATGTCAACATCCTTTTCGGGCAATGTTAGTAATCAAAAAGCCAAATCATGCTTATTTTAGAATTTCTTTTGTCACTAAGGTCCGTCAAAAGGGGGTCTATGGGCCCCAAAAATTAGTTTTTCTAAAATAACTCAAAAACTAAAGGTTTATAAAAAAATACCACACTTAATAATTTGTTCTAAATCAAATTCTGCATCTTTTGGTATGCAAACCATCTCTCTAGCATGTTCAGCAGAAGAGATATTGCCATTTTCCTGATTTTGCTAGTGTGGCATTAGATGTTTTTACAAAAATGAGAGTGGCCAGACACACGTTGGTGGCCACCAATTATTTTTTTCAGGAATCTTATTTTTATATCAAAAGCCAACTGTTAATGACTGATTAATTCTATCTTGAGTTTCAGCCCGGCCTAGACTGACCAGGTGGCTCCCCACCTGGATACAGTCTTCGACAAATTGTTGGAGATGTGCCTGGTGACTGACTGGAGGGAAGCCAATGTGACCTCTATCTTTTTAAAATATCTTGTAACTTGATACCCACATTTTGGTAATGGTTCAGAATAGGGGTGCCACCTCAATTTTTGTGTTTTTTCCACCAAAACATGCTAAAACCATTGGTTTCCTGTTGTTTAGGATGAATGTGACCATCGCCATTACAGTAAATTATTGCTTGAAGTTATTTCACCCTCCCAACCCCTCCTACAATCGGGGGGGGACCACTGTGGGAACCGGGGGTTTTGGGTGGGGGAACATAGCACAAGCAATAATTTACTATAATAGCGATGGTCAGATTTATCCTAAACAGGAAACCAATGGTTTTAGCATGTTTTGGAGGAAAAAATATGAAACGTCAAAAACCATGAGAAAAACCTAGGTTTCATGGAAAACCTAACACCTAACCTAACCTAACTAACCTAAAAAATATAAAACCCTATACCGATCAATTTGTGATACATGATCTTTACCCCCGAGACCTAAATTATACAAATTGGACACTATATTTAAAGGGAGAACACCATGGGAGCTCTACTAGCGTCACCTCATATCCATCACAGACCAAAGCCATTTTCAAATTGAAGTGAATGATTCAAAATGAACGATACGACAGTAGGGTTGCCAACTCAAAATTTCCTAGATTCATACCCAAAAATATGTTTTTCGTAATTTTCTAACTTCGTTTTTTTTTTTACTGTGTGACACATGCAATCAATGTATTTAATGAGAGAAACAACTTTGCCTCTATGGTATTTTTCAAGTGGCACCCATATTCTGAACCCATTACTCACATTTTTTATTGTTTGTATCTTTTAACAATTAATGGAAGTTTAATAAATGAAAAAATTTTTTTGGATTTCACTGTCTAGTGGGGGTCAAAAATAAAGAAGGGGGGAAAATTTTCATTATTCTACACATTTGAATGTGGTATCATTTAATAGATTTCTTCATGCTGATTCTAAAAATGTATAGTTTTATAGGTCTATGGTAAGGTGTTTGGGAGTTATTGCCCATTGAAGTTAGGTGGTAAAGTGGGGGTACATATCTCAAAAACTATGGGTCATAGAACTTTTTTATTTGAACCAGTGAAATCAGCACCTGGAAGAATCCCATATGTCAATTTTCATTAAAATCTGGGTTGGAGTGGTGACCTTTTTTTTAATTTTTGGGTGATTTGTCGTGGAATGCCCCAAATGTAATTAAATTTTGGTGTATACCAACTTTCAGAAGACGTTTGAATTTGCATTTTAATTCATAGTATGGCCAAATAACCATTCAATATTTTTGATATTGTATGTTGTTAATCTGTAACTCATGTAACAAAAAAAATGTCACTTGCGTAACAACGCAAAAACTATGTACAACAACTGACAACATATTGAATAAATATATTGATGCTGGACATTATATACATACGGTACAACAAAAGGTGTATATATATACCAACATGTGCACTTATCACTTTAATTAATGGTTCCTGGAAATGTATGTCATTCTGTTTATTTCAGGTTCATTTAAAACTTCAACTATCGTATCTTCTGAAACATAGTCTTTGTCCTCAACAATAGGAAATTGGAACTGGAAAATATCTTGTCTATCCTTTCCAGTGTTTTTTAAACAATTTACATCTGCCATCAGTTCAGTTGTAGTTGCTTCTACAACAGCTACATAATGCAATATTTTACCTTTGCCTGTGTATTCTAACAGAACATAACATTCAGGGACTATTGTTCTTTTTGCTTTTTTCTCTTCAACATCATCATCATCATGCAACACATTGCTGGATTTGGATGCTAGTACCCGAAGAGTATGCTCAGCATGATGAGAATTAGAAGTGCTTGTTGATGGTGAACTGTAATCATTTGACTAAAGTACAAGTGAACTTGAATGGGAACAGTCATATAGAGCAAGTTCTTCATCTATGTCTGACAGGTCACTTGTATCAGATATATTACATGAAGAGAGACTTTTTGAATCATCAGAGTATCCAGGTGAAATTTGTACATTTATATGGAATGGCATCATTAGACAGCATATAGCTCTATTTTGTATGCATCAATGACTCATACAGCCCTTGCTTTTTGTATGGTGTCAGCTCTTTGACAATAATCCCATATTGCTATGTATCTGCCAGATTTCTTTTGTATGTCATCTTTACTGACGTAAACAACGACTGCTTTATGTTACCTTTAATGCCTCTTTAAAGAAATCTTCAGCTGTTCTTACAACAACTTGGCCCTGCATTACCTTTCGATAGACATGCCATTTCAGGACAGGCATGTTCTCTGAAATCATGCAAAGGTTGTCACCATACCATCTCAGAGATTTTGGTAAAATTTGGTATACAAAGAGATTCTAGGCCAAAAGTAATGGAATGAAAAATTTTTTTTGATACTATGTTTGGGGGTAGACTTATGTCACCCCTTTTTAACCCCTGACTGACTCCCCCATTTTTTTGAATCCCCATAACTTTGTCCCTAATTGAGATAGAGAAATGAAACAAACACCATTATAAATGAAATAAAAAGATGTTTCAGACACACCATATGTAGTTGAGCCATAAATTAAATAGAAAAAAGTTATGCCCTTTTGAAAATTTGGGGGGGACTAGCTCAACCCCCCAACCTATCCCCCCACAATTTTTTTTGGCAAAAAAAGCTTCATCTTTATCTACAATGTATAATGCAGATCAATGTATATATATATATTTGAGTCTTTCAATGGAAAATACAAAATCAAAGAAAATAACCACCAATTTTTTGGTTCTTTTCGCTGAAAAACTAGGTCATTATAGGTGATACAAGTACTTGGCAAATTTGGATAGTTAAATTTGGATTATAAATAAAGTAAATACAACTGTTTAGAAACAGTTTTAAAGCAGATAATTATAATTACTAGTTTAATTCAACTATTCAACTGTATCCAACTAAACACCATACCATGTTTAAATTTTCTTTGAAGCAAAAGAGCAAATTCTCTTGGATTGAACTCATATACAGTATTCCCTCGAATATCGCGGGGGTTACGTTCCAGAACCCCCCGCGATAGGTGAAAATCCGCGAAGTAGAAACGATATGTTTATTACCGGTACGTATTTTACGCATTTATAAACCCTCCCCGCACTCTTATAAACCTTTCCCACGCTCTTATAAACACTTTCTACACGGAGTATGAAAGAGACTAACAGTATTTTAAAAAGAAAACATTTGTATATACAGTATTTTTTAATAATTTTACCAACATTAAAATTTCGTATGGGTACTCACCAGCGAAGATACTAAAACTTGAATGATGACGATGAATTAGCTGTGCAGTACTGAACGATGAAGGTGATGATGAGATGAATGTACTGCACAGCAAAGAAGAGCATTACATCTCTTCTAAATGAATAACACGTGGAAGCGAACTGAGCAAGGCGAGATGCTGAATGCTTCGGTAGGCTGCAGATTGAGATGCGACGAACGCTAAGCCAATCAGCGCCCAGGATACTGAACAGCGTGCTCTGATTGGTCGCGTCTCATCCATCGGCCAATGGTGTGCCGTGTATGGTATCATATAGGCAAAGTAGCTCAAGCAGCACAAGCTTCGCTGGTTTTCCTATCTCGCGGTTCTTTGTCAACTCAATTAGAGTACGTATTTTATTTCGGCTAGAAAAAACCACGATGCACCGAGACCGCGATATGGCGAGGGACTACTGTATTATCTTTACTCCTGGCAATATGTTTGGGGGAACTCAATGTTTTCAAAACATTTTTTTGATGAACCTAGCAAATATCTTGTTTTTCTAGGAAGAAGTAGTAGCGGTAGCTTCTTTCCTCGTGTGAAAAAGATATTTTATAGTCATGGTTTTCTTCAGAAACCTCAGTTACAAGCAGGGTCATGGAGTTGGAGTTGTGGAGTCACACGTTTCAGGGTGGAGTCGGAGTCGGTAAAAAACTTCCAACTCCAATTTCTGTGTCCTGTGTCACCCTTAATTTCTAAATCCTAAATACTAACATTTAGGTTATTTAGTTTTTTTGGTCAATAAACCTTATTCATTGATAGCCCCTAGATTAAGTTTTTTTAATATTTTTTTTTTTACATTTTCAGAATATACAATTAATATTTATTTAAATATAAAATATAAAATTTCACACTTAGTGTGGTGGTGATGAAATGTCTTATTATTATGATAATTATAGAGTGAAACACTAGAGGAGTTGGAGTCGTATATTTAAAATGTGAGGAGTCGGAGTCGGATTTTTAGATTTTTTACAATGTGTGGAGTCGGAGTCGGAAAATTTTGGACCGACTCCACAACCCTGGTTACAAGACCAATCCACTGCTTGTTGTCATACCTGCAAATTACATAGCTACCCACATTATACTGCATTTTTGCCTCAGATTCAGTTCTCCAATTTTGCAAGTCATGAAATCACTAGATTTTGAAGTTAAATATGCCTTGACATAGTTAAGTTCTAGTGGAACCACTTTGTGAAATCCTTGTCCCCCCCCCCTTCAGAGTTTTAACTGAGTTGAACCTTGCTCTTAACTTATCAGCTTTCTCTGAAATCTCCTGTTCTGTAGTAAAAAAAACTTTATCCCAGTCAAGTTTGCCACAGCATATTCGTGGAGAGACTTAGCTATAAGAATGTGATTTAATGTTAATCTTTGTAGACTGGCTTTATAAGCAGCTCTTTTTACAGTTCCACCAATGCCATCACACATTTTTTCCATGGCTTGTTCCAAAAAAATTCCATTCTACTTTAAGGCCAAAATCTTTTTCATGATAGGTTAAATTAAAGAAGTTATACTTATTTTTATATTGACCAGCACAACCATCTGAAAAATAATTGATTTTTTGATGTTAGGTAGTCATTTTTATATCTGCAGTAAGAACCTTCTGAAAAGTGTACACAGTGGCTGTATTATGAACTAAATAGTCACTCACAAAGCAATAACTAATATGAGAATAAAAACCCACTCTAATAGACAGAGTTTATTTCCCTGTAAAAGTTGTGATTTAGTATACGTGGGAGAAACTGGAAGAAATATTGAAACCCGTATCAAAGAACACAAATATGCCTTCAGAAGTTGTAATACTAATAATGCCATTTTTTATCACGCTAGCCAAAATAATCATGCTATAGATTGGGAATCAAGTAAGGTACTTTATAAATGTAATAATTATGTCAAAAGAAAAATAATAGAATCTGTGTGTATAGAAAAAGTAGATAATTTTAATTTGTGCGAAGGTACTTATAAGTTAGACCCTTTAATGAGATTCTTGGTCAATAAATCCCTTACGGAGTCGTGGGAACATGTTCGAACCTAAGTGTCAATTTCTTAAATGTCTCTGGATTGGAATGTTTCCTTACTCGCTTTTAGTAAATGTAATAATGGAAGTAATTAATGTGGAAATAAATATATGCAGTAATTATGTCAAAACATTAGGATCTGTATGTATAGAACAAGAAGATATTTTTAATTTGTGGAAATGTAGTTATAAGCTGACCCTGTAATAAAATGCCCTTCTGGTTTCGGGAGAACGATATCTAACCTAGGTGCGAATTTCTCAATGGTCTCTGGATTATTTCCTAATCGCCTTTTTTCATTCGTTTTTCGGTTTATAATTTCTGTATAATAAACAACAATGTAATAACCAATGTAATAATAAATTTATAATTTCTGTAATTAATAATTATGCAATATTAATGTAATAAATTTAATTATAAATGTAATAATTATGTAAAAATAATAGAATCTGTATGTTTAGAACAGGAAGATAGTTTTAAAATTTGTGCGAATGTACTTAATGAAAATGCCCCTCCTGTCTCGAGAGAATGGAATCCAACCTAGGTGCGAATTTCTTAACGGTCGATCCCTGAACTGTTTTTCCCTCTTGTTTTGTTTCATTTGTGTTTCTGTATCCACCCGAGGAGGATGCCAGTGGGCGTCGAAATTGTCGTGGAAATAAACTCTGTCTATTAGAGTGGGTTTTTATTCTCATATTTTGACCTTCACGTAAAAAAGTGAAGTTTTTTGCATTTAATAACTAATATGTTTTAGAGTTCCAGATTCCTTATGATACAAGACAAAGGGATGGAGTGTAGCCTCTTCATTTACCCAATGGAAACCCTGAGTGGCATCTTGGATTACAAAGGTGTAATTTTCACTGAAGTCTCCTACAACAATGACTTCATCTAAGGGAAGTTTCTCTTTAAGTTCTTGAAGATAGGCACTTTGTATGTTCAAAACATAATGATGTCTTGTTAACTTCCTCACCATTAATGAAAGCCTTTCAACAAAGTCATCCAATGAGGCATTGTGAGATTCTAAAAAAGATCGGTCTGTACTAGTCCATTGGCTATAGGTAATCAATTCTTGATCTTGTAGCTCATCCAGAGAATAGAGGAATGTTGATACTGCAGTGGTACCAGGACAGTTTTGACATTGATCCATCATACATTTAGGTTCATTCATGTCGCATACAGCTTTACTCATGAGAAGCTTGGTGTCTGTCTTTGTTCCCAATTGAGGATATATCATCAGTATTGAATTCTGATGATGCATACATATGCATACAGAAAGTGTCCCATTTATTCCAGCAATTACGCACTGTTTTGGCCTTAGCTTAGCGAATGTTGAAAAACTAATTTCTGAATGATTTCTTTCTTTATATAATGCATAAATCTCCTTTAGATTTCCAAGAAGTCTTTTGGGTTCAAGGCGCTTCTCTCCATTTTCTTGTCTGACAGAAATACAATGAGACTTACCTGGCATTATTCTTGATATATCATCATCCAAGCAGAAGCTTTGAACTTCTTCCCTGACAGTAGCTATTAGATATTTACCCTTGGAACTGCTTAGAATTTCAGGAAAAATACCATGGTTTTTTTCTCCACATTCATGACTTGCTGACTAAATATTTTGAAGCTCCAAAAAATTGCATGTTTTCATCAATTCCCAGTGGGCTCAAGGTTAATATCTGGACTCTTTGCTCATAAGATGACATCTTGTGATTCTTGTCAAATTATTCTTCCAACCATATCATGATGTCAAATCTGCACACACAAACCATTAATAAATTTTAATTTGCCTTTTAAGGCAAATTTTAAGGCTAACTAAAAACTAAACTAACTTAAAATCTGTAGCTTACTTACCTTTCAGCCTTTTTTTCATCAAGTCTAGCTGCTTTGCTGGACTAGCCTTGTCTTCATCATTCAAATTTATTCGCAGGGCATCTTCTAGTTTTCTTTTTAGTGATATCTTGGCTCTCAAATTTATCTTGAATTATTTTAGCTTTCATACGACTTGGGATACCATCTTTAAAAATAAAATGAAATGCTTGAAAATAAAGAATTTTAATCTTGAAATTAGAAAGATTAATTAGGATTATATATATATAATGGATTAGCTATATATTATGTATAGGATTATATGTTTATGGATTATATGTTTATGGATATGTACTTAACGCATTTTGAAAGGTGAAATTGTCAAAGATCCCAGGGTAATGTTGGCTTCATCTGTCACTAAACTCTTTATCCTTGAGCTCCATTGTACATGATGCGATGTCTTCTGATCAGTTGCTGCTGCTGTCAACCATATCAACTTTTTCTGCACTGACTGGCCCAGTTGCTTTAAGCTTTGTAAAACAATTTGTATATACAAAGCTACTTTTCATAGAGCCACATTCTAGATCACTTTTTTCAATAAATTCCTGTGCCATTAGCCTTAACCCAGCAGTTATGATCTTCTTATGGGTAAGAAAAGGATTGCAACAAATGTGCTTATAATTTTTACTCATTTTGTTCAAAATTAATAAAATTTCTTTATACCAACTTAATACCTGAAAAAAAATTATAATAATAATTTAAAAATAATTATAAATAAATTTGTACCTCATAGGCTTGTTTAGTTCGTTATAGGTCATTAAATAAAATGTAAAAAAGTATTGCGTGGAACCTTAATCTACTTGCATATAAAAAGTTGCTGTTATTTTTTGATTTTGTATTTTCCATTCAAAGAATCAAATATACATATTGATCTGCATTATATATTGTAGATAAAGATAAAGTATTTTTTGAAAAAAAAAATTCTTGGGGCGATTGGCTGGGGGAGGGGGGGGTGAGCTAGCCCATCCAAATTTTCAAAAGGTCATAACTTTTTTCTGTTTAATTTATGGCTCAAATACATAAAATGTGTCAAAGATTTTTTTTATTTCCTTTCTAATGGTTTGTTTCATTTCTCTATCTCAATTAGGGACAAAGTTATGGGGGAGTCAGTGGGGGGCTGAAAAAAGGGGGAGCCATAAATCTGCCCCAAACATGGTATTAAAATTTTTTTTTCATTCCATTACTTTTGTCCTAGAATCTCTCTCTATACCAAATTTTACCAAAATCTGAGATGGTGTGGTGACAAATTTGATTTGTTTTGCGTGATTTCACAGAGAACATGCCATCATGTGGGCCCTTTCCATGATAGCTCTCATTAAAGTTCCAGGTCCCAGAGCATGCATGGAGGGATGGATAATTTGTTAATGCTGCCATTGCATATTTGTTCTTAAAATGTGCTGAGGCTCCATCTGTCCAGAGGCTGATTCTATCTATTTGGATACCAACTTTAGAGCGGAGGTGATCAATAATGTATTCATTAAATACTTGACTAATGTCCCATGACTCTTTGTATCAGACACAATGCCATATAACTTGGTGGCAAGTTGTTTTGCATCAGGATGAATATAGTGTGCAACTGCAGTGTAAATAGTTATATTTTTGCACGTTATATCCGAGTTCCAGTGGGCAGCCATAACCTCATATTGGTGTTTTATGGCATAGTTCTCAGCAAAGTCAGTTTGTAGTATGACTTTGCCTTCAGTCAGCATTTCTTTCTCTTTTCGCAAGGCTCCTGTTTGCATTCTGAATATATGTGGTTTTTTTATAAGCAAGCATTTGATAGACAAGCTTGGCTACTACTTCTTCTATATCATCATCATTTACTGAACTAAGCTTGCCCCCATTCCACTCTAAATACGATGTTAGCTCATGATCAGTTTCATTTAGCAGGTTATTTATTTTTCTCCAAACTTTAGCATTTATGCAACATTTAGCACAGGAACCTTGCATGTAGTCTGACTGATTTTCATCACATATAACTTGTTTTAATAGTTCCTCTACTGATTTTACATTTGTCCATTTCAGTGCTGTAAATAGATACTTAATATTTTCACAATAATGACAGTGGCAAACTTCTTGATACTTCTGCCCAACTAGCATAACATTAGCTGGTTGGAGCTCACAAAATTTGCTAAGACTAATTTCTACATTTGGATGCTGTTGTTTCAGCACATGAAATGCTTCTCTTAAATTAAACATGAGTAGTCTCTTTGGTACAATCATTTTCTTACCAGTTGTTTTGTTTCTAATAACTTTTACATCCTTATGGCCTGGTAATTGGCATGAAATATCATCCTGGTTATAAAAGTTTTTTACTAATTGCTTCATTTCAGGTGCTAATCCTTTTTGATTTGGTTCCTTTGATGATTGTACAAACTGTGATAAACCAGAATTTTCTGCTAATTTCTCAATGATTGCTCTTTGTTTACAAGGACTATGAGGAAGCTTTCTAGAAACTCTCTCTACTGCTTTTCCTAAAACCTGTCTTGTTTTGTATGCATGGTTGTTTTCAACATTTTCACAGACTTTCTTTTTAGCTCTAAACCTGCACATTCTTTCTCTAGACATTTCTCCTTGATGTTTGACCTCACTTGGGGAATACTTTCTTCGAACCTCTCTCATAATGGCTGCATGTTTTATTGCAAACTCATTACCCTTCTCTTTCATTCTTTGGTGGTGTCTCTTCATATGTTCTTTTGCAGTTAAAGGAGCCATACTAATAACACATTCAGAAGGAAATAATAACAATTATCTCAACTTTTCAAAACAATCTGAAAAATAAGAAAATAAACATTAATATGGCTATTGTGAGCAGGTATGGCTTCCATACGCATGCTGACAATACATATACAGATTGCCATGAATATGAACAGCTAAACATTTGCAATTCAACTCCTAAAAAACCAACATGTTACTACCAAACAGTAGCAATGTATTACAAACATAGGTAGTGTTAAGCCACAATACATGACTCAATGATGTCAACACTATCATCACTATATCAACTTACTTTTTCATAACTAATAACCATTTTTGGTCTCCAGTAGTGTTCTTCCTCTTCCATTTGTCATACAATAGAATAATTGATTCAGCCAACAATCTTGCTTCGAGTGGCAAAAACAAGTGTATATTGTCTGTGATCAGGAGATTGTTCATAGCTAATAAGGGTAGCACTTGCGTTTTTCCAGTCATTGAACTCGTTTGTACTCAAAGATTTCGCAACTGAGTTTCTAAACAGTCAACAAGGTATACAGTACAAACATCTGGTTGTTGCTGAATAAATGAGCCATTCTCTTTTTTTGTAGTTGACCATTGGGAAAGTTTTTAAAGAAGTGCTCTTTAGAAAGCTTTCTTGTCTTATCAGGATAAATTTGGCATGACTTGGAAAAGTCTATACTTAGATTTTGCACTAAAATTTGGTGATTTTTTTATAATAAAGTCAGTTGTGAAGTCATCTATTGACCACTGCAGGATCTTCACTTACAGTTCTTTCTGTATTTTTGTGTTCACTTTTTCTATGATAATCATATTCATATTCCATTTCTTCAGTGCTTACTTGAGTATGCACTCTACTTTCTTCATTTTCCAAAGGTAGAGTCTCTTCAGGTGTATGTAAACTATTTGTGCTTGTTCCTACTTGTAGATTTTGTAGTTTAGTAAAATAACACTCTAATGTTCAAGTTTCTCTTATTACTCCCTGTTTCTTATCTAATTTAACTTTGGTAAGTTTTTTATATTGTGCATCACTTGAGTTTTTTCTTCTGCTCATTGTCATTAGATTAGGGTATCCAGTAGATAGCCTATTAATTGTAGTGAGAATTGAGATTATAGAATCACAACACAACATTCTGAAAGAAAGAATACACAATATTAATAACATTGTTAACACAATTTATAAAGTTGACACCACACTAAAGTCTAACTTGGCCACAAAGTATTAACTTAATAGTCAAGAGTCACACTCGTGTCAGTACTAAGAAGGAAAGATTGTGTTGGCAGCTCATAAAATAACCTGATGTCATTGGTAGACAGTAGCACACACTATTGTTTACTTGGAAAGCTTGTCAAGTTGTCAGTGGCTGTATTTCAGCATTCCATATTTTTAATATACAAAAAATATACAAAAAAGTTCCCAGTAAACAATGCCACCCTAAAAAATGATCAAGTAAACAATGCCAACCCCCCAAAATCACTAAAGTAAAGAATGTAAGTAAAAACACCTTCATGAGGAATTGTTTATTTATTAATAAGGAATAATGTGAAGTAAAAAAAAAAAAATTGTATTTACGGAGAATGAATATCATGACAACCTAACCTTACCAACTAATTAGGTTAATTGAATGCCTGGTTAGGTAAACTGTAAACCCTTGATAAGTGGTTAGGTTAAGTTGTGATATTTTTGCTCCATAAATACATAATGTAGACTCAATCTGGTAGTGAATCTTATATTTAAACTAACATAAAAGACCTAACCTAAATAACCTACCTGCCTAAATAACTTACAGATCAATGAAAGAAAGCTACCCCCGAATTGTGTCAATAAAAGAAAGCCACCCCTGACCCATTTGGGTGTGGCTTTCTTTCATTGATCCCCAAATTTTGCCATTCTAGGCCATGGTCTAGTTGGCCTAGTGGGAAAGTTGACTCTGTGGTTAATAGTTGCTCATTGGTTAATTTTGAGAAAAATCTGGACACTTTCATGAATGAAAGTTCATATATTTAAGTAGTGTGTGTTCTAAGCTTGGGTTGTGAAAGCTACTTTGGTTGCTTTGTGGATAGTTTTAAGTTTGTTGGCTAACTTGAGATTCATGTTTTGCGCAATTTTACTATGAAATATAACTCATGACTCGAATAACCTTGATAGGCCCTTATGGTTTCACGTTTTCCAAATGAAATGTAATGTAAAATATGTAGTTTCATGGGTACCATATTTTGACAATACCAATAGCCCATGGTTGGCCAAAAGTTATTCATATTGGGAGTAACTAACCAGCCTAGAATCACCACCTAATGCAATGCTTACGCTTAACTTGGTGTAAGATTCGCTCTGACTTGCCATAATGTTTCCCTAAATATTTTTCTTACTCGAAGTAAATCAAAATAATAATAATAATTTAAACCTTTTTAAATTCCTACCATAAATAAAAGTATTTTTTATTACAAATCTAATGCAAAATAATTTTTAAATATTGAAGCTGAATTTTCTTTAATGCAATTTAAGCCCTTTTCTTTCATTTAATATCGACTTAAATTTAAACTGGAAATGAAAATGGAAAATGAAAAAGTACTCCCAACTTTGTATTCGCTATATCCTGCGTATTTGTTAGAAATGAGATTGGAAATTTGCATTCAGTGAAAATCATAGTTTCAAAGGCAAAATTCAAAGTGATAAAATTAAAGTGAAAAGGCAGCATCAAAGTCGTAGGTTGTTGAAAAACAAAAAATGAATTTAGGAAAGGAGTGAATAAGATTCATTAACTTCCCTTGACTCATTGACTAAATTTATTTTTTTAATGTAGAAACAATGGATGTAGCCTACTGCTAATAATTTTATTTAAAACGTAAATGCAGTGATCCCTGACCTGCATGAGGTCTGATGTGCGCAAATTCAGAGATAGGATGGACACTTCACTACCCATTTTTTGATCTGCACGAGCTAAGATTCAAAGATAGATTGGCACAATTTTTAAAAAATTGTGGTAAATACTAAAAAAAATGACTCCACACTTTTTCACAAGCAATTGTCATTCCAGAACAAAGGCTCTTAATGCGCATACACTTACCATACTATACATGCCCACGTGTGATGTGTTACACCACTGCCACATATACCGAGTCCCTAAGTAAATTACTTATTAATTATAACTTGTAATATTAATGTAAAATATATTACGTATGTAATAAAGTATTATTGTAATTAAACACTGCTGCTATGAAAACTTAAGTATCGATTTAATATTGAAATAAACTTACTGTATAAGTGCAGTACATATGTATATTAGGGTGGGGTGAAATGCAATTCTTTTGTGGAATATTTATTTGCTTCACCTATAATTTGCTGTATTGGGTTCTCTAGATGACATAAAGTGATATAAAAGAAAAATAAATTTTGCCCTACTAGCGCATTTTTGAGAAAAACAAAATGCCACTAGTCAAACACATAAATGCTTATAATTTGAAAAATATACATCCAGTTAAAAGACATGATAGAATAAAAATGATTCAAAATAAAAAAATACATTAGAAAGTGCCCTTTTATAAATTATTTCTTCAATTTTAAATTTTATCAAAATTTACCTTGGTAAATATCACAAATAAATCACTTTTTTCTAAATAAATGGAAAATTCTTTGATGACTGAAGTATATTACTTTGATAATAGTTAATAACCTTATATAATTTTGAATATTCAAACTATAATCTACAACACTAATCAATGAGAGAAATTATTGACATTTTATTACCACAATTGCAGAAACATATAATCAATATATTTCCAAAAAGATCCCTTTTCAAAAATCACGAAGTGTTTGCTTTTATGAAATTTTGGTGAATTATTTCAGTCTCTAATTAAAAGCTAATTGTCAAAAAGTGAAGTCATAATTTCTTTCTTGGTTTCCATACATGGCAGCAATGAATGAGACCTAATTCTTACTCTTATAAATCCATCATGGGATTCTTGGGAATATACAGATGAGGCCGCATCAGTGACAAGTTTTATTGCCCTCTCAACACTTTGTGAATGAAGTGGATAATTGGGTAGGCACAGTTTTTTAACCCTAAGTGCATTGAGTTCAATATTTGTGAGCACCATAGTGAGGGGAGGTTCAGTCAGCATTTCTTTTGACCAGTAAATAATAATATCCCATGCATTTGTGTTGAAATTTATCTCAGGAACCTTAAATTCTCTGATTTTGGACACATTTTCCATCTTTGTTCTAATGTTCATGATGAAATCAACTGCTCTTGTTTCATTTTTGTTCTGATGTGTATCTGATAACATTGCTATCAGAACATTTTTGCAATGAGCAAAATATACGTTTCTAGCAATGTAAGGCTTCACTACATTCTGAACATCCTTTGGAAGAAGATGAAATCTTTTAATTGCTCCACATATGTGATGTGGTCCATTCCATATACAGGGTGTACATTAGGGTGCATTAAACGCCCCATGATTTTCAAAAAGTTGTTGGATTTTAATGTCTATTCCCTCAAATGTTACACTTGTTGGTAGAAGTATCTATGCAAAAAATAAATCAAATCGGAGGTGGTCCTGGGTGGCCACCGGCCACTTTTATATATTTAGTAGTGATGCACCAAATATTTGGCAAATATTCGGTATTACTTATAATACTAATATACAAATATTCGGTATTACTTATAATACTAATATACAAATATTCGGTATTACTATACTTACATTGATTGAAAGTTGAAAATGTATAAAACACAATGCCAATGTCACTACTCCAACTTTGCTTGTTTCCACAAATTTGGCCTCGCTTTGCGGTCACATTCAACCACTTGAAGAAGATTTTGGAAGTGGTCTTCTCCTCTTGCAGCTGAGACAAAATCAGTTGTGAGCTTTACTGCTCTCTCCGCAGGGTCATTCACAACATTTAACCCATCCACAATGGACTTGGCTGCCTTGAAGTGGTCATTGTTCTGCCAATTGTCAACATCCTCTGTTAGGAAGGTCATATCCAGGTGAAGAAGGTTCACTGTAAACCACGAGTCCTCGTTCACAAGATCAGCCAGGGTTGTCGCTTCTGTAATTTTTGGAAATGACGGTTTGCCATATCCAGAACCGTAGTGGTGTTTTGGAGTGCTTGGCATTTCATCTGGTTGTATGGCCAGTAACACATCTGCAAGGGCACGACGCTCCTTTTGAGGTACTGCATTGCTGAACAGTGCCAAAACAACCAGTTCTGGGGTTAAATACCACAAATGTCTATCAAAGGCTTTCACAGCGCTGACTGAAATGATTGAGTTGACAGCTTTATAGTTGAGCAGAGTCTTGTATAAGCACAAATCAAACCATGGGGCATTTGAAGCAGACTGACATATGAGCCACCAATCACAATAAATATAAACAACAAAAACAACAAACTCCTTCAGTTTTTCCTGTTGATGTTGTTTGTTACAGTTCCTCGAGGTAGTACAGAAATTTGCTCTTCAAGTAGGCATATTTTGATGGAATAAAGAATCTTTGACATCCACCTTGCTTTATGCATGGCCCCAGGTCTGTGGAGTGTTCCTTGTTTTGTGACATCATCATCGAGGACTACCTGGCAGAGTTGTGCCATTTCCTTGTAGTCTTCCCTACAGTATGAAGCGCTTGTGCGGATTGTGCTTAAAACCTTGTTTTTGCAGGATAAAAGCAGTTGTTGTGCATCGTCATTGTACATTGAAATGTCAATTTTGGTTAAACTTTCATCCTTTGCATGCGATATGCGTTCCCAATTCTTCTGGAGACTTTGATGTCTCAATTTTGAGAGCGTCAAACACATGATCCAGGATTACCTCTCCAACATGATGGTGACATGCACACCACAGAAGAGCACGGTCCAGTTTTGATTGAATGGTAACACAGGCAGCTGTAATGTGTCCAGTGTTTGATGCTGTTGTGTCAAAACATAAGTTGACAACTGACTGTTTGCACTTCCATGAATGTAGAAATGTGTAAGTGTGCTCGGCAATGATGTCACCTGATGACATATCACTTCCACGAGGATATCTAGCCACTCCCAGTAGCTTTACATCAGTGGCATTCCCAACCAACACTGGCAATCTTTCTTCCTTGCCATTCTTGTTTGTGAGCGTATGCATCTGCTTGCCATCCCAGTGAAGTGTTGCAGCTGTTGGGCGATCCAATTTTCTCGAATATCTTTGGCGATAGCACTTGTTATTGATCGTCGAGCCTTATCAGCAGTTGAATACGACTTGGCCACACGACGTGGATCACCTCCTGCCTCTTGAATTACAGCTTCGGTGAGCACAGCCTGTTGAACAGGAGTTATGTTTAGTCGAGTAGCAACAGACACGACTGAAGGCCTTTTCAGAATATCATGAGGAATAAAGGCAGACGTACCTGCATATGTTGATCTGTGGTGACTACGCTTCCTTTGAAGCTCTGGAATCGCCTCTTCTTCAGTTTCTTCCAAGCTATCTGCAGAGGCACTATCATCAGAGCATACAGAACTTTTCATCTCTTGTACACTGGATGATTCATGATGTTCTCGTCTTGAAGCTTCCGCTAAGATGCATTTTTCTTTTCTACGATCTTTATCAGCTTTCTTCTTGTCAACACTACCAAATGAGGCTACTCTCTGTCAGATTTCATTGACTCTAAAAATGCTCTATCTTCCTCATTCTTAATGTTTGTCATTGCATCTTTTGTCCATACACCGAAGGTCTTATCAAGACGTTCATTCATGGATTGCAACTTAGCCAAAGTGTTTGGAGATTCTCTGCGAGAAACAGGTATTTGACGCAATTTGTTATTGTCATTAAGAAGGTCAAGTATTAGTTTGCAGCATTGATGGTCTGAAAGCATAGGAATATTTGCTTTAGTGTAGAATGTTTTCAGCTGGATAAGGACTATGCTGGCAGATTTCCATTTGAGTGGCTGTGTTTGTTTGCCTTCACATATTTCTTTCTGGATGTGCCACATCACGCATCGAAGAACCTGCTGGCAAGTTGGGAGGCGGACTCCTGTCAATGTACCATCTCCTTCTGTGAGAGCATTGCCAAGACCAAAAATGGCACTTGCTAATCTGGTCTTCTTAGCTTCCATTGTTTCTGAAAGACAATAAAGGATATTATTAGACTATAAGTGGAGTTTCGTTTATGGTACATGTTTTATGTAAATCACCCCTTTAGGGTGCATCAAATGCCCTTAGGTTCTTGGATTTTAATGTCTATTCTCTCAAATGTTATGTAAATCACCCCTTAGCAACTCTATATTAAAAGAAACAATGTAAGTAGTCAACTGGTTGGTAAATAAAAAAAATAGATATTTTTACATAGCGCGGCCCCCGAAAATTGCTGCGAAAATATAAAAGTGACCGGTGGCCACCCAGGACCACCTCCGATTTAATTAATTTTTGGCATACACACTTCTAGCAACAAGTGTAACATTTGAGAGAATAGACATTAAATAAAATCCAAGAACCTAAGGGCGTTTGATGCACCCTAGCTGTACATAAAGTCAGGATCTATTTTTGTGAAGCACTTGGAAATTATATGGAATTCAATCATAAAATGATAAAGTGGTAACATTTATTAAATAATTAAGAGTAGGATTCGATGTGACGCCCGTCAGTATCCCTGCACAGCCCAAATCGTTCCGCAGCATTTCTAAACACATTCTGGAGCATTTGCGGGGTTATGTTATCTGCAGCAGTTCGTATACGTGTACGTAAGTTTTCAAGACTCGTAATCTTTGTCTGATAGACGTGCGATTTGATAAAGCCCCATGCAAAGAAATCTAAAGGGGTTAAATCTGGTGATCTCGCTGGCCAAGGTCTGTTGCTTCCGCGTCCGATCCAGCGATTTGGAAAATGTCCATTTAGATAATCCTGAACAATTTTGGCATAGTGACAAGGAGCACCATCATGTTGATAGACGAAGGGGATAGGATTGTTAGTACTGTCGTCTATCAACATGATGGTGCTCCTTGTCACTATGCCAAAATTGTTCAGGATTATCTAAATGGACGTTTTCCAAATCGCTGGATTGGACGCGGAAGCAACAGACCTTGGCCAGCAAGATCACCAGATTTAACCCCTTTAGATTTCTTTGCATGGGGCTTTATCAAATCGCACATCTATCAGATGAAGATTACGAGTCTTGAAAACTTACGTATATGTATACGAACTGCTGCAGATAACATAACCCCGCAAATGCTCCAGAATGTGTTTAGAAATGCTGCGGGACAATTTGAGCTGTGCAGGGATACTGATGGGTGTCACGTCGAATCCTACTCTTAATTATTTAATAAATGTTACCACTTTATCATTTTATGATTGAATTCCATATAATTTCCAAGTGCTTCACAAAAATAGATCCTGACTTTATGTACACCCTGTATATGGTCTACTCTTGATATCGAACCAGCTTGGTCCATAATTTGTAACAATGAAGAAAATTATTGAATAAAGAGCCAATGAAGGAGATTTCTCTGCAATGTATAGGTGGCAGACACAATTTGCTAATGTCAGCCATTGAGAATGGTTCAGTGGTCTGGGTTTTGTATTTTCCAAATCTTTTGGGACATTCCCACTTCTTATAGCCACAATAATTATGTACAAATAGTGTTGATCTTGGCTAAGATCATCAATAACCTCTTCTGATGTGTGTGTTAAATCAATGCCTTCTCTAATTGATTTGAAATTGACTGCAGGCATTTTTTTATATTCTTTCAGTGCTACTCCAATTTTTCCAGTGAAACATGTTGGACCTTTTGTTTTACCATCAAAATGTTCAAATAAGTGTCAAAGGGGAAGTTTGTTTGTACTATGCAGCATACAAATGCTCCATTGTAACAGTTTCTTTAGTTTTTCTTCTATGAAGTGGATGATCCCACCCTTGGCACCTGTGTTGGTATTTGTACTGTCACATCCTATGAGACGAATGCTCTTGTAAAAATGAATAATTCCTGTATGATCTTATATTCAATTATTAATTTTTACATAGGAAGTTATTTGTTGTTCAATTCATACTCACATGTACATACCTCCACATGTATTCTTTTCATTTCCTTTTCTTTAAAATTAATTGATTTCTCACAATCTCATAAATATTTAGGTGAGTATCAAATTCTGCTAATCATCGCAGAAGCAAATAACTTCTGAAATATCTTGCTCTAATGCCAGTCATGTGTTATATATATACACAGTTGTCCCTTGACATTCGCGACTTTGACTATCCGCGAGGTCCTCCATTATCGTGTGTTTGGTGACATAATGGGGCTGAGGCTGACACTGGACAATTTAGCTGAAGAGTTTTGCATGTTCAAATGAACCCTAGACTTCTTCTATGACATTGACCCTTCGATACTTCGGTCACTGAAATTGAAAAATGGAGTGGAGGCAGCACTGACACCTTATAGAAGCATCTTTGATGAAACAAAAAGAAAAAAGAAGCAAATGGAGATCACAATGTATTTCATGCCTGTCCAACCTTCGACCCCAGCTCCCACTGCCACTGCCACCACCTCTCCCACCCCTTCCACCAGTCAGAGCGAAGCAGCAGTGCCCGCTGAGCCTACAACACCACCACCACCTCCTCCTCCTCCATTATCGCTGTATGACTCGGATGAAGATGTCGATGATCCACCCCTTCCTGATCTCCAGTAGCTTCTTCATGCTGTACAGTACCCTCTTCTCGTCAGTATTCATCAACTCATCATACTGTATGGCAAAAACTCATCGTTGTCACCGTCATCATTGAGGTGGATCATCTCGCATATCAAATTGTATAAGCCTTATGGTATTATATAGGGGGGCGTCAAGTTTCGCGAAAATTTGACATTCGCGACTGCATTTGGAATGTAACCCTCGCGAATGTCAAGGGACAACTGTATACTATAATGCTAAAAATTTATAATGTAATTAATCTACTTTAGTAATTTAATATAATGTACTTAATAATTTAATTAATGACAGAAAATGTACAGTACTTCAATGGAATTGTAATTAACTATAATGATATAATATGATGAAATTAATGTACGTTAACGAAACTATAGTTAAGAAGTTAACGATAATAAATGAATTAATTATTATAATCATAGTTATAATCAGTGGTGGGCACCGTTAACCAAAAAGTTAACTTCGATAACGATAATCCGTTAACCCTAATTTTTAACTCCGATAACGATAATCCGATAATTTTACTACAAAGTTAATGGAAGCTAACGATAATCTGTTAACTATTTCTTTACTAACATTTAAAAAAATCAAGGAAAAAAGCTTTAAAACCCATAGAAAATGTTTGTTTATGCAAAATCCAACAATAAATAGGTATTTAACTATTTTTATCAAGTTTTGCAACTTTTTTGCTTAATAACTTTTTTTTATTTTTAATAAAAAATGTACTGATTACATGTTTTGAAACCCTTGTAACCACTAACCATTAACTAAATTTTAATTTACCAGAGAATTATTATGGCGGGAACTGAAAGGTAAAATTAAATTTTAGGCACGTTTATTAAAGACTGACACAATGTGCTGGTTGCCCTTCAGAAAGACCAACTTCTCAAAGTTAGGCCCAACTGCCAGTCTTGACCTCTTGGGCCTCAGGATGTCCTTGCTGAGAGAGAAGAGCCATTCCACTGCGGCAGAGGATGGAATTGGCAGACTGAAGTTATGGCGGTTTGAATTCATTCGCGGAGCGGTGATCTTCCGTGAATGACTCCTCGCAGTTAACGTGCTAATGGACTTTAACGGACTAAATATCAAGTTATCGGAAGTTAACTGGTCCGATAACGATAAATGGAAATTAACTTCCATTAATAGTCCGTTAAAAAAAGTTAACCATTAATTAATTATTGGATTAACGCTTTAGTGCCCAACACTAGTTATAATAGACCAAAATTACAGTGTGACCAGACATTGTCACCGTGTAGGAATGTGCATTCAGCAATAGTTATTTTTCTTATTTTTTTTTGTTCATTGGAATAAATTTTGAAGTTGCTTCCTGGTTGCCAAATAATTGGTGCCATATTCTTTTCTAAACTTGTAATAATTTTTTAGATTAAATACATTCTCCATTATAAAAGAGGAAGTCATGTCTTGCCTTAATCTTGTAATTTTTGCCCATATACATATTTTAATATAAGAATACATGATTCAATTTCCGTTCTAATTAACTCGGTGGATCAGGAAAAATAGCAGATCTACAATATGCTGTTTAAGCCAAAAATATGGCTTTCTCTTCCTATATCCTGTTTATCTGTTTAGCTATTGCTTGATTTTTTTTTAACTAGTATGCAAAAATAATACAGACTTCAATATTTAATAATGATGATGATAGTAAAATCAGGGTATATAAACCCCACAAACCTCTTCCATTGTATTCAGAAGCTAATTCAGAGGCTGAACACTACCTGTACATTTTAGTAGTAAATTACAGTAAAAGATAGTCTTTATCTTCTCCTTCGAGCCTTGCTCTCTTCAGAAGAACTTAGTCATTAAACTTTCCAGATATGCTATAAGAAGAGTCTGGAATCTTCAGAGAATTTAGTAAGCCTCCCTGAATCCTCCGAGCCACTATAGAAGAACTCTGAGAGTAATATAAAAGAAAACTACTGCAGGTAACAAATCCATTGCTGCTACCTAACCAGAACCCCCATCAACTTTGAACCAACCAAGGCCATAGATGGAGGGGTTAACACTCATTAATAGCTGACTCTTGAAAGAGGAACAAACTATCAGCTATATCTTGAGCTTTACCAGAAGAAGGAACTACATTGGTTAAATATTCATTTCCTGGCTCAGACACCAAAACATAGTGTTCCTCTCTAATGGAGTCTCCGTACCATTTGTTTCCTTTCTTCACCTTCACCAAAGTCTTGTCCTTTCTTCCATCAAAAAATATAGCAGATATGACAGCAGGATTAGCTTTACTCTTCATCACCAAACTTTTTCTCATTTTCTCTCTTTCTCATTGGATTTTGTTCTTGTCAATCAAAAGTGTACTATCTTCTTTAGTGATTGCTCCATAATCAACTAAAGCAGCTGAAGCCAAAGCAGCTGCTGCTCGATCTGAAATTCCAAATCTATTGGCTTCCATCGCTACAGTAGGCAATGGAAGTCTCATTTGACCTTGTATGGCAACTGACTCATAGTCTGATTCACTCTGATGTGGGTCTAATTCATATTGTGTGGAAGTACTCTCTACATCTAAAAAACACTATTTCGGTTAAAATATGAGAGTCCTTCATTTCTCTTCTTTTAACCATTCCTCCTCCTGTCCACAATTTCCTAGACTAGACTGCATTTTTTTAATTCTTTGTCATGACTTTATCAATGCCCCTATTTTCATTGTACGCATTGATCGCTGATCCTGTAAAAACAGAAGCTCTTCTTTTGGTACCTTCAATTCTCTTCAACAAGTGCATCTTATGTGAACATCTTCGCAGCTCTCAGGACAGCCAAAGTTTTGATGGGAGATAAAAGGGCATTTACAGGCACTGATATCAAATAATTCTTCCAAGGTGTCATTAAAATTTTCTCATTTTGACACTACTTTTTGATCTACTAAGATCATTTGCTTTGCCAATGAACCGCTTTAATTTGATATAAACTGATTTGTCAGCTATTGCAGGAATTGAAGCTTTTCTCCAAATACAGAGTATATCTTTAGTAATTTGTTGAAAATATCAGTTACGTGGAGTCACCATGTTCTTTTAAAAGAACTTGGCACCATGTTCTTTTAAAAGAACTTGGCACCATGTTCTTTTAAAAGAACTTGGCACCATGTTCTTTTAAAGGAACTTGGCACCATGTTCTTTTAAAGGAACTTGGCACCATGTTCTTTTAAAGGAACTTGGCACCATGTTCTTTTAAAGGAACTTGGCACCATGTTCTTTTAAAGGAACTTGGCACCATGTTCTTTTAAAGGAACTTGGCACCATGTTCTTTTAAAGGAACTTGGCGCCATGTTCTTTTAAAGGAACTTGGCGCCATGTTCTTTTAAAGGAACTTGGCGCCATGTTCTTTTAAAGGAACTTGGCGCCATGTTCTTTTAAAGGAACTTGGCGCCATGTTCTTTTAAAGGAACTTGGCGCCATGTTCTTTTAAAGGAACTTGGCGCCATGTTCTTTTAAAGGAACTTGGCGCCATGTTCTTTTAAAGGAACTTGGCGCCATGTTCTTTTAAAGGAACTTGGCGCCATGTTCTTTTAAAGGAACTTGGCGCCATGTTCTTTTAAAGGAACTTGGCGCCATGTTCTTTTAAAGGAACTTGGCGCCATGTTCTTTTAAAGGAACTTGGCGCCATGTTCTTTTAAAGGAACTTGGCGCCATGTTCTTTTAAAGGAACTTGGCGCCATGTTCTTTTAAAGGAACTTGGCGCCATGTTCTTTTAAAGGAACTTGGCGCCATGTTCTTTTAAAGGAACTTGGCGCCATGTTCTTTTAAAGGAACTTGGCGCCATGTTCTTTTAAAGGAACTTGGCGCCATGTTCTTTTAAAGGAACTTGGCGCCATGTTCTTTTAAAGGAACTTGGCGCCATGTTCTTTTAAAGGAACTTGGCGCCATGTTCTTTTAAAGGAACTTGGCGCCATGTTCTTTTAAAGGAACTTGGCCCACCTGTTTATTTGTTGGCAATGTTGTAAGAGGAAGCTTTTGTGCGGTTCCAAATATAAAATGTGTTTTTGATTGACTCCTTGTAGCTGTAATGTTTGAAGCAGAAGCCATATTTGTTACTAATTATTATCAGAAATTACCAGTTCCAAATTCAACAAAAACCTGAAAAATAAAAAATTTCAGTAAACATCTGAAACATCTATATGAGGTAGAAAATATGAAATAAACAATTTTTGCTTCAGCATCCTTTTTTGTAAAAAGAATACTTTTCAAGTTATGAAGCGTATAATGACTGACTGGCAGCCATTTTTTGGGGGGCGAAAATGGGGTACTTAGGATGAATTGAAAATTTTTTAATTCTGATATTCTTTTTTATCACCCTTCAATCCACCTTATTACCAGTGAAGCAATAGTTGAAAAATTTTACACCCTACCCTAATGTATACTATGCATGATACTTTAAAAATAGCATTTCCAGCTGGCAGCAACATGCCTGGTAGCGAGTCCCTTGTTCTTGTACGAGTGGCTAGTTTATAATGAGTCCTCTTTTTCTCATGATTCTCTGGATTATTACATTACAGTGATGTTTTTGAAATTTGTTTTTACAAGTTTTTACTATTTATACTTGTCATATTTTATTTTACATGCATTATTTATGTACATTTATTGTACAATGATTTGAAAGTTTTTATTCAGATAAAAATTACCAGGTAAAAAGGACCAAAGGATATATGATTTTTTAAAATTTTATCCACCCTACCCCATTTATATTATGGGGAGATAGTTCCAACCTGCACAGTTTTGCGCTGCATGAGCTTTTTCAGGAATGGAACTCTTGTGCAGGTTGGAGGATCACTGTAATAATAAAGTTAGAAATGGGTTTTCCTTTAATCTTACTTTGATTTTTATGTATCTAATAGACATTCTTCAGTTTTATTTGTCAGTCAAGTGATGAAAGCATTACTAAAAATTTATGTGATTAGCATCAATTAGTCATACTTGCTGAAAATGGTGATTATTTACCAGGCTTGGGGTAATTCAATTTTAATTGATTGAAATTAAAATTTTTTCATGTAATTAATTATATTGGGAAATGGGTAACTTTTAATTACATGAATATTAACGTTAATTGGTCATACTTATAATAGTTTAAATTACCTGCTCATTCGTCTTGTGGAGCTTTCTTTCGAAATAAAAGGTTCCATTTATTTCAAATGTTCCTAACCAAAGTGCCAGTTTCTTGCCTTTATTATTTTGAAAAATAAGTGCCAGTTCTTTTGTCTTGTATTAGTATTTTTTGAGTGACTTCTCTGGTTTCATTAGACCATATTGCGTACATATTTCCAATGTCCAGTTCTCCATAGCAAGAGCTGCTTCATGAAAAATACAGTTCTGTGCACTGTTAAAAATGAGTAAATTTTATTGATCTAATATTATCTAGTTTTTATTGAAGATGGCGGCTAAAACTGAAAATGGAATTGAAATCCTTGGGTAGAAAAGCATGACATAAATCAAATTGTGTGTATTTATGAAAAAAATGCAATTCTTTATAATTTTAATAATTAATTACTTTAAGTAATTGTAATTATTTCACCATCTGCAGTAATTGTAACAGGATGTAAAGTAATTGTAATTAATTACATTGACCAAGTAATTGCCCCATGCCTGTTATTTATCAGTGTATCCAACATGCATCTAATTAGAATTAAAGTATTGCGAGAATGAGGGAAGAGAGTGATAATTGGAACATTTTTCCCTTTGAATAATAATTGTATAGTTTTGATTACTGATATTATTTAATTTGGCGTAAATATTATAAAATTATATATCAAAGATTTTGATAATAATAAAGGGAAAAGAAACACAGTAAATGAATATTGGAATGTTTCCAAGAATACTGTACTCTATACAAGTAAATTCAATAGAAAAATAAAGAATTTTGGATGATTTAACACGATAGTTAGGTCTTAATAGGTTTATTATATGTGAGTATTCTAGAAATATACTACACCCTTGCTATTTTCTGATTCATAATTCAGTTTATTATGTTGGGCTATTTCATGATCTTTTGCATCATCAAAATAGTGAAAGATTTCGTGAAATTGAACAAAAATCCCAAATTAGTCTGAAGATCATAAAATGACCCACATGGTAACATGTATAGGACACTTCCTGTTTGATCATGTCAGGGCTTTATTATTAAGACTGTTAGATTTATTAATTTTTTTTCTTTGTTCTTGGTAGGCCTCCCACTCTGACATCAAAACATGTCCATATAAAGCAGTATTGAGTAGTTATTTATGAATAATCATGATTTTCATGATGTAGCGAAGAGAGTTATGGTAAAAATCACAAATTGGGAAAGAAGTTTATGATGGGATAATTTGTGATTTTCAGTAATTTGATTAGGCCAGAGCCCCAAGGGTCAGGAATTAGCAGGGGTTTAGTGTATTTCATTTCAAGAGATTAGAATTGTGAAATATTTATTAATCCCATTTGGAATCTGTATTTTTAAGCCTTTATATACACTTGCACCCTGCTAATTTGAAACATATAGGGCTCTATGAATTATACTATGAATTATGGTGGTCCAAAATTGATTGGATATTTCAATGTTTTGTATGTATGTGCATCCCCTCAAAAATCCTCCATCACCCTCCTAACCTCAGACCGCCACGAATCCCAAGCACATCCGAGAGTCACCCTCATGGGACATCCCCTACCTCTAAACAAAACCCCAACAATCCTTGGCCTCACCCTAGACACACACATGTCCTTTTCCCCTCACATATCAAACATTTGCTCCAAAGCAACAAAAAAACGCAATGCTCTCGGAACACTCACCTCCACAACATTCGGTCAACAGAAGGAATCCCTCAGTATCCTATACAAACAGTTTGTATGTACTACCCTAACTTACGCTGCCCCTGCCTGGTCCCCGTCCATCTCCCACACAAACCAGAAAAAGATACAGACCACACAAAACAGAGGTCTCAGAAGCATTACTGGCTGCCTCCGAACCACACCCATCCCACATCTACATGCAGATACGAAAATACTCCCCATCAAACACCACATGAACATGACAGGGACTCAATTCTTCTCCAGAGCACTGGCCCCAGACCACCCCTGTCACCATCTCACATTACAATCCCCCACCCCGCAACAAAAAACGTACTACTGCTGCTCACTATTCACAGCTACTGAACAATATCCCCCCCCTAAACATCAACCTCATTAAACATCACACAGAATTCACCCGAAATACCTACTCGACCAACCACACTTCCTGCGCTTCACTTTCTGTTTCCAGCCTGAACAACACCTTCGACGCATTCAGGATTAAAGGCTTCATTGGACCTGCGATGTACTCGTCGCCTCCCATCATTGGAGAACAAACAAAAATGGGACTCATCGGACCAAGTTACACGTTTCCAATCTGCCGCAGTCCAGTTTTTGTGCCTCTGAGCCCATTTATAACGTGCCAATTTGTGACTTGCTGTTATCAGCGGCCTCTTCCGTGGTACCCTGCTCCAGATGTCCATCGCATGCAGTTCTCGTCGCAATGTCCATTTGGAAATTGGTCGCTGGAGAACCTCATTGGTTTCTTGGGGCAATTGTTCTCTGGTTTGAAAATGATTTACAGTTACTAGATGAGAAACATGGCGGTGGCCCCTATTGTCGTGAATTGTTTTCCGGCCACAGTTACGCCGTCGATTTTCAGTTGATTGCGAACTACACCACACTTTGAAAACTTGCTGGACAGTACGCGTTGACACACCAACAAATTGGGCTACTTCAGACATTTTGTGTCCGTGGGCTCTGCCAAACACGATGGCTCCTTTTTGCCACTGAGTAACGTTTGCCTCACGACCCATTTTGCAGACTATATCCAACACACACTTTGTTCTTCACCACCTCACGAAACAGATCTGATCCTGTGTGCTACGTCACCGCTACTTGTCACTTACCAATGCTACATCAGCACCCTCTGTGTGACCTTGAACTTCCTACTATCGGTGCTATTAGGGGTGACTAATTTTTTGTCCGGTGTGCTTATATATATATATACACACACACACACACATACATACTGGAGTTCAGAAATTTAATGCACAGAGATTCGTAAATACGGAGAGAGGATGGGCATTTTAATGATTTAAGAATTTTAAAGTTATTAACGGAAATATCAACCTTAGACTTAACAGAATGATTTCTAATGGCAGACTGTTCCTTTTTAGATAAAACTTTCCCTGTCCTATGGCTAATACCCATATGGGAGCAAAATCTTGCCTGCAAAGAACGAACTGTGCTGCCAACATAGTTCCCCTGGGAACACCCAGGGCAGGTAAACAAATAAATGACAACAGTTGATTGCAGGGGGGATTTTGTCCTTACAATGGAAAAAACTTTGAAGGGTATTATTATTTACAAAAGCAACCTTAAAATCAGTGTGAAAATAAAATTTCCTCACCACACTCAACAATTGCTTTTTCACGAAACTGTTAAAATGGTAGAGATGGTAAAACAAGATATTTACAATTCTTAGGAACATCATACGTTGGGATGAGGTTGGGGGAATAAACATTATTAAGAAATTTACCAATAATACCTTGTACAAGATCCCGTGGAAAACCATTTTTAAAGAAAAAATCAGTAAGGAATTCAAACTCATTATGAAGCAGAGCAAAGTTTGAGCAAATATTATAAGCTCTATGCACTAAAGTGCGAATGGAACTTAGCTTGTAATTAAAATCGCAAAAACTAAAAATTAAAACCTAAACCCGTAAAAGTAGGCTTCTGGTATGTAGAAGTTAAAACAGTCGAGCCTGATTTGGAAACCAGCCAGCCAGCGAGCCACGTGTGGCAAAAATTGTATGAGCCACAGGTGTAGCATTTGGCTATGAAACATTAAATACTATTCTTTAAAACCATATTAATCACATGTAAACACACGTTTTTTGCTTTCACACGATAGAAAATTACCTAAAAATATAATACAAACCTTCACTTGCGGTGTCAAACTGGTAACTGGCTCCAGGGAACAATCAGCAACCCTAGCATTACTGTACAGGAAGTTTGTGTTGCCAAATGGCAGTAAACGTGTTCATTATGTATAACAATTTAACAAAAATCATTATTACAGAACTATTCAAGAACATGACGTGTGTTTCTAGAACAGTTTATTTTCCAATGGTTTATCAATTTTTTCTTATATTTAAATGTAATTTTTTTTTTTTTTTTTTGTGGGTTACCTTTTTCAGCGGGTTACCAAGTGACCCACAGGTCATAGTTTGCCACCACTGGTCTACAGTTTAAAAATCAGATATATAATCTATATACATTTTTTTTCTGGGACAACCAGGGGGTGGGGTTGCAGACAACTGAAAATGGGTCATACTTATAGTTTGAACTACTTGCTCACCATGTCTCAGGGAGCTTTCTTTTGAAATAAAATGTTCCTAACTAAAGTGCCAGTTTTTTGCCTTATTATTTTGATAAAATAAATGCCAGTTCTTTTTTGTTTTAGTATTTTTTGAGTGCCTTATCTTTGGTTCCATTAGACCATATTACATACATATGTCCAATTGTATAGAGTAAGAGCTGCTTCATGAAAAATACAGTTGCATGTAATGTTAAAAAGAGAGTAAATTTTATTGACCTAATATTTTCTAGCAATCATTTACAATGATGGCTAAAACTGGAAATGGAATCTAAATACCAAGGTAGAAAAGCACGGCATAAATCAAATAATGTGTAGTTATGAAAAAAATGCAATTCTTTGTAATTGTAATTGAGAAGGTTGATTAATTATAATTACATTGACGAATAATTGCCCCCATGCCTGGTTCAGATGAGTGAAGTGGAGTAATAACTTTTGGTTCATAAGCAATGTTTTTATGAAATATTATATGAAGTAAAAGTTGTTAGTAAACTTGACTCACTGTAACTTAGTTTTTTATATGTAGTATTAAAATGAGTTGGTTGTAATAACTGTTTAGTACTGTAAACCACCTTAAAATTCATTGTGCAATTATGTTCTTATGCATGTGCTCTTTTAAACTTTTCTGTACTTAACCCTTAACTGCCTGAATTATTTTTTCAAGAAAAAAATATTTTTATTGACATTGTTAATAATGCTAATGCTAATAATGCAATGCTAATAATTTCAAATCACAGCGAGAAAATTGTTATCTGGCAACTAAAACTAAGTTGGTTGAAAAAAGCCACCTTGGCATAAATAAAGAAAATTAAATGGTTTTAGATATGTTTATATGTTAATGTAGGTGTCCGTAAAAGGACACTACGACGGTTAAGGGTTAATGTTTGTCTGCAAAATATTCTGCTTAAAATTTTTAAGTAGAAGAGAGTATTTAATTTAAATTTATTAAAATCTATATTCTTTACAAAAGTAAAATTTAATCCTGTTGATAATTTTAGAAAATTATTGAAAAAATGTACAAAAGTTTGAATTCTCAAATTGTTAAAATTCAGGACAGGTTTTTTTGCAGTGTAGAGAATTATGCAGTATTTTCAACCCTGTTTTATATTTTTAATAGTTAGGAGCAATAAGGTACAGGAAAGTAGGCCATATTCAAATTTCGAACCCATCCCATGATGGCTGTATTTAGGGTTGCCAACCGTCCTTTTTTGTAGATTTTTGTCCTTGTCCTTTCTTGAGTTCGGAAAGGACGCCATTTGTCCTTTTCTGATAACAATCTTGTTCCAAACAACAGTTTTATAACAAAACTTTTGTTTAAAAGGAAATAATTATAGTCTTAAGTCAAGTAACATTTTTTAAATTCATTTCTTCACTTAAATGTTAACGTTCCGTGTGGCGGAAAAGTATAAATTTAAAAATAAATAGTTACCATAAATTTTGTCAATGCATGACTCAATGGGTCCAATATCTGTATATCAATAAAAATATTTACTTTAAGAAAATATGCAATAAAAAAGCATGCAGTATAAATTGTAATAAATTATAAATAAAATTTTACTTCTTTCCCTAACCTTGTAGACAGTATATTGGAATTGATGTTCTTGTCCTTTTTTTCAAACTTCATGGAGTTGGCAACCCTAGCTGTATTAAAGTATTTATTCATATGTAATTATTATTAATGTTATAAATTAAACTCATAAATTACCGTACTCTTAATCATCATGAACTGAAGTTAATATGGCCAAAGGTGGTTTTATATACTATTTGGTCCTTTTGAGGTTATTTTATTAAGTATTTAAGTAAATCATATTTGAATATAATTTTAGAGGTTTTGATGATGTACATTATATTAAAAATTAATAATAAATTACTCTTATTATTCAACAGTAAGAATTTATATGATTAAGATATGGCAAAAGGTTTTTGCATTGTTTAAATACATTCAGGTTTATATTTTTTGTTTGAATACATCCAGGTTTATATTTTAAGTAAAACTACTTTTTGAGCAACATTTAAAAAAAATGCGGGGGCCAGGGGTTGTAAAGGTGTTTATATAAACAAAAAAGAACCAGGTAGAATGCATTGCATCACGTATATAAATGTCTTAAGATATATATATCTAAATAACAGTACACTTAAGTTGAATAAATCTAGAAATTGTTATTTGCCTGAAAAGTCCTTAGTGTAATATTGCATTGCTTCTCCTTAACTGTGGCATCTATATTGAGATTAGTTTAAGATATTTGTTAGTGAAAGGGTTAAAAAAGACAACAAAAAATGCACAATTATGTTGTTGCTTTTGAAACTCTATTCAAGAAATTTAATTTTTAAAATTTTAAGTACAGGGAAACTCCGATTATTGCGATTAATGCTGCCAGGAAAAAACTGCAATAATTGGAAACCATAACCTATGGGAAATAGGTTATTGTTGCTGAAATTTCCAAAATGATAACTAAAACTTTAATTATCAATTTTTTTACATCAGGTATTTATTCATGTACGTATTTAAATAAAGAAGGTAATAAATGAAACAGTTTTTAGTTTTAAAAGTTTATTGCAGTGCACCAGCATGTGCACAAAAAATGCATGAAATGTTTTATTTTTTGGCAAAATATTTTAGGAGACTTGTTTGCTTCAAATTTTTCTTCTCTTGGTACATTACTCTATAACAGCGAATTGAATTTTCTATTTCTCAGCACACCTTCATTGCACGTTTGACATTAGGATCTCCATCCATTATTTTCTGCTTGAGAGATTCACAATCGTGAAACAGTTCATCAAGTTCTTGTAGCGTGAATTCTCTTGTTGCCATTTCATTTTCTTCAGCGTCGCCATCCTGAACATCGTACACCCGCTCTTGTTCTAGATTAATAAGGTCATTATCATGAGACTGGAGCAATTCTTGAACACTTCCATTATCCATTTCTGTTAATCCTAGGTCCAATCCAAGTTGCATAATTTCTTCTTTGGTACCGTTCACTTCAGCCTCGAATCCTTGGAAATCATTTGCACAATGAGGAATAATATTTTGCCAAACAGCTCTCATGTTACTTGCTGTAACTTCATGCCATGCTTCATTAATGTTTTCAACAGCGTTTTTTATGCTAAAATTCTTCCAAAATTCTATTAGTCATTGCTTTTTCTCTGGTTGTTTTTTCAATTGCCTGGCTAAAAGTCTTATGTAAGTAATATGCCTTGAATGTAGAAATCACCCCTTGGTCTATAGGCTGCAATAATGAAGTGGTATTGGGTGGTAAAAATATGACCTTCACATTTTGACACAAATCATCTAGTGCTGTTGGGTGACCCAGAGCATTATCTAAAATTAATAAAACTTTAAAATCAAGACTTTGTGACTTACAATATTTTTCAACCTCGAGACAGAAACAGTTTGTAAACCATTCTTCAAATAGCGATTTCGTCACCCAAGCTTTTTTATTCGATTTCCAAAATACTGGTAGTGAATGTTTACTATAACCTTTAAGAGTGCAGGGGTTCTCTGATTGATAAACCAGCATTGGTTTTAATTTTAGATCGCCAGAAGCATTACCACCCAATAGATCCTTTGCGACTTTGAAACCAGGTTGAGATTTTTTTCTTTGCCAAATAAGTTTTATTGGGCATTTTTTTTCCAAAATAAACCAGTTTCGTCCACATTGAAAATTTGTTCATCAGCATAACCTCCATCTTCAATAATTTTTTTTCAATTCAGCTGGATAATTTGCTGCTGCATTTTCATCGGCACTTGCACTTTCACCTAATATATGAACATTATGAATGCCTGATCATTTTTTGTACCGATCAAACCATCCAGAACTTGCACTAAATGTTTCTTTAGTCTCCTTCTTTTTCATTTTCTTCTGCATGTTTTCTTTTCACTGTTTCATACAGACTCAAGGATTTTGTTTTTATAGTCATTTGACTCAAAGGAATTTGCTTTTGGTTGCAATCTTCTATCCATATCGATAACAGATGCTCCATTTCAACCATAAGAATGCTTCTGTTTCTTGTCATTTGTAAACCAGGAGAAGTAGAAGCACTTTGTCCTTGTTCCTTATATTGTTTCGAGTGCTGTATAATATGCTGCACAGTCGATTCACTTATCACATGGTCTTGACTTATTTTAGCTTTCGTTGCACCAGCTTCATGTTTATTAATTATGGTTAATTTTTCTTCTAAATCAATAACCTTATGCTTTTTTTTAGCACTTTCAGTTGTAGCTTCACTATTTGTTTTAGAACTCATTTTATATCAGGGGGGTTTCTTGGCAATAAAATAACAGAATAAGCAGCGAAACGATGTGCATGCTATGGAGGCAGCAGCGATACTGAAGCTTGCTTGAATTCAGCGTGTATATACGTACGTATGAACATATATAGCGTCTAAATTTTTGGTTGGCGCAAAAATACCACAATAACTCAAATTATTAGCGCAATAATCAGTTTTTTGGTATCAAATTGTAAATGGCAATAACTTGAAAACTGCAAAAATCAAAACCGCAATAATCGGGGTTTTCCTGTACATAATGGTAATGACCACTAGTTTGGGTGGCATCATGGTTGACACCAACAGCTGCTTCTGCAGTGAGTCTTCCACCTTTAAATGCATTGTTGACATAATACCTCAGCAGTCAGTAACTTCATGCCAACTGGGTAGTTAATACAAAGATGTGGTTCACAGTGTCACTACATAAAGAATATAACTAATGGCATCATATACTGAAAAATGTTTATTGGTCTGAAATTGATATTGACTTCACAGTTTACAGAGCAACTGATCCTGAGTAGTACTGTTTTGTGAGTAAATTGCAGCTCCTGGGGGCTGCATGCTCTTGCCATAAGCCAAGAGGATGTGTGATAAGCATTTAAGCTTAAGTATAACTCCCACTGATTTTATCATTGACATTTTAAATATTTTCCAGACATAGAATGGAAGTGTAAACTTCCTTGAATTTAAGCTACTTGGTTTATCTTTCTTTGGATAAGTTTTGCCATAAAAAAATTCATCGACCATGAAAATGGTTTTGTCACAACGCCAAAGAGAAGAACTGTAAGTACAATTATTTAAACCTAATTTTTGTTTGCTTAATATGGTTGAAAGTTTATTAAAATAAATCATATTTTTAAGTATGTTTGAGGAATTTGAGTAAAGGTTGTGCCTCTGGGAAAAAGTTACTTTCATTGAATTAGGGAAGTACCTTTGAACTGGTGGTACTTAAAAGGTTTGCAAATGGTACTTCAAGATGGGAAAAACACTGAGCAAGTATAAAGACCTTCTGTCAGTGAGAGCAAATATAAACAAAAAAATAAGATGGGTCATTTTGTACTCGTACTTCCATGAGATTTAGGAAAGTTTTAAGCACTGCTGGAGGGTGGACAAGCCCTTAAAGTGGTACTTGGCAAAAAGAAGTTGTGAAGCACTAAATTAGAGTAAATTTAACCCTTTAAGACCTAACTATATACAACATACGAATTATTACCACAAACTAACTATGTATGCTGTAATATCTTAATTTTCACACCCTCATTTGAATGGGCATAAAAGAAATGCTGTATGTGGTATATACGTTCTACCTGTACATGCAGTACGGAAAGGGTTAAACTCCCAAGACTGTCAGAGGAACATAGGGGCCAGCTTACTGCTGTTGCACATAGCTACTTTGATGAAGGAAGTTTAATAGTTTGAAAGAATTTTTAATGTGCTATTGTGGGAATTCTGCTAATAAATTTTAGAGAAACTAGTGTTTAATTTTGCTTGAATTAGATTTAAATTTCATCAGTGTATGGTACAAAAGTTAAGGAAGTACATGGAAGTGCGGTACATGAAGCTTAAATCCTATTATGTAATCAAATACTCTGAGGGGTTAAGTATTTGGATAATTTTCATACTTTTTACATGACTGACTCATCGTGAAGAGATGTTTTAATTTGTTTGAAATAATAATCTAATTTATTTATCTTTTTCTTTAGAAATAAAGCAATTGCTGATTATCTGTGCAGCAATGGCTATATGGAGGCTTTAGAAGCATTTAAGGCTGAGACAGATATGCCAGGTGAAATTGACAGAAAGTTTTCAGGACTTCTTGAGAAGAAATGGACTTCGGTAATTAGGCTTCAGAAAAAAGTAAGTTCATTCAAAGAGAGTTAGAATAGGCTAAGTATGAATTGCATCCATTTCATTTCTTTCATGTTCATAGTATTTTTAATTACTTCCCTTAAATATAGTTGAAGTGTATTAACCAGGCTTTTCCATTACTGTCAAAAGGAAAAATGTGTGATCTTGTAGTGTAATAATAAAAAATGGGGGCTAATCATTTGTCAAATATCTTTTAACTATATTTCTTTAGTAAATGCTAAAGCCTAATGATGTAATAAATAAAAGTATCTTGTGCCTATACAGTAAGAAAAAACTGAAATGAATAACAACAAATATTTTAGTTTTAGGTTACCTATTCTCAGTTTGGACTTTTGCACTAATTGAAAATGTTTATGGAATCAATGTAGGTGACAGAACTTGAACGCAAGTTAGATGAACTCCAAGGTGAGTATATCGCTGGGGCTCCTACTCGAGATAAAAGATCTCCCTCCGAATGGATACCACGACCACCTGAGAAATTTTGTCTCTCAGGGCATAGGGCACCAGTCACCAAGGTTTGTACCTCCATGGAGAAAATTTTGTTATTCCATTATAGTCAGAGTATTTGATATACAGTGGTGTGTGGAAGTAGTAGTGCGGCGCCTCTGAATTCTTTTGTTTGGGAGTTTTACTTAAGAAGGCCCCCTTCCCTTTTTTTTTTCTCTTAATGAAAAACAAAACATTTTATATCATTAGAAAGAGAACTTCATGGATTATATTCTGATTAGAAGGTTTGGGAAATTTGATATGGTGGTCTTTTTACTGATAAATGACCACACTTGAAAAATGCTGTCCCACAAGAAATGTTTTCTATACAAGTTAGACTTTTTAGATTAAGTAAAAAAAGGTTTTGGGGTGGGGATAGCCTTTTATTTGCTTATAACATTACATTTGTAAGTACTGCAGATTTTTTCATAGTATTTTATTCATGGTTCCTTCTACAATATGCAGTCTTCCTTTCCTAGATGCCGCCGACACTGACAAGCCCCCCCCCAATCATGCATGTTGGCATGATTTGATGTTTTGTTTGAACTATACATTCGGATTTGAATTATTCTTCGATAAAACGTCATCTCGCATATACATTTCTACTGCAGTTATTAACACTGAAATTTGAATCATCACTAAAAATTACTTTTTCTAACCATCAATTGACAAATGGAGTTTCTCTGGTAGTATGCAACTGCTGACAATTTTTTACAGTTGAATGGTTACAGGAAACTTTTCTAGCAGTATTCTAGCTAGAAACTCCCAACTTGCGTGAAGCAATGATGGTACACTATAGCGATTTTCTTTATAAAGACGAACCCCTACCTTGTTTCCTCGTAAAATTAAATATTTCATAGAGACAGCCGAGTATTTATAGGTCAGTACAAGGTGTACTTATTTTTTAAAACCTGCTTGACCATTTAACTGCTCTTATCGAGTATACTTGATTTGGGTTTTCTGTCAATCACTGAACCCTAGCACACTGATTCAGTGATGAGATTGAAATGTAGCAGTTAAATAATGGTTAATCTCTCTTCAGGTCAATTTTCATATCTTGATCTGATAATTAATTCATACTTTCAGGGAGTTTATTTATAAATACAAAATTTCCACTGGGACAGCATTTTTCTGGTGTGGTTACTTACGTAGACTACTATACTGTATTACCAAATTTCCCAAATCTAATAAGAATGTAATCCATGAAATCTCTCTTCATTAATATAAATATTTTTGGTATTCATTGTCAGAGAAGTGGGAGGGGGTGGGGGCAGAATCTTAACACAACATGCTGAGGTGATCCATTACTTTCCCTATCCCTAATTTCTATATAGAAGACTTTGTTAAATTTAAGCAGGTTACCGTTTTG
Source organism: Bathynomus jamesi (assembly GCA_023014485.1). Lineage (NCBI taxonomy): Eukaryota > Metazoa > Arthropoda > Malacostraca > Isopoda > Cirolanidae > Bathynomus > Bathynomus jamesi. Next base: position 726,596 of record JAJOZX010000103.1, read on the forward strand.
TCCATTTTCTCATTGTATCAGTTGCTCAGAGACACTAGCACTGGACCTCAAACATAAATTGGGAGTGAAAATTTAAGGTAGTGGTTGCTTTCGATTCCTGCATTTAGTCATATTTAATTACATGTGCTTTTGAAAATTGAGCTTCATCATAGTCGGATGTAAGAGGGGAGCCACGGGGCCATGGCCTCCCCTAGAGTAGAAAATGGCACCCCCTCGGCAAAAGTGAAAAATCCTCAATATTGTCATACCGAACAATTAATAAATTAAACCACAAGCAAGTTTTTGGATGCCATTTTTGATGAACCCTTTGTTGTGCGAGAGGACCCATTTGCTGTGGTGGATGTATTTGAGAGCATCACCTACATCAAATTCAGGGAAGGAGAAGAAAAAGAGGTGCAACTCAATGGAGACACGCTTGGTAAGATCATCATATCAAAAATTGATAAAGCATCATTAAATAAGAGCTGCTTTGGTGGAGCAACTGGAATGTCAAGTATGGCTTCAGGTGCAGCTTCAGTTGTGAAAAAGTCAGCCCCTTTAGCAAATTATCATCATTGTGTTTCTTGTGCAACAAACCTGTCATGTTCAAAATGCTCAGTGTCTACCATCAGGAATGCCCATGATACCATGTCGGTTGCAGTCAACCATTTCAGAAGTGTTGCTTTGCTGAAAAAGCATGGAGTGGAGAATAACTGAAAACGCAAATCTTCTGACATTGTGTACTACCCATTTTGTGGAGAGGCACACTGCTGTTTCGCACTTTTGGAACTGTCTTCCAATGATAGCCTCAGCACTCCATGAGATGGAGGGATGGACAAACAGAAATACTGTACCAGTACAAAAGCTAGCACCCTTCTGGACAGCTTAGCAAAAACAGAAACTCTGGTCTCACTGGCATGCCTGCAAGCAATATCATCATTGATGAAACCTGAAACCACTGTCAGCAGCACTTCAACAGAAGGGTGTCATTTTTTCGAGTGATGAAACTGTTAAATACTACCAAACAAGAACTCCAGTCAATGCAGGAGTAGTGTGAGGCATCATTTTCAAAGATATACCATGAGGCTGAAGTCAAAGCAGAAGTGATGGGGTGGAGTTTAAGAAACCACGTCTCCCTTCCAGGTCCCACTATCGTGACGCAGCTGAACACAACCAGGACACACAAACGTACTACCGTATCAATGTGTAATTGTGTGTGTGCCAGCTCCAGATGCTGTACTCAGAGATTTCTCTGAAAGGTTTGGCAGGCGCACACAGTTGTCAGCTGGACTCAACTGCATCATTCAAAGTCGTTGTAGCTACAAAATCTTGGGATGATGTGCAACCTGTATAAATAAATTTACAAATTATAGTAGTATACTCTGCATTTGCCACCCACAACAATACATTGTAGTTATCCAAAAAATCGTCACGCAAGTTTGCAACGCGTTTTGTCTTCATTATGGCGTCCCCTTCTATTTCAGCCCCCCCCCCCCCCCCCCCCCCGAAATAAGTTGGAGGGTCCATATTGAATTATACTTGGTCGTCCATCACACATTCGTGTCAGCCCATAACTTTTGAACCGTTAAACATAAATTGATAGAACAACTTCATACACATGTATATAGTCACAAGATGTTCTGTCATGAGAAAGAATTGGGTCCTTCCACCAAAGATCAAGGTCACAAATATAGACGGGAGAACCAATGCAGTTTCAACCTGATTCTTGTTTGGAAATTGAGTACAGTACACTGAAGCTAGTTATAAATAGTTCGCAAGTGTTTTCATATTGTATCTAACACAGTAAGTGAAAATCATTTTGGTACTAAATGGCATAATTTTTTTATGCAGGAAGAATGAGCCAAGGGCGAATACCTGCAAAAGCCCCCCCCCCCCCCCCCCCCTTTCTTATAGTAGATGATCGGGTATACATATACTTTAGCATTTAATATCAACAAAAAATACATAAGCCTGGATATAACTTTATTATTAAAACGATATTACAACTGATAAATGCGCCGTGTTGACGACGTAGCTGCTGCTTTGCCCGGTTAGGTCAACTACGCCCTTGACGATTGGTTAGGTTAAATCGTGATATTTTCGTTAGTTTAAACGAAAATATCATTACTTAACCAAACCAATCGTCAAGCACGTACAGTTCACCTAACCGGGCAAAGAAGCTACGTCATCAACATGGTACATCATGTGCCTTATTTCCCAGCTATATTCACAAATTCTTATGGAGGAATAAATATAAAACTAACTAACTTGAAGCATTCGATTATATCCATTAATGACATTATCAGTTGTAATATAGCTTTAATACTTTTAATAAGTTATAATTTGATGCTAAAGTATATGTATACCGAGGATTGTTTAATTCTGGTATTTTATTTCTTTTTATTTCGTAACTGATAGGGAAACCTTTCATTATTACAGGTAATATTTCACCCAGTGTATTCTCTACTAGTCTCATCAAGCGAGGATGCCACTATTAAAGTGTGGGATTTTGAAACTGGCGAATATGAAAAAACTTTGAAGGGCCACACAGACAGTGTGCAAGATATTGCATTTGATCACTCTGGAAAACTTCTTGGTTAGAAAAAGATGTGTATATATATATATTTTTTTTTTTGCTGCAAGATTAGAAGATTTAACCTTTAATATTCACCTCTTGCTTGGGGGAAGGGGGTAAAAATTGAGACCATCAAGTCAGATTTCCGCCTAATTTATTTAGTATTCATTAAGGTAATTATTGAATACTGAGTAGTGAAGTAATTTAATTTCCTTTCTTTTCCCAGCCTCTGGTTCCTTTTGGATATGGTGAGAATTTTTTATAGCTATGGACACCAAAATCCTCAATGTGAATCAGTATCCTGATTTTTTTTTTCTCCCCCCTCTACAGTTTCATGTAGTGCAGATATGTCTGTGAAATTATGGGACTTCACTTCCTATGAGTGCCTGAAGACCCTCCATGGGCATGACCATAATGTATCTTCTGTCGCATTTCTTCCCTCTGGGGACGCGGTGCTTTCGAGTTCCAGGGATAAAACCATTAAAATGTGGGAAGTTACCACAGGGTGAGTTGTTTGAATTTACCATCGTATTTCTGTATTATCACTTTAACAACTAGGCTTCTTGCCTTCTCCAAGGCAGTATTCAAATTCAAGGTTAGGTTCGTGTCGAGAGCTGACAACCAGAACTGGTTATGTCCATTTTGAGCCAAAATGAGTTAAGTCTACCATTTGGCTTGTTATTGAGTGTAGTTTCTCTGCTAGAAGTGTTTATGTCCAAGACCAAAGCAATATAACTTTAAAAGATATTCAATATGCTTCCCTTTCTGGTTTTTCCAGTTGATACATACTTTGTAATTTTACTATTAAAAAAAAGAGAGGATTTTAGGATGTACTTATCATTTTTAAGATCAGGCATTTTACACTTAAATTATTGTTGTCAGATATTGTGTCAAAACGTTCACTGGGCATAGAGAGTGGGTGAGGATGGTGAGAATCAGCAGTGATGGATCTCTCATAGCCTCCTGTTCTAATGATCAGACTGTCAGAGTGTGGCTCACAGCCACAAAAGAATGCAAGGTAGTCATTCAGTAATCAATAACCTTCCAATAGTTTCAATAGAACTTTTTACATACAATTTATGAGAACTTTATACAACTAATAATAATAAATGGGATGATTTTAACCCTTTAACGCCGAACGTTTTTGTAGGGTTAAGTCTAAATGCGTGTATTTGAAACGCTAAGTATTCGACTCAGTCGGCGTTAGAGGGTTGTCTCTTCTCAGTCAGCCAAACTACTACAAACATTTAATGCTGATTTCAACATTAAACTGAAAATGAATTAAGAAAATTATTAGTTAAAAATAAACTAAGGGGTTCCAAAAAACCTTAGCCCCCCCATTTGCAGCTTACATGTTTACTTATATCGAAATAGTTTTTAGTGATTATAAAAATATGTAAAATTCTTTATTTATTGCAGGTATTAAAATTACTCTAGCTGATAGTGATAATATAATGGCTTCTCAATTAATTGGTGATTCGGAGAGACAACGTGTGATAGATCGCGTACGAGCAATAACATTTCGGGAAGCTCGTGATGCTGGAGCCACCTTTATAACACGTTCATGGGTTGCCAAAAAGTTGCGAAGAAGTGAGGACTTCGTCAAAAGAAATTGGAACAAAACTTTGGATGAATGTGAAATGGATACAACCAAATCTGGGCGCCCAAATTTGCCACTCTCTCAGGAAACAAAGGACATCATTGAAAGCGGTACGCGTAAGCGGAAAAACAGCTGTGCTAAACTTTCTAAAGAGATCGAAGTGTTGAGAGGAAAGATCGTTAGTGGTGAGATCATTCGACTGTACCGTCATAGACAAGGTTTAAAGCCTTGGCATGAACTTCCAAAGCCAAGAAAAACTCAACTTAACATCGATGACATAATGTGGTTTGTCCATTATCTTGAAGATTGGGATGTGGATGATTTCATGCATTTAGCTGTCTCCGATGAATTTTTTGTTTACGTAACACGTCGGCCTAACTACCAAAATGATCGAGTGTGGGCCACAACACCGGATGAAATCGATGACAATGAACATTATCGCGAATTATTAAAAAGTCCAGACTGTGTTGGTGTGTTTGTTTTGTTCACTGCAAAGAAGCTCATGTGGGTGCTGAAGCCAAATGGCCAGAGTTGGGATGGACAGTATTTTCGTGATATTATTCTATCCCAGCATGTCATTCCTTTTCTAAGAAACCCAAACAATGTTATGGATGTCGATCAGGTCATACTTCTGCACGATAAGGTCCCCTGCTTTAAGGCATTAGCCACTCAACAGTTGTTGCGGAACCATGAGAACGATTTCTTTGGAAATGAAGAATGGCCAGGAAATTCTCCTGACCTGAACGTCTGTGAACACATTGGATCAGTTATAAAGGACAAGGTTGAATGTCTCTCGTTTCAAGAACCTGCAGCAAATCGATTTTCGAAGGATACAATGACGCAACACATTGAAACTGTTTTAGCAAATTTGCGTAACGATCAAGATCTATTCACGTCACTTTTGGCAAGCTACCCAAAGCGAATTCAGGCTGTCTTGGAAGCCAATGGCGGGAACACCAAGTTTTAATTGTTTCTCATTAAATGCAGGATTAAATTCTCTCTTGTAAGGTATGTTTAGTTTTACTGTACCTCTAATGGTTTAGGCCATGGGCGGGGGGGCTAAGGTTTATTGGAGCCCTGTACAAGGAAACCATGTTTCAGTTACTGCATTCATACTAAAAAAATATTTTAAGTAAGAATTGAGAAGGAACATGTTCTCAAACCAAAAGACAGTTATTGATCATAAATTTGCAGTTATAAAGTGAATTTCTTTCGATAATAGGCAGAGCTGCGTGAACACGACCACGTAGTAGAGTGCGTCGCTTGGTGCGAAGGCGCTGCTGCTGCTTCAGTGAATGAAGCTTGTGCCACTGACAACCGTAAGCCAAACTACCAAGGACCTTTCCTCATTTCAGGCTCTAGGGATAAAACAATCAAGGTAAATTAACAATAAGTTTGTATATGTAGGCCTACGTAGTTTTTAATTTTGTTTTCAATTAATTTCTAAGAAGTTTAAATTAAAGGCCACTACAATATTTCTTTCAGGTATGGGATGTAGGAGTTGGTCTGTGCTTGTTTTCATTGTTGGGACACGACAATTGGGTGCGAGGTCTAGTCATCCATCCTGGAGGGAAGTACCTCATTTCTGCCTCTGATGACAAGACTATTAGGACTTGGGATATTAAAAACAAGCGATGCCAGAAAACGCTGGACGCACATTCTCACTTCTGCACGTCTCTCGGTTAGTTGAATTTAATTTAATTGGAGTGAAATATGTATGGGGTTCTGCTGGAATGTACTGGATTACCATAACGTAAAAAAGAAAAGGATTCTCCATTTCAGGTAAGATTATTGGGGAGAAAAGTCTCGTGGTAATTTTATACAAAGACCTTAACTGAAAAGTCCTTTTATTATTAACTTTAATTTTAGTGTGGTGGAATCTTTGCTTACAGCGTAAAAATTAGCTGCGTCTACTACAAAGAAGTACAGGGTGTCCGAGAATTATCTGTACTTAAGTTTTTTCTGATACCAAGTTTTGACAAGTTTTTTAGAAATTCCAGTGTGTCCTAACATTATCTGTAAAATTTCATCTTTTAATAAAATTCTTGATAACACACGTAAAATTCTTAAACAAGATTATTTAGAATCTGTATTTTCAAAAGTTTTTTTTATTAAAGTAACGTTGTTACAAACATTCGATATGTGCACCATTAGTGATTCGCAAAACATCCAATCGATACTCCAAATGTTGCCATGTACGGTGCAGCATATCCACATCAATTCGCTCAATAGCAGCTGTGATCCTTGCTTTTAAATCATCAATGTCTGTCACCCGCGTACATTTCTAAAAAACTTGTCAAAATGTGGTATCAGAAAAAACTTAAGAGATTCTCTGTAAAATGGGACAACACTGGAATTTCTACACTTCATGGTTGACTTTTAATAACAGCCAAAAATTGTACAGATGTGATGATATTCTACACCCCCCCTTCTTTTTCATTGTTACTCTAGAATCGGAAGACCGATTTAGATGCCTTCAAATACCCAACCTATTTTACTAAATCTCGTATTTCAGACATGCATCGTTGTACGCCGTACGTAATTACTGGCAGCGTCGATCAAACCATCAAAGTGTGGGAGTGTCGTTAAGGATGGAGCGACAAACGGATCTTTAGGCGAAGGAACAGCGGTGTGGATAAACCCCCTTTTCGTTATTGAGATTAAATTATGGTAATTAGAACTCCTTTCATCGACTTTAGGAATAAAGATATGTAATCAGTAAATTTAAGGACAATAAAGCATAGCTTAAATTAAATATGTATTTTTTTTCTTTAGTGTAGTTAATGATGGAGTAGTTTCGATGGTATTCGAAGTCTGTTAAAAAATCTCTCAATTAGTTCTCTTAGAAATAAAATTAATACATTTGTAAATAAATTTTATTTTATATTTTAATGAAAAAGGGGATTAGAAGCGATGAGTTTGATTAATAAACGTGAGGTGAGTTATTAATATTAACGAATTTAATACGAGAGAAACATCATTATTATTATTATTGAATTTTGTCTACACAAAATTAAGATTGTAAATACATTTAGCATGTGGCTGTAGGAATCAATTGATGAGTTTATTATATAATTAAGTGGTACATAGAAAAGCAACGTAATCATTGTGACCACTGAGATCTCACTTCCTAGAGTTCCCTTTTGTTTCTGCCTTTAAATGTACTTAACGTTAAGTGAAGGAACGACACCACCAAATGACTTGCTTTAGCAAAAGGGAAGTATATCCAGGCCGGGGCATGTAAGGTGCGAGGATACGTGGCAATGATTAGCAGGCGGATGGTGCTAGATTGACCAATTAACTGATTTCTAATTAGGCTAAGTATTTTGGATGTGTAGTTTAGGTTATATGAACTGTTCTTCAGCAGGTGATTTTTATATAAAACAAACAAGTTATATATATATATATATATATAAAATAATTAGAGCTAAGTTATTATTGTATTAAAAAAAATACAAAAAATTGCCTTACATGACAATTTGGATACGTGTTATATAAATTAATGAATGGTCTCTATCTGTTTATTTGGTAGATTTTCTGTGATTTTGTTATTAGTTTCCTTTTTTCCAAAGCTTTATGAATATAATGATATATTTTTGTACTATTTATCTCTGAAAAAAGTCTTATTTATATAGTTTAAGATTTTTTTTTTGTACGCGACTCGAAATCCAAAGAATCTTATGGATGCAGCAGACATTGACTGAAGTGGGTTATTTCGATGCAGGTGATTGACTTTTTTTTTTTTTTTTTTTTTTTTTTTTTTTCGTCGTCGTCTTTTTTTTTTTTTTTCGTCGTCGTCGTCTTAGCCAGATAGAGATATAGTTAATCAACAACTTCACCAACCCACCTCTGTCTTGGCCGCTACCTGCCCCTTACCTGTCATCTGACCCTACTCGCCTGTTTGACTAATGAAGTTTAGTTTATAATTATGTACCTTAATAAGTAATATGTATATCATTACCGAGTTATTTAAATGTTTACAGTGCATTGCATAATAGATCAGTGATCTGACTTTATTTTTCAATTATTCTTATTAAAAGATGTTTGTGTAGCCAAATAGAAGTAAGATTGTGACAGTAAAATTATATCCTAAATAGAAGTTTTGAGATTTCTAGAGCTGCATTGATTACTTGAGATGTAGTATTTTGAAGGAACCCTATTTTCCTTGCTATGTACACTACTATATTACTTGTTTCTAATAATTGCTGCGTATTTTTTGTGAAATTATATTTTAATATATAACTGCTTGCCTGTGATGAAAGTACTGTCTTTCACAAAACAGACTCGCGTCTAATGTTAAAAGAAGCCCAACATTCCAGTTCATTTTGCCTTAAATTTTTGAGTGGTAGCCTTGAATATGATTGCAATAGGATTGTCTGTTTTTTGAAAGGTAATACTTCTCTTTTTACCCATTTTGAATATTATTTCTTAAATGTTACTGCATCGTGTCTGAAATTAACCTTTCAATTTCCACCATTAATAGACTCAAATGTTTTGCTTTGCCATGTGTGTGTTTGTGTGTGTGAATAGTGGGTATAAATAGTTTTTTTTTTTTTCTATTCCAGGCCTCGTTTACAATTTGAGAGTTCATTTAACGATAACTTTAACGTTTGTTTCAGAGACTTTAACAACCGATGCTAGCAATTAATCATTTGTAGATGTTCGCTGAAAATATGAAAACCATGTTAATTTATTTCTCTAAAATTATCAGGGAAAATACTCATTGTAAATGGGGCTTAAGATCATTATTTATTTCAGTGAAAGTAAGTATTTATAATAGTAAATTCGCATCCCTATAATTGTATTCTTTGTGATAAAAATCATTGGCATCGTAGTTGATGTATTTGAAGTCCTTTCAAATAACGACCGAAAGAACGGTGATCATATGAAATGAATAACTATAGAACAAAATCAATAGCGTGAGGAGAACGCCCTTTCTGCCATTACTGTTTTGTTAGGACTCCAGGTACCTTAACTAAGCTAGCTTAATGCGATAGATAGTGTGACTCGAGTGCTATCTGAAATGCTCGTCCCTTCAGTTAGAGGAATTTAGGACTCTTTCCTCCGAGCACTTTCAGAGTATAGTTCCTTCCTTTTCACTCACTTCAGGGCTACTGCTTTTAGTTTAGAAGAAGCATCCCCCTGAATTATTTATCTAGTATAAATTACTGCACTCTTATTTCGGGAACTGTTGAAAAGTTCCTTTTCACCGTTTTTTTTTTTTTTTTTTTTTTTTTTTTTTTTTTTTTAACTAAAAATTTCATTTATTTAAATTGTACATATTTTGGGAAGGTTCATTGTTATACTAAGTTTGAAATCTTAAAACCTAAAGTGTTTCTCGTGATGTTTTATTTATTTGAGTTTAGGTCGTGTATCTTTTACGTTTTGAGCAACTCAAATATTTGTTAGAAAGGAAAAGCTGACGGCAGCTTCTCGAATGCGGAGTTCTGTATAATCAAATTATTTTAAGAGGCACCTCTCCAGAAATTTTCCTCAACACAATGAAGCTGCTTAAGAGATGAATGTTATAAATGTAAATAATTATCATTAGAATTATTATACTGCTCCCCTTGTAAATTTATTCTGTAAGCAACAAATATTAAACTCAGTGTACACAAACTTTGTTTTTATTTGCCTCTTGCGCCATTTAAAAAAAAATTGTCGCATTAATTTCATTGAAAGACACCACACGGTAGGGTGTGTCAATTTGGGAGGTGAAAATTAATTTTTGCCAATTACTTCACTGAGGGGTTTTAAAAATGTTTTTGGATGTGAAGAATTCAAATCTGCTATTATTTTTGTGATTGCTCAACACTTAGCTTGGTAAATCTACGTTTTATTAAAAAGCACATAAATTGCTCTCGGAAAACATTTATTAATTTTAGCTTCTCAAAATGTCGGGTAATGCTATAAAAATTTTAGTTTCTCTGCATAAAACATATCCTTGTAATCATAAAACATTAGAAAGTAATGATGTCAGTAAAAAAAAATATTTAAACAAGTTTCATCAAGTCTTGCTTTGATTCGTTCTTGGACATCAGCCGCCGACTTGCTTCTTGGCCTCTGATATAGCCCTCACGTTTCTCATGTGTATACACCCTGCCTGCTGCCTCTGTGACTTGTTTCACACACCTCTCTATTGACTGAGCATGACAGGGCCACTGTGGAACTTGCATAGGCTTGTCAAAGAACTTCTTTACTTCCGCTGTAGTCAGTTTACATGTCAAAGGAGGTTCAAATACCCCGTCAGACCAGTTTGTCAGCTCCAACACGGAAGAAGCACTTGGGTTGATGGAAGGTGTTTTCCTGGGACGTACAGAAAGATTTCCAAGTGTGTCATCATCACCCCTCATGTCAACAATCTTTTGGACACCAGCTCTCCTCTCCTCGCTGTCATCTGAGCACAAGAGTGTCTGGATTATCATTTCGCTGAATGCATACCATGCTGAGCGCTTGATAGTTGGCAAAACAGCATCCACTACAGCCTTCTTTTGCAGCCTAACTAGCCGCAGCTGAAACAAGATGTGGCGTGGGCCTTCCACCCAAGTGTGTTTTGCTTTGATGTTGAACCAACAGGGGTAGTACACACCAACAATGTATTCCACTATCAGTCTTAAGTTGTTGAGGGTTTTGCCTTTAAGGCCATGTTTTGAAACCCATATGCGACAAAGCCTGTTTGCTGTTGTCAACCACCTTGAATGGCTCACTGGACCAATTTCAAGAAGGGCCAGATCTGTGGGAAGTTCTCCTGTCCTTATGGCCTGTGTGATCCTATACCCGTACGCTTGATCAGTAGAGAGATCCTTTACGACATTGTCAGTCAATGAAGTAAGAGGCTCTCCAATTGAGAGTTTGGTGAATGAAGGATCAATTTCAAGTTCGGTTGCAGTGTCGAGCATCTTGCCAATGTTACCTGTCCACTTGTTGTTAGACAAGGTCTTCCCATCCAGTGCTGTGATCAAGTGTCGCAGGGGTAACTCGTTAGTGTGGAGGGCACAAACCAACCAGATCAGCTTACGGCAAAGCTTGACCTCTACCCAATGCATGGAACCACCCTCCCAGCCAGTGTTAACATTTGTAGAATCACCTCCAATGGCCTGCAGGCTTTTATCAATGCCATTCTTCTTCATGAAATCTACAAGATTATCAGCAATAACTTCAGCAGGTTTTTTCTCGTTGAGCCTTTCTCAGGAGTGAAGTGGTAGAGAGATCTTCCACCTGGCTCACTGCACCCTTCTTACAAAGATCATCAAATTCCTGATCCAGGGATCTCATAACTTTTTCTTGGGCCCTCTTGACTTTATTGTGATCAACTACAAGTCTCTTGTCTTCTTCAGTGATTAAGGCAGCTGTGGCACGCAGGCCAACACCATATCTGATGCTATGCATAGCAACATTAGGTATTTCTAATGTGCTGTACTCTGGCTTTTTATTGGAAGTTGAAGACGTGCTTGGTATTTCTAATGTCACTTCATAACTTCCATCCTTTCCATCTTGAGCATCAGCTATTTGTTCTTCATTTTCATCATCAGAGAAAATTATTTCATTTGATGGTATTGAAACATCCTGCTTGCTTGTCTGCTTATATTCAGCAAGCCTTCTTCTTTCGTCTTCTTGCCGCTTCTGCTTTTTGACTTGTCTGTTGTGCTCAGGTTGATCTGGCAAGCCAATCTGATGTGGTCCAATAGAACCAGACTTGTGTCTCTGACCTTTAATGAAAGCAAGTTCCTTCACAGGGATTTTCATCTCCCTAGGGCATGTACAGTTAATGTGAGTTTCGTTTTTGCAACCAGCATCTGCAAGGCAGCCAAATTCAGAGCACAGAACAATTTTACACTTGCAACTGAGGATGTCAAAAAGCTTGTCAAGTTTTGCAATGAAAGCCTCTTTGACATGTAGCTTTCCTCTCCCAAGAGATATGTTTTTGGCCTGCTCCCAGCTCTCTTGAATCTTGTTTAAGATTGTGACTCGTGAAGTTACAACGGGGGCTACAAAAGAACTGTTTGCTCGTTCCCACTTTTCAAGCACTTTAGGGTAAATGTCCTTTGCAAGACTGGCTGCTGGGTAGTTTCTCACATTCTCACCACTTTGTTCTCTTAGCAGTAGCCCATATTTCAGAACGTCTCGCAGAGTTGGGAGTTCAGAGGGCAACAACTCTCTACCAGTTCCAATTAAGTTGCTCATATGTGTGAATATCCCCAGTCTTGTCCTCCTTTTAGAAGCCATTGTAGGTCAATTCCCACTGGTTAGGATGGTAGCGCTGACGGACAAGTAATCTTCAGCACATTGATGAATATGTTTCAACCTGTGAAATAAGCAAAAACAGCAGTGCATTATATATACAGCATATATAATTATTATATAATTCCACAAAAAAGTAAAAAAAGTCACTATTTTTATGTAGCTTCTTACCAAGCAAAACTAAATTATATTAAATTAACAAAAATATCTTTAGAATTCCTAAGTCATGCTGCAACTTTTTAGCACCCCTCATATTTGGAATTTGAAAGTTGAAAAATTCGACACACCCTAACCACACGGTATAGTATGTCAAACATCATTTTCTCAAAATTTTAGATAAATTGAAGCCATGTAAGCTAAAAACGTGAAAACATCCATTCTTTTAGTTTACATTTCAGATTATTTTATAAACCGTATTCAGTAACCATCCGTTAGTAATGTTTCAAAAAAGTATGGGTGATCGTCTGTAAAACCAAACAAATACAAAAAGGAAATGCTTACCACTGCAAAGAATAGTCGCGGAAGTATATCTATTTTTTTTTACCAAATTTTATGCCATTACAAGGATTCTTCCTGCCAATTTTGGGAGTTTGGGTTGCATGGTAGCTTGTTGCGCAAGAAATGAAAATAGTTTGATTTCCAAGAGCAGATCGCTTGAGAGTGCGGTCCTTTCTTTGGAGCATGATGTTCTCCAAGGCGGCGGCGACTTCAGCAGAAGCGAGCACCCCTCCTGTATAGTGGTGAGGACCAGGGCTGTGGAGTCGGCACATAAAAAACCGACTCCGACTCCTCAATTTTTTGTCTATCCGACTCCGACTCCGACTCCGAAGGTATATTAATTCTAAATCTGCTATGATGATAATTACACAAGAGGCATTTCATCACCACCACGTGAAGCATCATCATCTGTGGTCATTGTTACGGTAACTTTGTCTGTAGTAAAGAATCTTGTAAGTGGTGCTTGTCGTTCAGTGGATTTCTGATCTTTTGTTAACTTTGAAGTAGTTGCAAGGTTTTTATTACTATCTTTCTCAATGACAACTTCTAAAATTTTGGGATGGAAACACTGCAAATGTCTTTTCAAATTTGATGCTCTGGTTGGTGCATTTTTATCAGAGCCAGTAAAACCACTGATTTTTGCTTCACATAATTTTTCATCATCTTCTATCATACACTGACACACGAAATGTTTCCCATCTGTGGTTATTGTAAAATATTAAAAAACTGCAGACTTTGTTGGAAGTGTCTTTGCCATTGTGAAAGGGGTTTTAGACTTGAAAGTTAAAAACTTATGAAATTTAGAAAGAACTCGAAATTAAATAAGCATTAAAAATAAAAAATATTATCTGAAAAGAAAAAATGAATTAATGGCATTAGTGTCTGAAATGGAAAACATTGTGTTTATTATTTAAGTGGTTTAACCACCATAGCTGCCAGTGATATCACACACAAAAACATATTTTATTAAAATTTATATTGAGGTCGGAGTCGGTACATTTTTACCGACTCCGACTCCAGCACCACCAAAATTGCTTCCGACTCCGACTCCACGACTCCGACTCCGACTCCACAGCCCTGGTGAGGACAGGGGCGGCTTTTATTTCTTGCCTGCCAGGTAGAAACGCTGTTCGATTGTTGGTTACCTGCAGTTTCGAAACACCATTCTAATTTTCACATTTAATGAACATACTATAATCTACTTTGGGACCATTTTGTTTCTGTGTGTACAGTTCTCTACACCCGGCACACCCACCTTGACTTATCTAGTATTTGTATATTTGTACTTTTGTGTAATTGTTTACACTTCAGATTATTGCGAGATCCCTCATAACAATTGTCATATTACATCTTTATGTAGTGTTGAATCCAGATTTACAATATTGGGGGATTTCTATAAGAGTAGATGATATATTTATTTTATTTATTTATTTCCTTCTGTAAATTTACCACCGATTCGTACCTATAGAAAGTGGTACATATCTCGGCGAGGCAGTGGGTGGGTGGTGGTACTGTGTTGGGGGTGGTAGACTAGGGCGGTGAGTAAGGGTCAGTTGTTGGATAGTGGGTAGGAGGGGTATGGTCTTAGATGCGATGGAGCAGATGGGAGTGAGTGAGGAAGAAGAAAATCGCTTCTGTTGAAAAGTGGGGGCCTTCGGCGAGTATGGATCGTAGAAGGTTGGGTATGGGATTTTCTGCCGAGAGAGGGAAACACCCGCGACAAAGAGCGGACAAGTTTGAGCATTCCACCAGGAGGTGTATGACAGTGATAGGGGCATGACAGGTAGGGCAACGCGGGGCTGGCAATTTCGCCATAAGGTGTCCGTGGGTGATACAGGTGTGGCCTAGGCGGAGACGGGCTAGAATTCTTCTTTATGGCGGGACCAATGGAATGAGGAGGCTCAGTATCCTATTTGTAACTTGATCATGTGGAGTTTATTTTGTGTGGCCTGGTCCCATTCCCGCTGCCATATGGAGCGGAGAGTCGGGGAGGAGGCCGGCAGTGAGCAGGCCGTCTTTGCCGTGCGGTCCGCCGCCTCGTTACCCTGGATGCCGACATGAGCCGGGACCCAGCAGAAGGCGACTGTCTTGTATTGGAAGGCCGTTAAAAAGTGGAAGGTTTGCTGGATGGTACAGACGAGCGGGTGAGGAGGGTTAAATCTTTCTAGGGAGAGAAGTGCGCTTTGGGAATCTGAATAAATGACGAAGGAGCTGGCAGAGTGGGTGCGCACAATGTCGAGGGCCTCCATAATCGCGAAAAGTTCCGCCGAAAAAAACGGAGGCCTCGCGGGGCGGGCTTAACGCCCCGGGAAAGTGGCTGGGACAGAATCACCGCTGAGGAGGCCGCACCAGCCTCCGAGCGGGAACCATCTGTATAAATGGCGACTGCGTCCGGGTGTTGGGTTGCGTGTTCACGGAAGAGTGACCTGTATACCGTGGCGCTCGTGGTATTCTTCGGTAGGACACACAGATCCCTGCAAAACTTGATAGGGGTGATAAGTGAGGGGTCGGGCATGTTGAAAAAGTCAAGGAAACAGCGGACCACTTCAGTGAAGTGCCAGCTCCGTCCGTGGGGTGGTAGTTCAGAAACCGCCGTGCCCAGAAGCGAATAAGGTAGCCTCTGTGCACGGAGGTATGTCCTCATGAGTAATAGACCCCGTCGGAGGGCGAGAGGGAGATAATCGCAGTCCATGTAGAGGCTGGAGGCTGGGGAGGAGCGGAAAGCACCGGTGGCGAGGCGGAGGCCTCTATTAAGTAACTGGTCCAAGATACGGAAGCGGGCGTTGGAGGCTGAACCGTAAACTGCACTGCCATAGTCCAGCTTCGACTGTACCATGGGAGTGTAAAGGCGAAGAAGAGAGCGTCGATCTGCACCCCATGTGGTGTGGGAGAGGTGATCCAGGAGAGCGAGGAGACGTCGAAGGGATTGCTTCAGGTGCTTGAGATCGGGAACCCAGTTGAGCCGTCGGTTTAGGGTCATGCCCAGAAAACGCGTGGAGGGTACCACCTCAAGAGGACTGCCGTATAATGTGACAGAGGGAAGAGGAAGGGTTGTGGGTCTAGCCGGACTGGGTAGCCGGGAAGGAATTGCTATTTTCAAGGACGAATGATAATCGCGTAGCGACCATTTTTTCAAGGATTTTGCAGGCACAACACGTCAGGGCGATTGGTTTGTAGTTTGTGGGGTCCAAGGAATCTTTGCCGGGTTTGGGGATAGGGATGACGTGGGTCTCCTTCCACCTGGAGGGGAAGGCGCCCTCTATCCATATGCGATTGTATAGGTCTAGCAGGAAAATTTGTAAGGTAGTGTGGATGTGCTGGATCATGCCGTACGGAATACCGTCGGACCGGAACAAGGGGATCGTCGAGAGGCCAGTGCCGCCTGTAGTTCACGCATGGTAAACAACCGGTTGTAGGTGCTGTCTATGGACGGTGGAGAGGGGCTATTGTTAGGGGCAGGTACGGAACCGACTGCAGAGGAAGAAACGGCGGCGAAGGTAGAAGCGAGGTGGTTTGCCACCGACTTGGGCTCGTATAGGAGCCCGTCGTTAGTCCGGAGGACCGGGGGTCGGGAGGGGACATGTCGCCTCTCGACACCCCGTACCTTCTTCCAGATGGTAGCCGAAGGTGTGGTGGCGGTGATGCCGGACACAAAGGCACGCCAAGAGGCTCGGCGCGCTGTCTTCATTGTGCTGCGGGCGATGGCCCTGGCCCGCTGCATCTCCGTGCGATGGATAGGGAGTCGCGTCCGGTAGAAGCGCCGAGTAGCCTAATTAGCGCGCACAGCCTCCGCGCACTCCGGGGTCCACCAAGGCACCCGTCGGGCGCGGGGGTAGGCGGAGGATCATGGGATGCTGGTGCCTGCAGCCGCTATAACGACGGACTCGAAATATGCGATACACTCGTCGATGGATGGGAAGTGGGCAGTTGTAATGGTTGTATATGTATTGTCGCGGAAGCGGGCCCAATTGGTATGGTAAATGGTATAGATTTGCGGGTACCTTTAATCCAACCCCTAAGAGTGACGGCACAGGAAATGCATGAGATATGAGGTGCCCAGGATTTGTCTTGGTCGCCTACCTTACATCCAAAATAAAGTTCGTAAGCCTTCTTCACGAGTGGGGTCATCGTCTTCCTCTGTGCCATTATGGTCAGTTCTCCACATACGTAGCAAAATGTATCTCTGGGATTAATACAGTTTCGATTCATGCTGGCAGAAAATTATTGAAATCACGGAAAACTTTTTGGAATGAAAAACCAATTTTTTCTACTATGAAAAATTTTGAAATTTGAGCAAAACTTGAAAAAAAATTATCTTTTTATTAAAAATTTGTTTGTTTAAATAGCTATATTTTTTAATGCAAAAAATACTATTAAATATAGTTAACCTGGAAAAAAAAGAAAGTAAAATTAAATTAGTACACTTAATTTTAACTAATATTTTGGGAAAACTCTGAGTAAATGGAAATATTATTTTCTCGAAAACTATGGGTGATAGAAAAATTCTGAAACCACATTTGGAATCAGCATCAAAAGTTCTATAAGAAACACCAAATAGTTTTCAAGAAACAAAAGTGTTGTTCCCTAGTGAATAATCAGTTTGCTTGTTATGTACACAAAAAACATTCATAATAAAATACTGAGTAAATAGGGGGGGGGGGCATGGGGGGGGGCATATACCAATCCTTCCCCGGGGCCCGGGGCAGTTCTCATCGGCCCTGTCGAGAGGTCTTGGGTTCGAATCGTGCGTCATCATACACGATAGTCCACCAACTTAAGTAGCTTTTTTATGCAGGAAAAAGGCCAAGGGCGAATACCAGCAAAAAATGCTCCTCCCACAAGAAGGGGAGCCGAAATCAAGGTCTCTGTGGGTTTTAGAACCTATGCAACCTTTTTTTAATTTTGAAAAGATTGTGTGTGTGTGTGTAAGAGGCATGTATGTGTAGTAGGGGGGGGGGGTCGAAACATATCAAAAATCGAGTTTCTCCAATTCCACAGTATGCTCGTAGTTGGAAATGATGATCTCAACATCTTGTAAAAAAAATGAGTATATGTGACCCCCCTTACCCCTTCCATAGCATCCCCCCTATTTTACTCTCTTCACAGATACATATAAACCCCAAATGTGACAGTCATGCATTATATTGAGTCTTATTAAGTAGATTAGATTAATTTGGATAGATTATTTAGATAGAGTTTTAGATAGATTGAATAGATTACATAGATTAATTTAGATAGATTAGATGAATTATGTAAATTATTGTCACGTTTATTTGTTTAGTTTCAGATTGTTATTTTCAGATTGTTTATGATTGAATGAGTTATGATTTAATTCCGAATGAGTTATATTAAATTCAGATTGAATGATTCAATTGCTAGAATTTAACAATTAGTTTCTTGTTATTAATGCTACTAGGCCTAAATAAGTGAAATCATGGCGACAAGAAGCAAAACGCACAATTCAACATTTGGTCACCCTGCAGAATTTCCACCTTCAGTGACTCCTTCAAAGGCTGACGTATTTAGGCATTATTTATTGGTAAGAAAACGAGAAGAACTGATTTCGAAAGGTTCTAGAACAGCAAAAGAATGTTACAGAATTGTCACTAAAGATGTGGAAGCCATTTGGGAGAAGTTTTCCTTTCCACATATAGGATTTGAAGGAATAGCTATAAAAGTTGAACGATTGATAGAATCTGCAGCAAAGCTAAATAAAGTACCATTAAAACAAAGAAACAACAGTTTTCAGCAGAAGGTGGAGACATTCGATGAAATGTTTGATATTTGCACTTGTACTTGTTACGATAAAAAAATCAGTCGAACGGATTGCAGATGTGATATTAGAGTTCCAATGATTGAGTGGGAGTCTTTGTGGGGCAGAAACAAAGAAAAAACAAACTAGGACCAATCGACAGAGTAACGACTTCAGCAAGAAATAGATATGAATGTCGCCTCAACCAGCAAACTGGACCCTTTACATATTATGGAAGATGAGAGTATGGAAATTGATGATGACAGCGACGATATTGACTTTGTTCCGGATTTTGAGCTGAGAGAAAACCATCAGAACAGAATTATTTATGATAACTTAACAATAACAGCAGATAGATACCGTGTAAGTTACAGAGCTACTGCAGCTATAGTAAATGCAGCTTTGAAGGATATGGGAATATTAGACGAAACCAATATGTTGGATAAGAAAAAAGTGGAAAGAGAAAGAATACGTGTGGGTAAAAAGAACATAATCAAAGTAAAATCAGAGAACACACAGACTGAAGGCATCGGATTTGATGGTAGAAAAAAATCAAACTAAGACAAAGAAGGAAAATGAGTACGAAGAACATTATGTAATAGTCAAAGAACCTGGTGATGCTTACATGGATCATATAGCTCCAGATAACGGAACTGCTTGTTGTATTGCAGATGAAATAATAACTTTTATAGTTTATGGAAAACTGATGAGTGGGTAGTTGGGAGGTAACGAAAATGGTTCACTGAGTAGGTAGGTAGTTAATCTAACAATTAATAAATTCCTTTTATGTCAATAACTGGGTGGATGAAACCAATTGGTTGCTCACCAGAGTTATTCTCCACACTAGTATTTATATACTGTGTGGGAGGAGCGTGCTCGGTAATGGAGATACATTACCGCTAAACCAACTGAGGAATAAACCAGAACAACGCTGGTACAAGAAGCCCCGCGAAGAGGAGAACAAATGGGAGAACGAAAACGAAGAACGGGGCGAGAGGACGTACCAGCAAAGTACGCTCTCGAATGAGACAACCGGAGAAGGGAGAGACTGTAATAACTAAAAGTAAGTGACTAATATGAGTTTTAACACCAAACAGTTAAGAACATTAAATTAAGCTGGGTCAAACAAGTTAGGCCTACATTGTGACCTAAGACCCAGCATCAACTCATAGCTTAACAAAGGTGAAGGTAGATTGCCCTAACCTAATCTTGTGAGGAATCCTACTGTGGACCTCAATTTATCTGCCCGCTCTGGACCATTTCCGGAATCTCTAGGCTGACCCCTCTAGGCTAGACTTGATCTACTCTATAGTTAGACTGGAGATATAAGGGGTGGGTTAATTGTGGACCAATTCATACAGAGCATTTTTCGCATTGGTGGTCCGTGTGTGGGGAATTTACAAACCTTAACCTTACTTAACAAAAATTGCAGAATTAGGCTAAATGGTCTAGCCTAAGCCTAACCTGAGCAAGCCTAATTAGGTCTACAACCTAGGGCCTAACTACGAAACATTTACATTTAAGGAGTCTCATTCTCTTATAAGCCTAACCTGAGCAAGCCTAATTAGGTCTACAACCTAGGGCCTAAC
This sequence comes from Bathynomus jamesi, assembly GCA_023014485.1. Classification (NCBI taxonomy): domain Eukaryota; kingdom Metazoa; phylum Arthropoda; class Malacostraca; order Isopoda; family Cirolanidae; genus Bathynomus; species Bathynomus jamesi. The sequence continues at coordinate 746,830 of JAJOZX010000103.1, forward strand.
TAGGAAACATTTACATTTAAGGAGTCTCATTCTCTTATAAGCTTAGACCTGAGTGACACATAAGTACTTGGTGGGGATTAAACCAAATTTAAAACTTGACTGTTTTGTCTGTGCTCTCTCTTCTCTGGTAATTTCTTCTTGTCCCCAATATTTCATTACGATCCCCAGTTAAACAACATTAGTGAACAAGCATTTAAAATGCATACAACTCCAAACATCCAATTCTTCTTTTAAGGAAGAATCACTCAACAGATTTTTTCAACAGGCACATGCATTCCTTGCAATCTGTGTATATATATGTATATATACACTGTACTCTTTACATGTGCCACAAATACACTCAACCTATCTGAACATAAGCAATGATTGCATGGGTTACTCAAAAGGGTCTTATGGCCTACTTTGGCCATAGCCCAAACACTGAACCTTGGTCTTGTGGCCTACCTTGGCCATGGGCCAAACAATAAGGGTCTTATGGCCTACCTTGGCCATGGGCCAAACAATAAAGGTCTTATGGCCTACCTCAGCCATGGGCCAAAACAATGAGCCTTGGTCTTTTGGCCTACCTTGGCCATGGGCCAAACATTAAATGTCTTATGGCCTACCTTGGCCATGGGGAAAACTATTTGGGTTACTCACTCTCCTGGCTGAGATTGAGAACATCATTAACAATAGACCACTCACTTATGTGAGTGACAACATTAATGACCCAGAACCATTAACTCCAAATCATTTGATTCGGGGAGAACAAGTTAGTCTCCTGCCGGACTACAATATAGACTCTTCAGAAGACCCAAACTGGACTCAACGACATGATGAGCTCCAGACTAAGTTACAACATTTAACTAGAGTTAAAGCTCATTTCATTAAACAGTGGAAAACTGAGTACTTGATGGGTCTAAGGGAGAGACATAAACAAATGACTAAGAAGGATTGGTCTGACACAATTAAGGTAGGGGACCTTGTTCTCATACATGACAGTACTCCAAGACAATACTGGCCTCTGGCTAGAGTTTCAGAACTCAGACCAGGGGCAGACGGGGTAACAAGAGTGGTCAAATTAAGGACTTCAATGGGTGACACAACAAGAGACATTTCTCTTTTGTACCCTTTAGAGTCTGGACCCAAAACAATGGACTTTGGAGAACCTTCTCCACTGACAGTAACAACTGGAGACACTGAACTTCCAGTAACTATTCCTTTGACAGTAGGAGTGGTAACGCATCCTACTACAACATTGACAGACACAAGACCTCAGCGACAAACAGCATTAAAGGCGCGACTATTTTTACAACAAAAAATAGATGCTGGGGAATTGTAATTTTATCTTCTAACTTTCATTTTTTCTTTTCTTATGGTAAAGACCATAGACAGTTTCATCCTATGGATGTATATTTTCTCTTCTAATTAAATGCTACACCTTCTCCATGAGAAGGTGCGGATAGGCACTGTTAATCAGATTAACAGGCATTTACAGTTAAATAGTTAGCTAGTCTACACTCAGACAAAAATTGGTGACAATGACACCAAAATTTTTATCTCCCGGGGCCCCCAGTATATGGAAAACTGATGAGTGGGTAGTTGGGAGGTAACGAAAATGGTTCACTGAGTAGGTAGGTAGTTAATCTAACAATTAATAAATTCCTTTTATGTCAATAACTGGGTGGATGAAACCAATTGGTTGCTCACCAGAGTTATTCTCCACACTAGTATTTATATACTGTGTGGGAGGAGCGTGCTCGGTAATGGAGATACATTACCGCTAAACCAACTGAGGAATAAACCAGAACAACGCTGGTACAAGAAGCCCCGCGAAGAGGAGAACAAATGGGAGAACGAAAACGAAGAACGGGGCGAGAGGACGTACCAGCAAAGTACGCTCTCGAATGAGACAACCGGAGAAGGGAGAGACTGTAATAACTAAAAGTAAGTGACTAATATGAGTTTTAACACCAAACAGTTAAGAACATTAAATTAAGCTGGGTCAAACAAGTTAGGCCTACATTGTGACCTAAGACCCAGCATCAACTCATAGCTTAACAAAGGTGAAGGTAGATTGCCCTAACCTAATCTTGTGAGGAATCCTACTGTGGACCTCAATTTATCTGCCCGCTCTGGACCATTTCCGGAATCTCTAGGCTGACCCCTCTAGGCTAGACTTGATCTACTCTATAGTTAGACTGGAGATATAAGGGGTGGGTTAATTGTGGACCAATTCATACAGAGCATTTTTCGCATAGTTGATTCCAATAGCAAAGAATCCCTCAAAGCTTTGCTATGCGATGGCACCCCAGTGAACACTGGCAGGATTGGCGGAGTGCTAAAATTGATTAAATTATATCTGGACAGGCCGGTACAATGGCTGATTTGCCTTTTGCATGCAAAAACTGCCCTTCAGGCACGTATTTGAAGCAATTGATAGAAAAACTTCGGGACCAAACACCTTCAAAGGTTCTCTTTGAAATAAACTCCGAGAGGATTTGACCAAACTGGATATAGTTGATGATACCCCTGTAGAGGGCAACATTAAAGAAGTTTCGGCCGATATTATTAAAAGTTTCAGCAGTGACCAAAAATATATGTATGAAATGTGCATTAGCATACAATCTGGACGCATCTCACAAGCGTTAGCCACCAGATCCCCAGGTGCCCTCCATCATGCAAGATGGCTAACACGAGCAAACAGGATCCTGCGCTTATATGTCTCTACATGGAATCCAGACAAAAACATCCAAGACCTAGTAAAAATTATAATGCTGGTTTACGCTCCAGGCTGGTTTTGGAAAAAGTCTCATCCAAAGGCAAATGAGGGAGCATCTAATTTTTGGTATATCATGCACTTGCTTAAAGGCTTAGATAAAAAGCATCGGATGATTATGGAGCGTGTCCTCAGAAATAACGCCTATTTTGCCCACCCAGAGAATATCTTACTCTCAATGATAACAGACACTAGAAGAGAGTTCAGAGAGCTGGCTCTTCAGCACATCATTCGAGCAAGAACTAGGAGCATCAATGCGAGAAATTTTGAGCTGCCAAAAACACTGAACTTTGAAGCAGACGATTATCCTAACATGATCGACTGGGACAACGAAACCATCACCCCCTCCACCTATTTTACAGAATTTGACAAATGATGATCTTCTTAAAGTTCGAAATGAACCACTTCAGCTTATTCCTTTTCCCTGTAACAGCCAGGGAGTAGAACATGCTGTAAATGTGGTAACAGAAGCATCACAAGATAGAATTGGTTACGAAAACAGACATAAATTTATTTTGAATGTACTGGAGTCGAGAAAAAAGCTACCTGAGTTCCAATGGAAAGGCCAGTGGTGTCAGTAATTTACGATTTTAAATTTCTTAAGGTGAATATTTTGGTTTTAATATGCTTCAATTAAATATCTTAAGGTGAATATTTTGATTTTAGTATGCTTCAGTTGATTCTTTAAGTAATATACGGAGAAAGATTTCTTATTTTATATATACAGTATATATATATATATATATACACCCGGTATATATATATATATATATATATATATATATATATATATATATATATATATATATATATATATAAAACTTACTTTAACTTTACTTATATCATTATTTACTTTAATCTTTGTCATTTATCAGGTTTTTTATTCAAAGAATTGGTTTCAATTTCATTTCAATTTAAAAAAAGGGGGGGGCATATGCAACGGGTAGGGGGGCGCATAGCGGTGTAATTACAGTATGTTGTTTAGGGGCCCAAAGGAAACTCTGAGCAGTGTGTAGAATAAGAATACAAAATTTCGACCCCCCCTAAATTGTGTAGTGAGGAATAGAGGGCGAAGTGTATGTTTGAGATATCAGGGCTCCTCCAGGATTTGAGTGAAGTTGGTGGCTGGTGTCAAAATCTGCCTCAAATAGCTTCTGAAGAACGTTTTCTGGTGTCCATTTCGCTCATTGATGAGCTACACATTTTGTTATGCTTTCAAAGAATACAAGATAATGTCTTTTGTAGATAAAAATGTTCTCTTGTACATAAAAATTTCCGTTACAAAAAGTTGGCATTGTGAAAAAAAGTAAATTTACTAAGGCAAGTGGGGTGGTGGTCAACTCAGCCCCCCCCCTGGACCCTTTGCTTTGTCCGGAGCGAAAGGGCGCGTTGCTCCGTGGCCAATGTGGGAATGCATCTTCCTCCGATGTAAAGGCTCTCTCTGTCTTCGTGGACTATTGGACCCGTCTGGGGACCCGGCTGATCTCATGCTTATGTTTCTTTCTTTCTTTCTCCTTCTTTACCCCATTCCTGGCTCCCCCCCTCCCATATTTGGCTTTGTTTTGGACCGTGACTTGACTCTTTTCTTGAACCTTGGGTAAGGGAGGTGGTTGTCCTTCACCTTTGTCGCTCTTAAACTAAACCCAAGCCCTGTCCCTGCCATGTCTCACCGCACGTTGGATGAGAGTGGCTGCCTTTTAGGCACGGGGACTGGGTATGGGTGTAACTCCCCTGCATGATATCTATTAGCGGTGAGACCGAGTGTGCCCACGATTCACCTTTTTCTTGTTGGAGTTGGTGGTGGCTGGATGCGCGCGGGAGATGAAGTTTCCTTTTTTTTTGCTATGGCTTCTTCTACTCCTGGGCTTACGACCTCTGCTTCTAATTCTCGGACTACTCCTCCTCTTGGCACTCGGGTGGTGGGCAACCAGGCCCTTGAGTCCTCTACCACTGGAAGACCGCAGCTTGTTGGGGTTAAACCCACTCGGGCTGCGGAATACTCGCGTCCTCCTCATTCAAAGACTTCTCGTACGTCTTATTCCCGCAAGTCTTTTGACCTCTTCCTAGGGGCCGACGACTCTGACCCTGATTATCCTCGGTTTCTTGCCCGCAGTTCTTCCGCCTCTCCCCCTTTCTCACAGTGGGATGTTTCCGAGGTCTACGATGACTTCACTTCCCGTTGTGGCCATCCCCGACAGATGTGGCCCCAGAACGATGGTTCTCTTGTGGTGGAAGCATCCTCCAGAGCCCAGCACCAGAAGGTTTCGTCCCTCTCGACCCTGGCTTCTGCTCCCCTGGATTGTCTCCCCCACTCTACCTTTAACACTTGTACGGGTGTAGTGCGTGCTCCCGCCTTTTGGAATACTCAGAGTCGGATCTTCTCACCTGCCTCTCCTCTCAGAAGGTGACCCGGGTTTACCGCCCCCTTCCCCGTATGGTTTACGGGGCAAGGATTCCATCTCCCTTATTGATCCTGACTTTTGCTCGTTCCCAGTTACCTGAGAAAATTAGGGCCGGTTATCTTCAATTTCCGGTTTGCCGTTATATTCCCAGACCACGCCGATGTTTTATTTGCCAGAGGTTCGGACACGTCAGTAAAACATATCGAAGTTCCCATGGTATTTTTGTCAACTGCGCATCTCCGACACCTAGTTCCTTCCGTTCGAATCCTTCCCACTGCGCCAACTGGAGAAGGCCACGCCCCCGCCTCCTCTTCCTCTTACTTATTCGAGCGTGAGGTCCTGTCAGTCCGGGAATCTGACAAGGTCAGCGTCTAGGAAGCGAGGACCCGCGTTAGGTCCCGATTCGCACGTCCAGGCCTTACCTTTGCCCAAACACTGCGCTCTTCCTGCCCGGCTACCTCCCATTCGCCCTAGACTTCGACCACCTCCGTACCGTCCTCTTCCACAGCCTATCATTCTAGGCCTGATCAGGCCTCATCCACCCGTCCCCCTATCCCGTCCTCTACCTTCTCGTCGTCTCCACCCCTCCGTATTCACTATTGCTCCCACCCCTCCCCTCAGAACTTCCAATTCCACTGTCCCCATCTGCTCCACCTCAGTGGCAACTAACCCGCTTACGCACCCTCCTGAAACCATTGCTGACATTTCAGCATATATATCGAAAATCGCTCCCTCTTCTGGTCTCTCCTCCCCTCCGCGCTCTTATGTTAAACGATCCATCGCCAGCCTCCGGCGTTTGGGTCCCTCTGCCAAGCTTCCTTGCTCAGGCTTGTCCTCACGCTCCCTCTTCCACCAGTTTTCTTCCTCCTACCCTCATAGCCCTTCCGCCTTCAATGATCCCTCTCGTTTTGCCGGCTCCTCTAAGTTCCCCTGTTTCTTTTCACGACCGGCCCCTTCCCTCCTCTATTCCTGATGGTGGTCATGCGGCCTCTGAAATTCAAATTCAAGTCGACATCCACCCTCTCCCACTTTATCCACCGACCCGCTCCCTCGTTAACCTCCCGATGCCCTTGGCATCTTCACCTCCAACTCGGAAACCGGATTCACCCCGGCCCGCTTTGTACACCCCTTCTCCTCCGCCCCGCTCCTTCCTTAATCTCCCGATACCCCCAGCATTCTCTCCTCCACCCTGACCTCAGAAGTTGGATTCATCCCGCCCTGCTTCCTACCTCTATTCCCACATTCCCCGACTCCCCCCCCCTGAAAACTAAACCCCCCTCCATCTTCTTTCAACTGTTCCTCGATCACTCCTTTTCTAACCCGCCCCCCAGCTTCGCCACCTCGTTCTTCTGGTCACGCTTCTAAATTTCGCCAGATTACGTCTCTTGTTCTCCCTTTATTCCGCTCTTGATGGCAGCTATCCTTCAATGGAATTGCTGAGGCCTTCTCCCTAATTGAGACAACTTCCTCCTCCTCATCCAGGATTTTGATCCAGTGTGCCTCTACCTTCAGGAGACCCAACTTGGGGTTCGCCCCTTGCGCCCTCTCGAAAGATTTTCTTCGTATCTCTCCCCCCTCAGTCTGATGCAGTCCCCCGTGGGGGTACAGCCCTTTTCATCCGTTCTGACGTGTCGTCTACTGCCCCTCCCCTCTGCACCCCTCTCCAGGCAGTAGCAGCCCAGGTTTCCTTGACCGTTTATATTCAGTTTGTTCTTTATATCTCACCCCGTTACAGGAGCTTTCTGTTAACGATCTTTCTGCTCTCCTCCTGCAGCCTCCTTCCCCTTCCTCCTTCTGGGAGATTTCAACGCGCACCATCCTCTGTGGGGTGATAGTGTCAACAATCAGCGGGGTGGCGTTGTGGTCTCCCTTCTTTCACCTACTTCTGTCTGTCTTCTCAACACCGGCCAGCCCACAGCTTTTCACTTCCAGACCCGTACGTTTTTCTCCATAGATCTTTCGTTTACTTCTTTTTCCGCCTTCCTTGATTTCTCTTGGTGTCACTCCAGACCATTACGGTAGGGATCATTTCCCCCTCCTCCGTACGTCCCGGACTCTCGGCTCCGCTCTTCCTACGCGATGGTCTCTTGCTAAACCTGACTGGCCTCTTTACTACTCTGGAAGTCAAACTTCTGCGGTTTTGAGTAACTTCCCGACTATCGATGCTGCCTCCACCTACATTACCGATCACATCACTTGTGCAGCTCTGTCCTCTATTCCCAAATCAACATTTCCACGCACCTCTTCCCATTCGGTTCCATGGTGGACCCCGACATGAGCTCTGGCAGTTCGAGCTAAGAAGTCGGCCTTTCGCCGTCTTCAACGCAATCCATCCCCAGCAAATTTAATAACCTTTAAACGTGCGCGAGCTCAAGCCCGTCGCACAGTCTGTGAAGCCCGCCGCTTTTCTTAGCGAGCTTACGTCTCTTATCTCACCTCCCGCACCCCTTCCTCCCGAATCTGGAACATGATTCGGAAAATTTCCGGTAAATCCTTTTCTCATTCTCCTCCTGTCCTTACGATAGACAGACGCCCAGTGTCCTCTCTTGCTGCAGTGGCTGAGACCTTGGCTGAGACCATAGCTCCCATCTCCCGACATGACCACCATGATCCTGCCTTCATCCGACTTAAGGCTTTGCTTATTCGCTCCCCTCACCTTTTCCAGACTCCCAATAATTTCCCCTATAACCGCCTTCTTTCCATGTTGAAGATGAGATCGGCGTTGGCTTCCTGCGGCAACTCTGCTTCCAGTCCCGACGGCATTCATTTCGAAATGCTTCGCCACCTATACCCTTCGGTTTATTTTTTTCTCCTTACCTTCTACAATTGGATTTGAGTAGGGCGCGCCTTCCCTTCCTGTTGGATGGAAGCAGTGGTGCTCCCCTTCCCTAAATCCGGTAAGGACCCGACATCTCCCCTCAATTACCGTCCAATAGCCCTCACTATCTGCTTCTCAAAACTTTTAGAGAAGATGGTTTCTCGGCGACTGATGTGGCACCTAGAACGCCACAATTTACTTTCCCCTACACAGAACGGTTTTCACAGGGGCCGTAGCACCACTGACATCTTAGCTCAGTTGGAAACTGTGGTCTGTGTGTCATTTGCAGAGCGGCGTCATCTTTATGCAGTCTTTTTTTTATTTGGAGAAAGCGTATGACACCACCTGGCGGAGGTGGATCTGTTGAAAACTTTATCTCTTGGGTTTCCGAGGTTTTCCCCCTTCCTTTATATCCAACTTTTTGTCTTCCCGTTCCTTTCGTGGTCAGGTGGGTACCTCCCTCTCTTCTGTGCATTCGCAGGACGATGGAGTCCCCCAGGGCAGCGTCCTGAGCGTCGTCTGCTTCGCTATGACGATCGACGACGTGGTGACGGCTCTGCCACCGGGGATTACGGCCACCCCCTATGCCGACGACCTTGCCATACATTGCTCCAGTTCCCGACCTGTCTTCCTTGAACATCTCCAACGAGCACTGGATTCGGTATCCAAATGGGCCACAGATCACGGGTTTCGATTTTCTCCTTCGAAAACGGTGGCAATGCACTTTTGCTAACGCCGCCGCTGCACTGCCATTCCTTCTCTCTCCTTTTATGGATCACCAGTCCCCGTTGTACCCAAAACTAGATTTCTGGGTCTCCTTGATTCCCGCCTCTCCTGGATTCCCCACCTGAAGTCTCTGAAGTTTTTGTGCCTTCAGACTTGTACCCTTCTTAAGTTCCTCTCTCATACTGACTGGGGTGCTGATCGCCATACTCTTTGGCGGCTCTACCACTCCCTGGTCCAAAGTAAGTTGGATTATGGCTGTCAGGCCTATTCCTCCGCTCCTGCCTCCGTTCTGCGCATGCTGGACCCGATTCGCTCCTTGGGTGTGCGCATCAGCACTGGCGCATTCCAATCTTCTCCAATCGTTAGCCTGTATGCAGAAAGTGGCCCTCTCCCGTTGAATGCCCACCGTACCTTGGAGGGTCTAAAATACCTCTTTCGTGTCAGGCAGTTTTCTCCCACCCCGGTCTTCCAATCCCTCTTCGGCCCTTCCACTGTGGCATGCTTTGACCGTCATCCCCACTTGATCCGATCGTTTGGCCTCCGAATGGCCCCCGTCCTGTCTTCTCTGGGGATGGAGGGGTGAGTGCTCTCCTCTCCACCCTCTAACTACCCCCCCCCCCAGTGGACCATTTCTCCCCTCCGTATCTGCTCCCTACTTTCTACTGTACAGAAGTCACAGTCCCACCCGTCTGCCTTTCGACAACTATTTCTATCCCATTCCTCTTCGTATGCTGACTCTATCCCAGTGTTCACTGACGTCTCTTACTCGCCACTTAGAGTGTGCTGCGCGGCCGTCTTCCCATCGGGAATTAAATCATTATATCTCCCCCCAGCGGCTTCCATCTTTACAGCGGAACTATCGGCTATTCTTTTGGCCTTTCGGTTTCTTTCTCAGCTCCCTTCTACATCGTTTATTATTTATTCTGACTCCGGTAGCGGTCTTAAGGCTGAGCTCGTAGCCACGGGGAGGCACTGAGGGGCACTGCCTCCCCAAATTTTTTCTGTGCCTCCCCAAGCACTGTTGTCCAGTGAATCAGTCGTATTTCTTCTAGTTACCTAGATATTTACTTCAGCTGTAATTATTTGCATATTGTATATTAGGCTACTGTATGTTCTCTATTTCAGCTGTGATGGATGCTTTTGTGATACGAACTGCTAGGCCCAAACCCACTTCTTCGTCTTCTGTGGCAAAGGAAGAACCAACACCATCAACTTCAGCTTCTTCAAGTGCTAGAAGTCTCCAGAAAAATGATGAAAATCCTCAGTTTCCGACTGATTTGGGAACAGAGCCAACAGACACACCTACACAACCACATATAAGTTGTGCCCCTAAAAAGATGTTTGGGTAAAAAATGCGTGCTTTTCAAGCTACATGGTACAAGGGACGTAAGTGGCTGGAATATTCTGCTGAGAGAGATGCGTGCTTTTGCTTTCCATGTCGTAAATTTCTGCTGACCAATGATCGAGATCATGTATTTACTATCACTGGTTTTCGGAACTGGAAAGTTGCTACAGTTTCAGGGAAAGGGCTCACAAAGCATTGTGCATTATGGTACTTAAGTCTCAATTAAATTAGTAACCAAATGTGTCCAAGATTTATTATCACTGCATTTCTATGGCAAGACAAGGTATAGGGAAGGCTTTTTCGCCACTTAAAAGGATAACATTTTTTGTGCCCCCTCAAATGTTTTGGATGCCTCCCTAAAGGTATAAGCCTGGCTACGGGCACGCTTGAGGCCCTGTTCTTTCTTGTCTCTCCGCACCCACTGGTACAGCAGATTCAGGACTGGCTGGTCCTTCTTTCATCACGCCGTAAGGTAGTCGCCTTTTGTTGGGTACTTTCCCACATTGGTGTTCCGGGCAACGAACGCGCGGACGCTGCGGCGAGGGAGATGTCCTCCCTGCCTTTCGACCCTAACATGCCTCTCCCGGCGTCGGACTTTACTAGGGTTTTCCGGGAAGCACTCCTTCGGCGGTAGTAGCACCAGTGGGAGAACGTGTCCTGGAATTCCTTGAGGGTGTTGAAGCCCACGATTCGACAGTGGCCTTCCTCAGGTTAGAGTGACCCACGGTTAGAGACCGTTCTGGTGCGCCGACGCATCGGTCATACTCGTCTCACGCATGGGCATCTTATAACGGGAGATGTTACCCCCTCCTGCCCATGCGGCATTCCTCTCTCTGTTTCACATTTGCTCTTGATTTGTCCTGCCTTTGACGTTGCTCGTTCCCAGTTCCTCCCTTTTTACCCTTCAGGCTCCACTGTTACTTTTACTATGGAAAAACTATACAAGCCTACAATATGGTAGTGAATATGGTACCTTTATTTCTTAATTAAATACAAATCATTAATTTATTGAATTAAATAATTACAAAATTGCCTCGGGAGTGGCGACATAGCCTAGTGGGAATGAAAAAAATTGCCATACATAGAACCCAATATGTAGGCATTGGGTCCACATAACAACAAGAAAAATGTATTATTTCGTATCAAAATTTTCCATCGCTGACGCATGAAAATTACTTCGAGAGAAGAAATAATGAAAACACAAAAATTAGACGTCTGGGGACTTTGTAAAGTCAGCGAAATTTAAGACAAAAGAATTTTATATTAGCTCATCTCAGAGCTGCTTTGTTACCAGCGATACTTTAGGCAAGGGAGAAGTGATTAATCTTCCTATAAGTTCTGAGTGAATACCTGATAATATAAAACTAATAACACAAAAGGATGGGCCTATTCCTTCAGGTATTTAAATATAGTGTTGCCTCTATTAATTAAACCGAATAAACTCGTTGCGTAACCCCATCACCTACACTGAAAGAGAGCCGCGCGCCCTACAACCAGAAGCGAGGCCAACGAAATAATAAGATATGGTAATTTCCTTCTTTACCATTAGGCAGCGCTAAACACCGAAGGCATATAAATTAAACATTAATCAAAACCACTACTTAACAAGGTCTTTTGAAAACTTCCTCAAACACAACTTTTTAACAAAAAGACAGGGTTTTTGCCATCAACTGAGCATCAAGATCTGCTAGAAATTTCCAACGGATGGCCCAGGGGACAGCAATCAAACATAACCCTATATAGTTTTTTGTACTTACTCTATTGGGTGACTGTACGCCTGTACCATAGGACACACTTTTGTCTTTTCTCCGTCAAACTGGCCTTCTACTCTCTATTTAATATGACTTGGGTGTAATTTCTTCCTTGCTTTGCTGTTCATAGTGTCTTTACTCTTCTCTCTCACGACTTTTCTTTAACTGTTACTCCTTCAAAGTCCTCCTTACCCCATCTCCTTATGCTCTCTCTTTACTTTAGTTTCGGCGCGATATGACCTTAGCAGTTGAAGTGCTGGTGAAGCACTGCTATTCATTCACCCCCCCCCTTGGAAGAGCCCCTGCATACACGGAAAAAGATCAGCTGAGAAAGACAGTGACAGGAAAAACGAGAGTTCCCGTGCTTTCTGACTCCTGCCTAATTTGCCCCCCCGGCATACTTCTCTGGTTGATTGGTGTCTACATTCTGCGCTCCTTATAATAGTTAATAATATTAAATGATGTTAAATACTAAAATAATGCCTTTTATATTTTGGTGTTCAACAAAATAATAATGATAAAATTGGAGTATTTTTATTCAAAACTAGTATGAAAACGTGCATCTAGCAAGAATTCTTGTTATTTGGTAATTGGCATTACTGTTCACGGCGAACCATAGAAAAGTAAACATTGGTTCAGTATTGAAATTTTTATGAGAAATGTTGTCAAGATTAGCGTTAAGATCAGGTAAATCAGATTACATTATATTTCACTTAGAAAGCATAAATCCACAGGGGCCTATCGAGGTTATCCAAGTTATGAGCTATATTTTATAATAAAATTTTACAAAATGTCAATCTCAAGTCAGTGAGTTTACATTTCATTTCATTTGGAAAACGAAGCCATTGGGACCTATCATTACACTTCATTTGGAAAACATTAAGCCACTGGGGCCTATCGAGGTTATCCAGTTCATGAGCTAATAATGTAATCCTGCAAAACATCACATTCAAGTCAGCTAACTAATGTACAACTATTTACGGTTAAGGTAAATCTCTAGGAGCACTCCATTTTTCAATATTAAACATACACATAAAACATATACCATTTGAAAGCTCACATTTTTCGAGTCTAAAAATGTAGTAATCCAAAAGTATCAATAGCAAATAAAAAGTAACTAGGTTTAAATATAAAACCCTATAGTCCAGGGGTGGGGAACCCTTGGCACGCGTGCCAAACGTGGCACGCCAACGACTTTTTCCGGCACGCGATTCCCCAGGCTCACCTTAAAAAAAAGTAAATAAATAAATATCTAAATTTCGCTGAGTTTTATATTTTAACTTAATGTTTTTTGCTAAAAATTGGTAAAGATTAACTTCTGTTTAATATATTATGTAGGTAAAATAACATTTTATTTTCTCTGTAATTTTTATGTATTATTCATAAGGGATTAAGAATCAATAAAAGAATATCTTTAATTTTATTTTCTTTCATTGTGCTTTAGTCAAGTAAAATGATTATGAGATTGGGCACTGTAATGTATTGGGAGAACTTGAAAAAATTTATGGCTAATTGATCTGATATATAAAAAACAAAAAAAAATCAGAATTATTGTTTACTCTTTTGCTGATGTTAAAAATTGCGTTTTTAAATTGTGTGGCTGTATATGGCAGCTATAATTACACTTAAAGGCTAATAAAAAATATCCACACTATCAACAGGGTAGAACGACCTTCAAATAAAAATTCCGTCACTAAATTTTACATTTATTCAATCTTACATGACTTACAATAATCACACTTACAATATTCTTTGATTTTACTGCTCCAGTGTAATTTTTGATTATTTGAAAAGGTTCTCCCAATACTTAAAAGGCACCAAATAATAATATGTTCCCCAAAATTTCGGTTGGCACGTGAGAAAATTTTGCATCAAAGATTTGACAATTTTGGCACGCTCACTTAAAAAGGTTGCCCACCCCTGCCCTATACTGATCAATTTGTGATGCATGATCTTTACGGGGGCTCTGCCCCATTCCCCCCGAGACCTAAATTAGGTTAATATGAGTTTTATCATACTCATAATATCAAAAGCAAATATAATTATAAAATATTAAAGCATAATTTTCTCATCATTTTCATATAAGTCACTATGCTCGCAAATGCGTCCTTACCAAATTATGTAGATTTGAATATTATGACATTTTTGTGACATTTTTTTTCTCACCCTCCCAATATTTGCTTGGTGATGTCATGAAAATATGATATATAAGCTAGGCTTGGGCTATTTTTTTGCTACTCTGCGACTTAATTAGTTGGATATTTTCTGTTCTGGCTATTTTTGTTTTTGTAATTGGTTTCAGTTTGGTCGTGTTTGTAATAGAATTATGTTGTGTTATTCGTATGGTTTCTGACTTTGAGAACTTGATTCATCATGTGCCCTAGATGAAGAGAAAGCATTGGATGTTTTTAGCAATTACAGCGTTATTCTCTCATCCTTACTTAACTTGCCTGAAATTTCCGTCGGAAATGAGATCTAACAAAGTTATAGTACTTTGAAGTTTGGCTCATTTTCAAGGGAAATGGAAGTTAAAATCTAAGCAAAACACATCAAATATTACTAGAAAAATGTATTTTGGTATTAATTAACCTAACCTAACCGTGGCTAAATGAGCCTAACCGTGGCTAAACGAGCCTAACCGTGGCTAAACGAGCCTAACCGTGGCTAAACGAGCCTAACCGTGGCTAAACGAGCCTAACCGTGGCTAAACGAGCCTAACCTGGCTAAACGAGCCTAACCTGGCTAAACGAGCCTAACCTGGCTAAACGAGCCTAACCCTGGCTAAACGAGCCTAACCCTGGCTAAACGAGCCTAACCCTGGCTAAACGAGCCTAACCCTGGCTAAACGAGCCTAACCCTGGCTAAACGAGCCTAGAGTATTACCTTATTATGGATTAGGTGGTGGATACAGACGAGAGCTCATTTAGCCAGGGTTAGGATCGTTTAGCCAGGGTTAGGCTCATTTAGCCAGGGTTAGGCTCGTTTAGCCACGGTTAGGTTAGGTTAGGTTAGGTAAGGTTAATTAATACCAAAATACATTTTTCTAGTAATATTTGATGTGTTTTGCTTAGATTTTGACTTCCATTTCCCTTGAAAATGAGCCAAACTTCAAAGTGCTATAACTTTGTTGGATCTCATTTCCGACGGAAATGGAGGTCATATTTGAACAAATCACATCAAATACTACTAGAAAAATGTATTTTGGTGTGTAAAATGACTGAGTGTGATAAAATACATAATAACCCCAATATTAACTGGTTAGGCCAACTGATGCCCTTGATGATTCGTTAGGTTAAGTAATGATATTTTCGTTAGTTTTAGGCATTTTAGGTTACTATTTCCACTTATGTTAGTTTTAGGGTTAGGTTAATACCAAAATACATTTTTCTAGTAATATTTGATGTGTTTTGCTTAGATTTTGACCTCATTTCCCTTGAAAATGAGCCAAACTTCAAAGTACTATAACTTTGTTGGATCTCATTTCCGAGGGAAATGGAGGTCAGATTTGAACAAATCATATCAAATACTACCTACTAGAAAAATATATTTTCGTGTGTAAAATGACTGAGTTACTCAATATACATAATTACCCTAAATTATACAAATGATAATGTAATAACATATTCATATTAGGTTAACATAACAATTACCAAAAATACCATCTTACAATACAGACTGAAGATTTATAACTTAGCCAACCTTTATAATGTAGTTAATGACATCACACGTCAAATAATTAAATCTAGTTACTTTTTATTTGCTATTGATATTTTTGGATTATATATTTTTAGACTCGGAAAAATGTGAGCTTTCAAATGGTATATGTTTTATGAGTGTATATTTAATATTGAAAAATGGAGCGCTCCTAGAGATTATCCACGGTTAATATTTGTCTTTTTACCCGCTCACTCGCAGTTAAAACCACACAATGGTAATTATGTATATAGACATGTTCAATTGTTCAGTCATTTTACACCAAAATACATTTTTCTAGTAGTATTTGATGTGATTTGTTCAAATCTGATCTCCATTTCCCTCGGAAATGAGATCCAACAAAGTTACAGTACTTTGAAGTTTGGCTCATTTTCAAGGGAAATAGAGGTCAAAATCTAAGCAAAACACATCAAATATTACTAGAAAAATGTATTTTGGTATTAATTAACCTAACCTAATCTAACCTAACCCTACCTAACCTGACCTAGAATATTACCTTATTATGGATTAGGTGGTGGATACAGACGAGAAATAGCGATGAGAAAATGGTGCAAAACTATTCCGACATAATTTACTCCTTCAATCCAAAACAAGTTCAAGAACTTAGTGGGAGTTTAGAACCAAAACTAGGATAAAAATCTGTTGAAAATTAACTATATATAAGCTTAGGTAGGTATAGATTATTAGCATTAAGAATTATTGCACCATGTGTAAATTGCAATGTATTAATTACCTAACAGCTTACATGAATTTGTAAAAATTAGTCTTTTAAGTAAAAGTAGCCATTTTGAAATCTGTAAATACCTATTTTATATGCAAATACACATATATTTCTTTTCATATATTGACAGAATAAGGTTGAAACTCATTTTTTTGTATATATGAAAATTTTAAAAAATTTGTAATTTAGGGGGGGACAGAACCCTTCAAATAGAATAAAATGTCATTTTTTTTTTCTGTTAATTTTAGCAATTTTTCCTACTTACGCTAATTTGTTACGTGTGCAATTACCTTTCATAAACACTTTAAATCACTGTTCTATGTCAATTAGGAACTGAGTTATG
Organism: Bathynomus jamesi; assembly: GCA_023014485.1. Taxonomy (NCBI): domain Eukaryota; kingdom Metazoa; phylum Arthropoda; class Malacostraca; order Isopoda; family Cirolanidae; genus Bathynomus; species Bathynomus jamesi. The sequence continues at coordinate 763,408 of JAJOZX010000103.1, forward strand.
GTGGTTTGAAAATTTCCAGTTTTCATCCCCCCCCCCTCAAAAAAGGGGGGAACATAACTTTTGAACCATAACTCCGATTGAGCTGATGTTTGAAATTTGGTACTTACTAGCATATACCATTCTATAAACCAAATTTAAGCAAAATCTATGAGGATGTGGTTTTGACCACTGCATGATTTATGGAATGACCAACCCTGTGGATACTGTAAAAAAGAAATGGATGAATCAAAAACAATTTGCTGTGATCTTTGCTAGAACTTAGTTGAATTTCAATGCCTGAAATGGAGCAATGAAGAAATCTCTCATAATAGGTGCTAAACAAGTGAATGGAATCAAGTTCTTTTGCAAAAGCTGCATAATTGAATTAAACTTATTTACAGTTTTTAAAGCAGAACGAGTATGAGAAAAGGGCAAAAGAGGAGCTTGTGAATAGTGAACAGAGAAAAGAAATAGAAGGAACGAAGATAGCATGAGAGGAAACTACAAAAAATGAGCAGGAAAAGAAAATGGCAAAAGCAGAAATAATAGAAGCACCAACAGAGGAAACAGAGGCTCAAAAACCAAATCCAAAGTTTTCAAACAAAGGGCATTAGCAGCAATAGGAAAAAACAAGTAGACAATAAAGAAACCATACGGTGCTGAAACAACCAAAGGCCCAAAGTTAAAATGGGAAAGAAAATATATGTAAATACTATGTGAAAGGAATATGCAGATATAAGGGAGAAGAATGTATTTACGAACACCCTTCTGCATGCAACTACTTTTACACTAATGGTCACTGCAAATTTGGTGGAAAATGCAAATTCTACCATCTGGACATTTGTGAGACCTACGCAACATATGGAACCTCCCAGTACGGGAGAAAATGCTGCTACCATCATCTTCCGACAAGTTCAAAAGACAAGTCTCAAATGACAATAGAAGGAATGTGAGAAAAAAAAATATGTACCCAAATAGCAAACAAAACACACCCCACACAAAATTTTTTCAATATCTCGGATACAATACGGCTGCTAAGTTTTATACAGCACATGCAACTGACACAGCTGGGAACCCTCAAGCCAGACCCTTACATGGCAAGAAGCTACCAGAACAGGTAGGTGGGAATGGATCCATCTTGGAGGACCACAAGTCTACAAAACACACAATATCAAAGGACAACAAACTTAAAATGCACAAGGAGCAATGCAAAACAAAGAACATAAACATTGTCCTGGCAAATATTCAAGGAATAAAACCAAACAATTCACCAAACAAAGTTTCATACCTGAAAGGTTTTATGGACAAAACAAGGGGTGACATGGCATGCCTCGCAGAAACACATCTTAAAGATTACCAAGGAAACTGCAATAACTGCGAACACTGCATCGATAGAAAGAATTGCATATTGATGGTTTCAACTTACTAAGAGTGGATATAACAGCAAGATGTGAAGGTGGTTGTGCTATTTATATACATGAGAGGCATATGACAGAGATGGTAATAAATAAATCGAACAGTTTCGTGGAAACCCTTGCAGTGAAATAGAAAAACTAAACGTGATACTGATAGTCATCTATAGACCTCCATCCAAACTCTCCAAATGAAAAATTTTTGGATGCCATTGATGATATCAGAACCAGAATAAAGTCTGTGAACTCTCCATCCCCTAATATAATACTCTGTGGCAATTTTAATTTCCCATTTATAAAATAGAGGGTGTTTATAAAGTCCCTATCTATTTCAGTGAAAATGTAGCAAAAAGGGTAAAATTCAATAATAATATAATAGAAGGCATACATTTAATGAATACTTAAGCATATGATTCTACATGAGCACCATCAATATCTCTACAGAGTTCGAATCTGTCAGCAGCATTGCGGAACACATTTTAGAGCATGACAGGGGTTATTTTTGTAACTGCTGTTATTATATAAGCGCACAAATCTTGCAGATCTGTAACCCTCATTTGATAGACATTTGATTCAATAGAACCCCAATCAAAGAAATCCAAGGGCATTAGGTCAGGAGATTGAGCTGCCCAGGGCCTGTTGCCTTCATATCCAATCCACTGATTTGGAAAATCTTGAAAAGAGCAAACATTGTCCCTATATATAAAGGCGGGGATAGATCTCAAGCAAAAAACTATAGACCAGTGTCATTGATGTCCCACCTCACCAAAATATTTGAAAGAATATTCAGAGAAAATCTAGGACTTCTTGGGGACTGGAAAGATTTAACGAAAATCAACACTGATTCTGATCAGGAAGATCATGCCTATCACAACTTATAGAGCATTATAACAATGTCCTAGATGCACTTGAAGGCAATGAAAATTATGATGTCATATACACAGATTTTGCTAAAGCTTTCGACAAATGTGATCATGGTATAATAGCACACAAAATGAAATGTATGTGAATAACAGGCAAAATGGGAAAATGGATCTACAACTTCCTCAGAGAACGACTACAGGTGGTCAAAATTCAAGGTGTATCATCATCAGAATCAGAAGTATGCAGCTCAGTACCACAAGGTACACTGCTGGCCCCACTCCTGTTCATTATCTTACTAACAGACAAAGACAGTGGAGTAAAAGAGGCCTTGCAGAGAGAGAGAGAAACAAAATATGCAAATGGTCAGAAGACAATAATATGACATTTAACACTGAGAAATTTCAGCTCTTGAGATATGGTAGAAATGAGGAACTTAAAAAGACTGCATATTATGCTCCAGATAGACAAGAAATTCAAAGAAGCACAAAAGCAGTTTTGGCTCAACTTGTAACTGGGCACTCACACAGTTAACAGGTTAAGTTGTAGGTCTAAGGTGGAGCAACAAGCTTGGCCTTCATCAGAATGAACAAGTCAGGTAATATATACCAAAATAAAACTTATTATGTAGATGTTCAAGGCATGATTTCTCATCTTTGGCAGTCAACTGCTCTGTATCAAAACACGAGATTTCTTGCATATATGATCCTTGATAGTTTATTTCTGGATTTAATATTTTTCTGATTGTGAATATTTATGTCCTTCATTACAGTTCAAGGGAGCAAACCATGTTTAAGTGTTATTATTCGGTCAAGCACTACTGTTGCAGAAACTTCAGAAAAGAAAAATGAAGTGACTTTTGAGAGACGCAAAAGGCCCATTTATCCTGGGAAAGTGCGAATGGGCTTTTTACCTGAAGAATGGTTCCAATTCTTCTATCCAAAAACTGGAGTAACAGGTGCATTTTTGTGTCTCTTAGTTCAGTAATTGTTAAAAGTAGAAAATCTGGCAAATAAAATTTAATTTCCCATTGAAGTAAATTTTATGAAAGTTGCAGCAATTTGAGGAAAATTAATGTTAACTATTTTTAAGGGCCTTACGTCTTTGGAGTTTCATTCCTTGCCTACCTCTTCTCCAAGGAAATACTTGTTTGCGAACATGAGATGTGGACTGGAGCATCTTTAGCTATTATGGTTATCTATGGAGTAAAGAAGTTTGGACCCAAAGTAGCAGCAGCTGCAGATAAGGGGATTGAAGTAATTTTTTTTATTTTGAAGCTCTCTGTTGTAGAGCAAATTAAGTATAAAAATTGTTGATCTAACTCAATTTGTGAATGAACTGTAACCACAGTTCAGTGTATCCCAGTGGCTACTTAATTTTTATGTAGCTGCGGATCTCTTAATGAAGAATATTGGGACATGAGCGTATAAATGTGTTAATGATGGATGTCTGTCTGTTTAAATTTAAGAGAGGGATTGTAGCACATGTACCATATTATGATAGACACACAAAAGAGGCTGATGATTTCTGGAATGAGAAATGTGTAGAGAGTGATTGTAATAGGTAATCTGAATGAGAAAGTGGAATTTGGTTCTGAGCCCTGAATTGAAAGGGCATATTTTTAACCCATAATGAATGACATTGACAGAATAAAAAAATTGTTTACAGGAGGAGGTCTGTGCTACAAGTACATACTTCTAACTAGCAGTGGAAAACTGATATATATATATATATATATATATATATATATATATATATATATATATATATATTATATTATTATATATTATATATATATATATAGGGTAAAGTTGCCATTGGTCATGCATTTGACTTTTAAAAAAAAAAAAACACTAAATACTGCTACTAATACTACCACTACCCTTTGGTAACCTTTGATTAACTTTTGCCTGAATTGTTCATTTTGACAAAGGTCAAGCTTTACACTCCACCTTAGACCTACAGTTTAATGTGGAATCTGAACCATGCCCTACCAGCAGCCCAGCATCTTAACCACTACCCACACCCAGATTACCCATTTATCTACCAACCACTTTCTTTATTGTGTGAAAGGATGAACAGCTGGGTTTTGATTAGGGTTGGCAAAAACCCAATTGGGTTTTTGCCAACCCTGGTTTTGATGTGTGCTGCCTGCCATCACTGGGTATCGATCCTGGGGCTGATAGATTTGTAGTCAGTGACATTAACCACTACACCACTGAGATTAGGAAAAGGGCAGGGGGGAAGGATTAAGAAAGACTGAAGATAGAAAATGAATAATGTACTAGTAACAAAGTGATAATGCTAATCATACTCGTAATATATATATATAATATAAATAAATTAAATTAACGTGATTACTGTATAATAATAATAGTAGATTGCAAAGATGAAGTAATAAACCTTTTAAAAATAGATTCAAATAATTTATATATATATCCAAATCAAATGTACCTTATATTGTATCTTTGATCTTCCTTACCTAATCTCCCTTCATTGTTTCCAGTCTCACTTGCATTATTAACCCTTTATTGGGCAGTGTTATTTTACTGATTTTGTTCTGGCTAATGCCAGATGATTTTATTCAGTCTTGGAAAGACCTCTATGCAGTAAAGGATTAAGCAAATCTCTACCCATTACTGCAACTGCACAGAGGTCTCTACGAGACTGAATAAAATTGTCTGGCATTAGCCAGAACAAAATCATTAAAGTAACACTGCAATGAAGGATTAAATTAAATTTATTAATATTCATAGATGTAAATAAAGGTAAGGTTCTTGTCATTGAAAGAGAAGGGGTCAGTGTGTAGTATTGTGGTAAATGGAAGAAAGTTGATAGTAGTGAACCGGGGTAAGCGAGGCTTGGGCCTGATAAAAGCCCTAGTAGGAAGGAAATAGTTTAAGTGTAGAGGTGGCAAGGAGTGTACACGAAGGTATATTGGTTCCAACACTGGATGGGGAATGCTCGTTTGGCATGATTTACTGTCAGAAGTGAGAATAGTCAAGATGAATAATTTAAGTAGTAAACTACAAGTGCTGCAAAATGGGGTGACTATACAAGAAATGAGAATATTTAGTTAAGGTGTGGAGTAAAAAAAAAAGGTCATTGGTTGGAGATGAGAAGAGAGAATAGTTGATATTAACATGTGGAGACAATGAATAGTGATAGAATTGTTAGAAAGGTGTATCATTGTGAGTGCATTAAGGAAGTAGAGGAAGACTGCATAAAAGGTGGAAGGATGTAATTAGTAAGTGTATTGATAAATGTAAAGTTGATATAAATGTGGCGCAAGAAGCTGATGGTGAAGTGTATAAATGATGTACCACTAGAGCTATACCCCAACCATGCGATGAAAGTTATCACTGGATCCCTGAGGTTGGCATTGTACCTTATTCGCATTGTTGATCCCAATGTATCCTTGTATGTGTAATTGATTTGAATGTTCTTGGTCTAGAGTTTAAACCTCTTTCCCACCCCATGAAGGATGGAAAATGGGTTAACCCTGCATTAGTGTGGCAGAGTATCACAAACCCCAGTGAATTAATTTTGAAATTTGAAATTATCTGCCACACTAATGCAGGGTTAAATAATATATATGGGCTGTTTTACTTTTTCAGATTTTCAAATTTATTCAAAAGTCACTCAGTTTTAAAAGATGAAATGTGAATGCTCAAAATTTTTTATTTTTTCATCTATTTAAATTAATAACTTTGGTGGCTTGAAAAGTGTTTCGATTAAATTTTTAACAACTTTTTAATATTTGAAACTGTTCTAATTTTAAAGACCATCCTGCAAAACATGACTAATGTCCGTGAGGGATCTATTAATAATCTCAAAGAAAATGTTGAGTGGGAGAAAGAACAGCAGTGGCAACAACGAGGGCAGACCATGTTGTTTGATGCGAAGAGAGAAAATGTTGGACTTCAGTTGGAAACAGCTTACAGACAAAGACTCTCCCATATTCATTCACAGGTGATACGCAAAAATTATTTGGGTTGATCTTTTGTTTTTTGGGTTTTATGATAGATTTTAACATTTAATTGATGCTGTAGTTTTATTCACTGTTCTTATTTTCATCATCATAAATTTTTAAGAAGTACCTTAAATTAGAAGGGTACCACGCTAATTATTGCAGGTTTTTAAAAATTTGGCTATTTGTAGTCACTAAATTGCTTTTATTATTATTACCGAATATCAGACTCGGGGGTCAATTCATTTTTCACTTCAAATTCAATTACAATTCACCAACTATTATTAAAGGTAAATTCAATTCAATCTGCTAAAAAGTAACATCCCTTCAAATTTAATTAAATTCATTTTAGTTCAATTCCAATTCAATTAACAATTCTTTTATTGACATGCCCTACAATTTATGCACTGATATTAAAATGATACCATACATCTATCGTATCATTTTATTTTAACATATAATAGAAGTTATACATTGAACAGGGTTTTCTTTTAATTGACTTTAATTTTTTTTAACTTTGGACCTTGAGTGACTGATCACCTTATCTAGAAACTTAGTAAAGTCATACGCAGTAAGGTTTTTAATTTTTTATTTTAAAATAATTAGAAATTCCTTTTTAAATGTAGTTCCAAAAATAAAAAAAAAGAACCTTGTTATGATCATGTGTAAAATTTAATACAAAAGAAGAAAACTGAATTTAAATGAGTGGTTTACCAAATAAAGAATACATTTTTAAAATAGATTAAATCACATTTTTGTCAAAATTAAGAATTAAGTACAAAAATTTTAATAAGAGAAAATAGAAATTGGGGAAAAGTTACAAATTTTGTAGTAGGTTTGAAAAGTGATCAGTTCAAATCAGTTCATCTCAATTCAGTGATATCATTTCAAATTCAGGAAGTTTTAATTTTAATCAATTCAATTCCAATTCAATTCGAAGAATTGGCCCCAAGTCTGCTGAAAATATGTATATAAAGTATAGGGTGACCCAAAAGTCTGTTGCCCCGACACATTCTAAACTATTTTTTGGGGGGCAACAGACTTTTGGGCCACCCTGTACACTCGCGCACACACACTTTGCATATGCAAGTTATCCCTCGCAAGGATTCGAACCACGGACCTGTGATTCAGAGGCACAGGCACTGATCACAGGCTATGGCAGGATAAAGGTTAACATAATTTAGTGCATCACCCAAGGGAAACACCAGCACTTTCATGCCCAAAGGTGCTTTTTACTCATTAACCCCCAGCAGTCGAGCCAATGGACATAATTTAATTTAAATATATCTGGCTACCATATAGATGAAAATAAGTGCATGAGCACGCACTAAGTAATGGCTGCCTTTCTCTCTTACTTCAATTTTTAAAAAAATTCCTCAATGTAATAGAAATAAGAAATAAATAAGAAGGGGTTTCATTACCAGCTGTCAGGTTCAAAGGTTCATCATTAATCTAGTTTGTAAATACACTTGAAAATTATCCTGAAACATATTTATATTTACAACTCAGGACCAAAAAAATAATACTGTCTCAAATGCGCTCATGACCTTCATAATACCTTTAAATTGTACAATGTACATCTTTATGAGAAATATAGAGTATCTGTGACATCATGACAAAAAAAACCTCCCTGTACCAGTTTTGAAAAAAAAATTAAAACCTTATTAAATAATGAAAAGTTAATGCATAGCAACATACCAAAATATTATACTATCTTGTCGGGTACTACAAAAAAGTAGAATAAATTAATTGTTTATTGAGTACATACTGCCAATATTTCAAAGCTTTATCAAAGACTTTTTAACTCTACGTCTTAGTATTAAGTTGGTCCACCCTTAGTCCTGATTACAGCTCCCAATCGACGTGGCATCGAGTCGACAAGCCTCTTGCAGTACTTAATTCTAATTCCTGTGTGATAATTTGGGGGTAAAAAGAATTGTTTTCTCTTAATAAACCATCATTCGGGCGTATCAATATCTTGCATAATTTTCACTTTTGATTGAGTTTGCCAGTCACCATTTATATTTTGTGAAGTGTCCGAGTTTTGTAGGCTAGAAAGTGTGTTATCAGCAAGCATGTCTTTTCAACCAACTTGGTGATGGTCCCACGTTATGGCCAGGTAAAAAATACTGATGCTCCTAACCTAAACTAAAACGCCAGTTTGTGTTGATGATTTAAACCTGTTCGTAATTTGGACCAGTTCCCACTTTTGGAATTTCCATTACTTCACTGGTACTTCACTCTGATTTGACTGTATGCATTTAGTCAATCCACATTCATTCTGTGGTTAGTGAACATGATCTGACTGAAGCATTTGATTCAGTTTTACACCTTGGAGTCGCGTGGGGCCCTCACACTGGTGCGTCCATGCTCAACAAATAAATTACCACTACAACAGAAGTTATAGTGCTGCAGCTCTTTCTGAAGCACTTTCCACATTTAGTTAATGGTAAATCTTAAGGAAATGTCATCACCAGCAAAATCATACCAAAATGCATTTTTTTTATTAGTATTCGATGTGATTTATTCAAATCTGCTATTCATTTACTGTGTAAATGAGCCAAAACCCATTTTATTCGAGGTTGAAAATCATCATGTTTTGGCTCAATTGCGCAGTAAGTAAATATAAGATTTGAGTAAATCACATCAAAATACTCTTATAAAAAAAGCATTTCAGTAAACCTAACTTAACCTAGAATATAGTGCTTGTGGAAGGACATAAAATCTTGGGTTTTACGCTCTGGTAATCGTAATTACCACTACAAGCAGTATTTCGCCACACCTTTTCTTGGCAAACAACAGTGACCATTAAACAGTCCTCCCTACATTTTTAAGGATAATAGGTTAGGTTAATAATGGATTTTGTCTCATTTACACGGCAAATGAATATCAGATTTGAATAAATCACACAAATACTACTAGAAAAATTCATTCTGGTATGATTTGGCCAGTGATGACATTTTCTCAAGACTTACCTAGTTAATTAGCCAGAAAGATACTTGCGTAATCAGAAAAAGAAACTTTTGCTATATTATACATTGATGAATATTATAATTTTATATTTTTTAATAATTTTCAGAACTATATTTAAGGAAATTAAATTTTTTTCAGATAACGTTAAAAGTAAAATGTTCCCAAATTTTTCTACTAATAATAAAACCTAAGAAGGAGGGTGAAGACACGAAACTATTGTGGGTATTTTACATATCCATTTCTTACGGTAGGCAGCGAGCCTAAGTAGAAAAATCACAAAAATGACATTACTGTACATAACCATATGAATGGGAATATTACATCCTCGGAAGTGTGTGTCATATTTTTGTTAGGTTTCTAGTTAGGTTATTCCTACCAACTGGGTAGCTCAGCGGGTACAGTGATTGACTGTAGGTGGTGAGGCTGTGGTTTGCTCCCGCCTGGTGGCTCCTGGGTTGGGCTAAGTTGGCTGCTTACCCTGTCATATCTCGGGCTGAAGGGTGACCCTTCGGACAACCCCCCCCCCCACACACACACACACACACACACATCATGGGGGAATGAGCTTCCTAGCTGTTAGTGATAGAACCGTATTGTTAATGTTGGGTTTTGTAACATTTCAGGTGAAAAAGAGGTTGGACTTCCAACTCGAGACTACCAATGTTAAAACCAGACTAGAACAGAGACACATGGTCAATTGGGTCGTTGATAATGTTCACAAGTCTATCACTCAAGCCCAAGAAACTGCGGCATTGAAGCAATGCTTGGGAGATCTTAAAGCTCTTGCTGCCAAAGCGTAGGAGTGTTAGAAATAAATTCAATTCCTCTCTCACATATTTCCACTTTGGTTTTAGGTGAAACTGTTAGGTTTACCTAATTGTAAAATGTATGGTAAAAATATTGTAAGTGATTGTATATAAAAGATTTATTTATGGATATATTTTTGTTAACCTAATTGGCACAAATTGGCTTGCTTTTAGATTTTGTAATTTATAGATTTTGGTTTGTATACAGTCATTCGAAAATATAGAATTAAGAGAATTGCGATATTATTTTTCAGGATTTTCCAGCCATTAATAGAGAGTAAGAAGCGAGAAAGATGCTGGGGCCTATTGCGCTAACAACAACTGCATTATTATTACCAGCACCACAGTACGAGTTTTCATTTCGCTTATAGGGAAACTTTGCAACCTAGTGAGCTACGAACGCTAGCATTTCAGCGATTACATTTTAGTATGAGACTGATGTCGTTAGAAAATCAACAAGAGGAAATGCCAGTTATTCCAAAGCGAATAAGTTAGTTTAGCCGAGAATGATTGGGTCTCGCTTTTGTGATTGGTGCCCTTTATATCCCTATTCAGGTGTTAACGGAGTCTCTCCATAGCCCAATATAATTACCAAGTCGTCATAAAAGTTAGTTTCATTCCTAAACATTCATGCTAAAATTGACTTGCAGCTCCCTCCCTCCCACGTGAGCTTTACAAATTACAAATCTCGTTCAACAGTGTTAATTATGCCGCTGTGTTGGATGGATGCACGTTTGGGATTGCTGATAATTTCTGATTAGGGCCAGGATTTGTTACATATTGTGTTTTACGGTTGTAATAACTTGCAGATTATAAAGTAAAAAGAAAAATATAACTTATTACGGCACTTATCCCCACCCACCCCGGCATTTCTGAAAACAGCGCTTTGCATTTAAGATTTCAAGAGAGAATATTTTAATAAATAAATCTTCATTTGCATACCTTTTTCTCCATACGAACTCGCATAAACAGTAAATTTTTTGTTGTTAATGTTTGTTTGTTGCCTGCTTAGACCTAATTTAATCTCAATATTATTGTTGTAGTGTGAGCATGTGATAATACACTGCTGTGATCTATCTACTTGTGAGCTGCCCCCGGTCAATTGAATGTCCGGATAGGTTAACTGTGCTCCCTTGACGATTGGTTAGATTAAGTCATGATATTTTCGTTAGTTTTAATGAAAATATCATGACTTAACCTAACCAATCCTCAAGGGCGTACAGATGACCTAACTGGCCATTCAATTAACCGGGGGCCGCACAACCCCCAGCACAGAACCACAACTTGTTTCTGTTTAAATACAAAAATAAAAAAAATACTTTTTGTAAAAGTGATGCGGTGGGGAAAAGAAAGTACTACTTTATTACTACTTTCCGAGAGAAAAAGTTGTGTAGAGAATGGTAATTGTTAATAGTAAAGTAATTGTAGATTTCAGTATAACGGCTCATGAGATGAAATGAGCCTTTGTAATATATTAGACTATGGTCTCGCTCGTGTGATGTTAAACAGGGATCAGTGTTATCTTTCATGACAGGGTTTGGGGTATATATTTGGCGTACGTCAGGCGAGACCATTAATGTTTGGGCAAGAGCTACGTAGGGATTCGAGCCACGGGTCACTACATCTGAACGCGGAGGTCAACTGCCCATCCATCTAGTAGTGACCCAGCTTCACGTAACCTCGCTGATTTAAAGAAGCGAGCTTTTTTTTCTAACCGGACTACAACGGAGTGGTGTTCCGGCAGCTTTATTAAAAGGAAGGGGCCTTTTTGAGGAGAATTGGGATGGGGTAACAACTGACAAACGTCTGAAATTTATAGCAGTTTCGGAACCTTTCTTTCCAGAAAAAGATAGTTCAGACGAAGTATATATATACACACAGGGTATGCATAAATTATCTTAAATTCAATTTAATTATATATATATATATATGTGTGTGTGTGTGTGTGTGTATATATATATACACATACACACACACGAAGAAATCTCTTATAACAGGCACTAAATAATTGAACGGAATCAAGTTCTGCAAAAGCTGCATGATCGAAATAAACTCGTTTATGGTTTTTAAAGCAGAACGAAACTATGAGGAAAAGGCAAAAGAGGAGTTTATGAATAGCGAACAGAGAAAAAATAGAAGGAACGCAGATAATACGAGGGGAAACGGCGAAAAACGAACAGGAAAAAACCCCAGAAAAAGCAGAAAAAAAATAAAATAAAAAGCACCAACAGAAAAAACAGAGGCACAAAACCAAATCCAAAGATTTCAAACAAAGGGCATCAGCAGCAATAGGAAAAAACAAGTAGACAATAAAGAAATTATACTGAAACCACCAAAAACAAAGCCCCCAAGTAAAAATGGGGGAGAAACTATATGTAAATACTATATGAAAGGAATTTGCAGATATAAGGGAGGAGAATGTATTTATGAACACCCTCCTGTGTGCAACTACTACTACAATAATGGTCACTGCAAATTTGGTAGAAAATGCAAATTCTACCATCCGGACACTTGCAAGACCTACGCGACATATGGAACCTGCCAGTACGAGAGAAAATGCTACTACCATCATCTCCCGACAAGTTCAAAGGTCAAGTTTCAAATGACAACAAGGAATGTGAAGAAAAAAATATGTACCTAAATAACAAACAAAACGCAAATAGCGCGCACAATTTTTTTCGACATCTCGGACACAATACGGCTGCTAAGTCTCAAAGCACATGCAGCTAACACAGCTGGGAACTCTCGAGCTGGACCGCTACATGGCAAGAAGCTACCAGAACAGGTAAGCGGGAACGGATCCATCTCGGAGGACCACAAGGCCACAAAACACGCGATACCAAAGGACAACGAATTTAAAATGCACAAGGGGCAATGCAAAACAAAGAACATAAACATTGTCCTGGTAGATATTTAAGGAATAAACCGAATTCTTAAACAAAGTTTCGTGCCTGAAAGGTTTTATGGATGAAACTAGGGTGGACATCGCATGCCTCACAGAAACACATCTTAAAGATTGCCAAGGAGACTGCGATAACTGCGAACACTGTATCGATAAGAATTGCATATCGATGGATTCAACTTACTAAGAGCGGATAGAACAGCGAGACGTAAAGGTGGCTGTGCTATTTATATACATGAGAGGCATATGATGGAGACGGGAATAAGTAAATCCAACAGCTTCGTGGAAACCCTTGCAGTGAAAATAGAGAAACTAAACGTGGTACTGATAGTCATCTATAGACCTCCATCCAAACTCTCCAAATGGAAAATTTTCGGATGCCATTGATGATATCAGAACCAGTGGTGGGCACCGTTAACCAAAAAGTTAACTTCGGTAACGATAATCCGTTAACCCCAATTTTTAACTCTGATAACGATAATCCGATAATTTTACTACAAAGTTAATGGAAGTTAACGATAATCCGTTAACGATAACTATTTCTTTACTAACATTTAAAAAAAATCAAGGAAAAAGCTTTAAAACCCATAGAAAATGTTTGTTTATGCAAAATCCAACAATAAATAGGTATTTAAGCTCAAAAATTTCGGTTGAAAATCTTTTTTGTAAAATTCTGAATGTCGATGTCCTTAAGTAGGATACCGAAACTCTACCTTCTACAAAGTATTTGAAGAAAAATTTAAAATTTACATTTTCGAATTTTCCTACAAAAATGCAATTCGATTCGAACTTTCAGAAATTAACTATTTTTATCAAGTTTTGCAACTTTTTTGCTTAATAACTTTTTTTTTATTTTTAATAAAAAATGTACTGATTACATGTTTTGAAACCCTTGTAACCACTAACCATTAACTAAATTTTAATTTATCAGAGAATTATTATGGCGGGAACTGAAAGGTAAAATTAAATTTTAGGCACATTTATTAAAGACTATGACACAATGTGCTGGTTGCCCTTCAGAAAGACCAACTTCTCAAAGTTAGGCCGAACTGCCAGTCTTGACCTCTTGGGCACAATTCCTTGCGAGATCTGGAATCAGACTGAAGTTATGGCGGTTTGAATTCATTCGCGGAGCGGTGATCTTCCGTGAATGACTCCTCGCAGTTAACGTGTTAACGGACTTTAACAGACTAAATATCGAGTTATCGGAAGTTAACTGGTCCGATAACGATAAATGGAAATTAACTTCTGTTAATAGTCCGTTAAAAAAAGTTAACTTCGTTAATTAACTGTTATCGGATTAACGCTTTAGTGCCCAACACTGATCAGAACCCTAATAAAGTCCCCAAACTCTCCATCCCTTAATATAATACTCTGCGGCAATTTTAATTTCCCATTTATAAAATACAAAAAAGTGGGTAGAAACATATCTATACAGCAAGATAAGGGGGCACAAGAGAGGACCAGGAGCAAGCAAAATTGTTGATTGCTCTCACAAACGAGTTTATGCCGACACAGGAGATAACAGAAAATACCAGGAAAAATAACTGCCTTGATCTTGTGGTATTCACAAATAACACGAACTTCAGTGGCGGATATAAAAATAACCCCAACTATTATCTCAGACCACAATATAATCGAGTTATCAACAAATATGGCGATAACTTTAAAAGACAATACACATACGAAAGGAAGAAGCAAATATGAGGCTTTTAACTTAAACTCTTAAGACCATAAATCGGGAAGAAATCGGATCATACATCGCCTAAATAGAGGAGAACAGTTTTAGAGAATAAAACAACTTAGGAAAAGCTAACAACCTTGGGAAAGAAAGATGTTGAGAATTTTGCGAAAATATGCTCCGAAAGCACAGCCAAAAGGAAAGATGAACTGGCTAGAGAGCCAAAAGAAGAATATTCCGCAAAAGAAAGAGAGTAGCGACGAAGTTAGCAAATTGAGGAGACGACAATGCCAGGAAAGTAATAGAAGAAAAACTGGAGAGTATCGATAGGGAAATACAAACTCTGATAAAGGGTCTTACAGAGAGGGAAGAGGAAAAGGCGGTAGAAGCAATAAAGGAAAACCCAAACTACTACTACAGCTGTGCGAAAAGAAAAACAAAAACGCGCGCTATTATCGGGCTCTTAAGGAAAGGAAATAATGAATTAACAGACGATCCGAAAGAAATATCTGAAACATTGAGAGCCCAGTATGAATCGGGATTCAGTACCCCAGAAAGTGACAAAGCGATACCTCACATAGATGCATTCTTCGAAGAAATTGCAAGGAGAATGTACAACAGACTTTAATTTTACCCCAGATGATGTAGCGAGAGCTATAGGACAAATGAAATCACATTCAGCTGCAGGTCCGGACAAATGGAACGCACTATTAATTAAAAACTTTAAAAGTGAAATTGCTACACCCTTATACGCGATATGGAGAAGATCCCTAGACACTGAGGAAATACAGAGCATCTTGAAAAGAGTAAACATTGTCCCTATATATAAAGGCGGGGGATAGATCTCAAGCAAAGAACTATAGACCAGTGTCATTGTCGTCCCACCTCACCAAAACATTTGAAAGAATAGTCAGAGAGAAAATCTATGACTTTTTGGAGACATTGGAAATATTCAACGAAAATCAGCACGGATTCCGATCGGGAAGATCATGCCTCTCACAACTTACAGAACATTATAACAATATCCTAGATGCACTTGAAGGTAATGAAAACTATGATGTCATATACACGAATTTTGCTAAAGTTTTCGACAAGTGCGATCATGGTATAATAGCACACAAAATGAAACATATGGGAGTAACAGGCAAAGTGGGAAAATAAATCTACAACTTCCTCAGAGAACGACTACGGGTACTCAAAATTCAAAGTGTATCATCATCAGAATCAGAAGTACGCAGCTCAGTACCACAAGGTACAGTGCTGCCCCACTCCTGTTCATTATCATGCTAACAGACACAAACAGTGGAGTTAACAGCAACAGTATAGTAACATCATTTGCGAACGATAGGAAGATCAGCAAAAAAATCAGCAATGCAAATGAAGTGGAGCCCTTGCAGAGGGACACAAACAAAATATGCAAATGGTCAGAAGACAACAATATGACATTTAACACCGAGAAATTTCAGCTCTTGAGATATGGTAGAAATGAGGAATTTAAACAGACTGCATATTATGCTCCAGATAGACAGGTAATTCAGAGAAGCACAAAAGCGGTCGACTTTGGGGTAATAATGACCGATGATGCCAAATTCGAGACACAAAATCAGATAGCAATAAACAAAGCAAAAAGAGTCGCAGGGCAGGTACTAGGAACGTTCAGAAGGAGGGACAAGACAGTAATGATTCCCCTGCTAAGAACACCGATCATACCAAAACTAGAATACTGCTCAGTTTTGACGTCCCCATATAAAAAGAGAGAAATTAATAAACTAGAAGAAACGCGCACACATTTCACAGCCAAGATTGATGGCTGCAAAAAAACAACTACTGAGAAAGACTACGTAAACTAAATCTGTACTCCCTGGAAAGGAGAAGAGAGAGATATACTATAATCTACATATGGAAAATGATAAAAAAACTGGTACCAAACCTCAAGCTAAAACCAATTACTCTCCAAACAACGCTGAAAAATAGGAAAGGCAGAATGTGTAGTGTTCCCAAATTAAAGGCCCGACAAGGGACCACCTCAACACAAAGAAAATAGTTTCATTGTCAGGGGGCCAAGCCTTTTTAACCAGCTTCCTAAGGATCTCAGAAACGTTACAGGAGTCAAAATTGAAGTTTTCAAGAGAAGACTAGATACCTGACTCAGGACAGTACCAAATGAGCCGGGTGTACCTGGCTATGTGCGGTGGAGAGCGCAAGAGAGCAACTCGCTCCTTCACCAAGCCAGGCCTAGAGGCGGGGCCACCAGCTTGACCTTCGGTGAAGAGAGACCGACGCACGAAACCGCAACGAGGTTAACGAGAAGGTATATGGAAAACTGATACATGTGGGTTGTTGAGAGGTAACAAAAATGGTCCACTGAGTAAGTAGGTAGTTAATTTAACAATTATTTATTAAACTCCTTTTATGCCAATAACTGGGTGGATGAAACCAATTGGTTGCTCACCAGAGTTATTCTCCACACTAGTATTTATATACTGTAATAGAGCGTGCTCGGTAGTAAACATACACTACCGATCAACCAACAAAAACTAAAAGGACGCTGGTGGAAAAAGCCGAAGAACAAGGAACTTGCAAAACGAACGGCATGGTGAACGAGGGGGCTTGAAAACAACAAAAGATCTCCACCAGCATGTGCGCTCTCAAAACCAGGAGCAAAGAGAAGAGGGACTGTCTAATAACACTCAGTAAGTGATCAGTTGTGTTTCTGAACCCCAGTTTGGGGATAACATGTAAGCTAGGTCAGTTAAATTAGGCCTACATTGTGGGCTAAGACCTAGCATCAACTCATAGCTTAACAAAGGCTAAAGTAAGTTACCCTAACCTAATTTGGTGAGAAATCCTACTGGCGACCTCAATTTACTCTACCCGCTCTGGACCATTTCCGGAATCTCTAGGTTGACCCCTACAAAGCTAGGCTTAACCTACTCTACGGTTAGACTAGAGATATTAGGGGTGGGTTAATTGGGGACCAATTCACACAGAGCATTTTTCACAACGTATGCCCAAACACCTCTCCCAACGCAGTGAGGTCGCGTCAAGAACATGCAGAAAGCGCCTCAATCGCTCACACTCACTTCATCAGCTGTCATAACAAAAATGCATCAAGCCTCAAGGCAACATTATCCATAGCCCAGCCCCGCGGACTACTACACCTGTGGCGGATCCAGGCGGGGTTCGATCGAACCCCCCTAAACCAGAAAGCCCCGCTCCCAAAGCTAACTAACTGAACATACAAGTTATTTTACAAACAACACTAAAAGCATGTAATATACCCTTTTGTTTCATTTGTTTCAGATCGTTAGTCGACCCTGTGTCTTTCTTTAATACTCAAAAGTCTAAAAAGCAATATTCATTCTAAGTATTTATTCAATAGAATTTTCGGTTTACAATGTCAAGAAGAGTTAAACAGCAACCAAGAATTGACCGATTTTTTGGTCCATCAAGTTTGGTCCATCCCACTTCAGTGGCAAGGTTAGTAACTGTATTGTAAACTAAAACAATGACTTTAAAAACTACTTACAGTTACTGATCGATTGCTCATATTAAATTCATTGTCTCTCGTTTTGACAGTGATGAAGAAGGACAATCTACCCCGACTGCAAAGAAGATTCGCAGTAGCGCCAGTGATACCGGTAGGAACACGTGTTGTACGACAAGCTGACTCACAGAAAACCATTTTTCTTGTTTTGATATATTTTACGGTTAAGGCTAGAAACTAAAGTAAGCTAAATCTTATTTAATTTTCTTAATATAATTATAATAGCTCCGCATTTTGTTTTTATTGCAGGTAACCCTGCTTGCCATGCATCGGTACATGCTTAAAAACACGTTCTGAGAGCCTTAATTTTCAAAATTTTCCGGGGGAGCATGCTCCCGGGCCCCCCTAAAAGCCTTCGGCGCTCGTACCAAACCCCCCTTCAGCAAATCCTGAGGCGGCACATTGCCAGCCGTCGCCTCCCATATACCACAATCGGTCCTATTCAAAGGAGTGACATAACGAAGGAGTGACATAACGAAGGAGTGACATAACGAAGGAGTGACAAATCGGAGTACAAATCAAAGGAGATAAAATTCAAAGGAGTGACAAATCGGAGATAAAATTCAAAGGAGTGACACGAAAATACCAACAAAGAAGAAGAAAGAACAAATCCAGAGGGAAGAGAGGCTTGCAACTGTTAGGTTAGGTTTGGTTTGGTTTGGTTTGGTTTGGTTTCTAGTTTTTGAAATAAAATCTTAATTTTAACAATTCTAACAAATTTTGTTTTTTTAAATAAAATTTTAATAATTATACTCCTTTGAATTTTATCTCCGATTTGTCACTCCTTCGTTATGTCACTCCTTCGTTACGGTATTTATGTCACTCCTTTGTTATGTCACTCCTTTGAAATGTCACTCCTTCGATACAGACCCACCACAATTACCACATCGCTCGATTTTCTATCCAGCGCGCGTCTTTCACCCTCCCAGACGTCCAGGACCCGCTGACCCAAAATTTCCTTCACCCCCATCCCTCCATCTCCTCCTCGGTCTAACCCGTCCCCTTTTCATATATATATATCATATATATATATATATATATTGTTCGTTCTCTCTCTCATCTTGCGCGGAATGTTTCTCCTATACAAGCGTCGTTCTTTACGTTATTTATACTGCGTGTTCTTTGCAGTTGAAATGTAATATAGATACGGCATGCGGGAGGTGCCCCCTTCGGGCATTGGTTTCTGCGCGTATGTAGAGGAATTACGGCATTTGTTTGAGTGAGGCCCGTGGGTAATGGTTATCATATCTGACCGGCAATCGGAAGATCCCGGGTTCGATTCCCGGGTGGTTACTCATTTTTTTTTTTCGTTTGTTCGTTCTCTCTTCTCATCTTGCGCGGAATGTTCTCCTATAAAGCGTCGTTCTTTACGAATATATATATATATACAGTGGTGGGCACGCGCAACGATTTTTGTAGCGCCGCAACCGCAACGCAACTCTGCTGAAATAGTTGCGCCGCAAGCGCAAGCGCAACCCTTTTCAAAAAGTTGCGCCGCAAGCGCAAGCGCAACCAAAATGTTGCGCCGCAAGTTGCGCCGCAACTGCCCACCTTTGTATATATATATATATAAAGTTTGTATGCTGAGGAAATGGAAGTGGCATGTTTCATATATATATATATATATTATATATATACATTCAACTGCAAAGAACACGCAGTATAAATAACGTAAAGAACGACGCTTGTATAGGAGATATTCCGCGCAAGACGAGAAAGAGAAAACAACAAATGAAAAAATGAAGTACCACCTGGGAATCGAACCCGGGATCTTCCGATTGCCGGTCAGACGCGATAACCACTACACCATGGACTCCACTCTTCCAAATGCCGTAATTCCTCTACATACTCGCAGAAACCAATGCCCCAAGGGGGCACCTCCCGCTTGCCGTAACATTATATAATGTTACGGCAAGCGGGAGGTGCCCCCTTGGGGCATTGGTTTCTGCGAGTATGTAGAGGAATTACGGCATTTGGAAGAGTGGAGTCCATGGTGTAGTGGTTATCGCGTCTGACCGGCAATCGGAAGATCCCGGGTTCGATTCCCAGGTGGTACTTCATTTTTTCATTTGTTGTTTTCTCTTTCTCGTCTTGCGCGGAATATCTCCTATACAAGCGTCGTTCTTTACGTATATATATATATATATATATATACGTATATATTTGAAAGAATAATTAGACAGAAAATCTATGACATTTTGGAAACTCAGACAAAAATTAAATGATAACCAACACGGGTTTCGGTCAGGCAGATCATGCCTATCACAACTAATGGAACACTACAACAACATTATTGATTCACTTGAAAGTAATGAAAACTATGATGTACTATACACAGACTTTGCTAAAGCGTTCGACAAGTGTGACCACGGAATCATAATACATAAACTGAAATATATGGGAATAACGGGAAAAGTAGGGAAATGGATATATAATTTCCTTAGTGAGCGGCGGCAAGTCGTTACAGTACAAGGAGTATCTTCATCAGAATCAGAGGTCCTCAGCTCGGTACCACAAGGAACAGTATTAGCTCCACTACTCTTCATAATCATGCTAACTGACATAGATGAGGACGTTAACAGAGACAGCACAGTAACATCCTTTGCGGATGACACAAAGATCAGTAGAAAAATAAGAAACCCAGAAGACATAGGATCTCTACAAACCGACATAAACAGAATCTAGAAGTGGAGGGAAGACAACAATATGAAGTTTAACACCGAGAAATTTCAGCTATTACGGTACGGAAAAAGAGAAGACTTAAAATCCATGGAATATTATACCCCAAATGGACAGGAAATTCAGAGAAATTCCAGAGCAAAAGATTTAGGGGTTGTAATGACAGATGATGCGAAATTTGAAACACAAAATAAGATAGCAGTAAACAGAGCAAAGAGAATAACGGGTCAGATATTGAGAACCTTTAAACGAAGGGATAGGAATGTAATGATTCCTCTACTGAAAACCCTGATAATACCCAAATTGGAATACTGCTCGGTCCTAATATCCCCATATAAAAAAGAAGACATTAGGCAGCTGGAAGGGATCCAAAGAAGCTTCACAGCCAAGATCAATGGGTGCAAAGAATTAAATTACTGGGAAAGGTTACGAGAACTAGACCTATATTCACTGGAAAGGAGAAGAGAGAGATACACTATTATTTACACTTGGAAAATAATGGAGAAACTAGTCCCTAATCTTACTCTGAATCCTATAACTCCCCAAACAACGGTGGAAAGTAGAAGCGGCAGACTGTGTCGTATTCCCAAATTGAAGGCGAGACAGGGAACATCCTTAACCCTGAAAGAAAATAGTTTTGTAGTGAAAGGACCAAAACTGTTTAATCAGTTGCCCAAAGACCTAAGAAACACGAAGGGAGTTGCAGTGGAAATCTTCAAAAGAAGACTAGACGCCTGGCCCAGAACAATCCCCGATGAGCCGGGCGTACCTGGCTATGTGAGGTGGAGAGCGCAGGAATCCAACTCTACTTCACCAGGCCAACTCGAGAGGAGGGGCGACAAGCTTGACCTTCGCGAAATGAGAAATAATTTTTTTTTTTTTTTTCCATAAAAATAACGAATGAACAATTCAAGTGGTTAATTCTATCGAACATAGAATAGAAAAAAAAATTAATTGAAAGTAAGTGGTGTAATACGGTGTACACCTAAAAATAATTCGAACGAAGTAAAGGCCTCGGTAGAGTTTTCTACATCATGATCACTTGGTTGAAGCAGGAAATAGTCGAAAGAAGGCAGTCTCCGATTTCGTGGACGAAAACAGGAAAAGAAAAAAAATTGTTAAAAATACGGAGTGTAGAAAAAAACGCAATAAAATAAGGAAATTGAATAATGACTAACAAGCTATACCAAAAAGGAATGTGCTGTTTCCCACCTCTGCCCGCGTGAAAATGAAACTGACAAAAAACTGGCCTGAAATGACAAAAGTGATGAAGAGAACAAGTAAAATAGTTTGTATTTTAACTACATTCGCTTCAGGTGCGTGGGAAAGCTTACAACACGGGAGTGGAGAATGTTGAAGAAGGGGAGAAGACAAAAATTTAGGTGAAGAAGGAATTGCGACAAATTCCCCATCAAAACATTAGGAAATGACAGAGCACGCCGATAATAACGAGAATGGAGTACAGAACACCACGGAGAACACACTAGAGGGAAGTGGAGAAGAACATGCACTTAGATGGAGAAATTTCACTAATGCGAGATCGCAGTTTCATAAATAAAAATGACAGCACATTGAAGGTTGCACCACACGAGTAGTCTAATTGGATTATACTATAGGTTATATCCTGTCAGATCACGCTTGTACAAATTTCGTGCGCTTTTGTGAAATGAGGAAATTTGCTTCAAACCTTAGGTGGGAATGATATGTTTTACAGTTGTGTAAAGAGTTGTTATAAAAATACCAGTCATCAAAATTTGGAGCTTCAAATCCAAAGCCATGGAGACTAAATTTGTGAAGCTGCACAGTCTGCACTCGTATTCTAAGTGGTTCGTGAATTCAAAGTAAGTGTTAAAATTTTCTGCTCAAAGTTTATTTGTATGTTATAATGTGTGCGTGGACCAACTAAATATGGATAAGCTTTATTATGATGATATAAGTTTATAACAACGTTGCGTAGGACTGAGAGGTCTTGGTAGACCACTGAGTCATAATTATTATAATGATAAGCTTTATTGGCAGGATATAAATCCCGTAACATAGTACAATATTCTAGAAGGTAATAAACGATAAGATAAATCAATCCATAATAACTTAAAAAATTAGAAATTATGATTGAAAGAAATAAAATAAGACACACAAACAAGTAATAATTAATAACTACCCACAGCTAAGACTACTGAAAGAAATAAAATAAGACACACAAACAAGTAATAATTAATAACTACCCACAGCTAAGACTACAAAAATAAAAAAATGGAAATAATAATAAAAAGTACACGTAACAACATTACTAACATATAATAATAATAATAATAATAATAATAATGATGTTTATTGGCAGGAGACAGATCCCATAAAATGAAGAGGTACAGTATCCATCAAGAATCAACGATACAACTAATTAATTGATTATTAAATAATAAATTTAAAAAACAAACACAAAAAGGACTGCGGTAATAAAGAAATAACAGTAATACAGGGAAAGAAACGAAATAATAAAATTTGTAATAACAGCTTCATAAAAGTAAATGGAATGGAATGGCTAATGCAGGGGTTAAGTGGCGCTATAGACAAACACTTTCATACCAAGAAGGCCATATTCTAGAAGATCTAAAGCAGGACTGATGAATAGCTTGGACAGTTGGATTGTGAGAGTTTTAATTCTTCGCATTAGACTGTATTAGGTACGTTTTGTTACCTCAGGGATGCTCGGAACGTTGGGGTTAGCCGTTAGTGAACATTTGAGAGACTGAACATCTTGGAGTAACTTATGCAGTAATCTATAGGGTCTTTTGTAAAGCAAACTGAGGGTTTTGCAGTAGCCTTTTTTTATAATTAACCCAGAGTTGCTGCTTATAAATATTAGTGCAGAAAGTATAAAAAAAAGTGTCTCTTTAGCTTCACTTGCACAGAATTTGAAATTCCTTATAATTATGTTTGCCTTAGCACAGTAACTTCGATATTGTTTCCTTATGTCTGAGTCGTCATTCAAAGAGCTGCTGATAGTTTGACTCAGATAATTAAATTCTTGTACCTGCTCTATTGGTTCTTCTCTCATTTTGAAAATAATGTTAGCTGTTTGGTTTGAGCTTTCAGAATGGAATTGCATAACCTTGGTTTTAGTAACATTAAAGTTAATGTTATGGTTTTGTGAATATGAGTCACAAATTTTTATAACATGGTCCAGACTTTTCATCGAAGGGCTTATTAACACCACAGCATCAGCATTGACCAAGTAATTAATCCATCAATATATACATTAAACAGCAGAGGAGAGAGTGAAGAGCCTTGTCTAACTCCGCATGCGGAACCAAAACATTCGAACAATACACGTACATTGCCCCATCTAACAGTAAAAGTTTGGTGTGTGTGTGTGTGTGTGTATGTGCCAAAACCAATAAATTTAAAATATGGTGGAATATTTCTATCTTCCAGTTTTTTAAATAGAATATTGTGATTCACTCTATCATATGCTTTGCTTATATCCATTAAACAACTATAAATATTTGAATTACTGACAGTATATCTAAATACAATCTCTTTCAAAACATAAATACACAGGTCAGTTGAATGGGACCTTTTGAAACCAAACTGATTAGGAGACGTCCATAAGTAATAATTTACTCGGCGTAACAAAAGTTTCTCAATTAATTTTGAGAAGCAGGAGGCAACAGCAATAGACCTGTTGTTATCGCTGAATAGAATGTCCCATATTTATTTTTGACAAGGGGTGTAATATAAACCTTCAATGACTCTGCAGGAATATAACTGTGAGCAAGCATGGCTGAAAACAGTAAAGCGATACAGAGGTGGCCAGGAACGAAGTAGCAGTACTTCGTTACTTTACTCGAGTAACTTTCTGGAGGATTTTGAGTACTTTAAAGTACTTTACATTTTCGGTACTTTTACAGATGCTTACAGATGTCCTTCCGGAAGAGGCCTTAAGTCTGTGTCTCCAGCTCCTGATCTGCAACTTGATCTGTAAGTGTGTTGGTGGTCGAGGCTGCTGTTATACTTTGAATTTTTGCTCTACAATCGTACATTTGCTCCTGATTTTCCCATGCTTGGTCCAAATTTTTCTCAAATATTTTCATTGTATTTGAGTTTATGACGTACGAGGGCAGATTGTTCCAGTTATTTACAATCCTATTACAGAAATAATTTTTTATGTTGAGTCGGGTCCTTTCCTCGAAGATCTTCTTGTGTCCTCTAGTTGAAAATTCTTCTCTTAGCTTAAGTATATCCTCACATACCTCACTATCATATACTCCACACAGTATCTTGTAGGTCTCCAAGAAACTCCAACATATCTCCCTGAGATCTTCTATATGCTAGGGTGGGCAAATTAAGCTGCTTTAACCGATTCTCATATGTAAGTTCCTTCAGTGTAGGTACTAACTTGGTTGCTCGTTTTTGAACATTTTCTACAATCTCGATGTCTTTTACCAAAAATGGACACCATACCCAATTTGCATATTCAAGATGTGGTCTAACAAGTGCACCATATAACAACTTGAATACCTCTTTGTCAAGACACGTAAAAATTCTTCTTATCAGCCCTACTATCGTGTTTGCTTTGTTAATTTTTCTGCGAGATGGTCCGAAAAACTCGGCTTACTGTCGACTACACTCCAATATCCTTTTCCACATGAATTTCCTCCATTCTGTCATACATTGTAATTGTATATCCAGAAACATTGGCGTCTGAATTTCCTATCCTCATAAATTTACATTTCTGTAGATGAAATTTCAATTGCCACTTCTCAGACCATTTTCTCACTTCACCAATGTCTTCTGGCAATTTTATGTAATCCTCATCGTTCATTACTTTTACTTGAGTAACTTTTCGTTTTAAGTAATATACTTTTACTTCATTACTTTTGTCAAAGTCGTCTTGTTACATTTTGAAGTACCCAACACGGGTTCATTTTGGATCAATCAATCAGAACGTAGCAAAAGATGCGTGATCTTATTCCAACCAATCATAATAATGCAGCACTTCCGGCCGCGCCACGGCCCGGACGTCTTTTATTCATTCTTCCTCCTATGGATTTTCAAGGAGTGTTGAATTTTGTTACTTAAGTTAGATTGTAAGATAATGTTATAGAGTAAATAAATGGATATGTGATTTGCCAACTCAAGTTTTTTTTTTTTATTACTTAGTAAATGTGCGTAATCAGTTCAATATTGAGGTTGGATTTCATCACTAAGCATAAATTTTATTTTAGATAGTTACTTTTTACTTTCTATACTTGAGTACTTCTGAAGTCCGTTACTTTTTATTTTTACTTAAGTAGTCTCCAGTAAGGATACTTTTTACTTTTACTTGAGTAACTTTTTCCCCCAATAACAGTACTTCTACTCAAGTAGCATTTTCCCATACTTTGTTCAACACTGATGAAATATGAAGACTGATTAGATCATTAGCTACTTTAAATGCTCATTCAACAGGTCATTTATCCCTGGTGAAGCGCCTGCCTTCAGCACTTTAATCAAACTCTTAATTTCAAGCATTGAAGTCCCCATATTTTTATTGGTCCCCCTGTTATTTTTTTTTATTTTATTGGGTTCAGAATCCCAGCTGAGCCCTGAACGGCCAAGCTCTGAAGGGCCAGTTCAACCTACAGCCCAAGTTAAGCGAGACTAAAACTTACGGACTTGGAGGTCCTATAGGTCCTACCTCAGGGTTGCTGACTCGATGTGGGCCTACCTTAGGCCTCCGTTGCATAAAATTAAGATAAAAAACAAAAGGGACACTATTTATGGCCTTCTTTCTAAACCTTGCAACAACACAACCTGCACCATTGCACGATGCAACAATCTTGTATCTAAACAACCAGACTGAATTGCAAGAGAGCTCTCTATAAGACCACGCCCTGTAAGTGCCGCATTCAACAAACGAGTAGAAAAGGCGCGCAGTGCCCCAAAAAAATTATGCCACAAGAGTGCCCAAACAATGATGCCACAAGAGCCAAAAAATGCTTGCTCAAAATTAAGTGAAATTTTCACTGACCTTACATTTATGAGATATATATATGTAAAAAGTGAACAATGAACAATTCCTACACCATCATTATATGGATTCATTGTCTTCATGCAGAACTTATGTTCGTATAGTTTTATGTTGAATGCTCATTTTTACATAAGAAACCAAAATCGCCTAAGCGAGTTTTTGGATAGAATTTCGATTTATACTTCTTTATTCATTACTGTATTTCCCTAATTCATCTTAATTCATGTTCTTTCTTGACCGCTATCCTTTATTAATTTTATTACTTATTCATTCATCTACCTATTGTCTACTTATGCCCTATCAACTTATCAGTCTATTTTTACTCGTGTCAATCTATGAAACGCAAAACTTTTGCCTTCGTTCGAAAACGTTCTCGTATTATATTTTTTTCATTTTTATTTTTAAGTGCGTTCACCCCTAAAGATATTCATAAATGCTTGGTAAGTTATTCTCGAATTCAGCTGACAGACAGAATCGAGCGCTTCAAAGATAAAATACCTCCGATAGCATATTATTTCGTAAATAAATTATCTCGTAAGTGCCATGTACTTTGTATTATATTTCTAAACATCTAAATTGTCTATTAATATGAAACACTGTAAAAACAAAAAGTTATAGTAACTGTTTAATTATAATTAACTGTAATACTTTTAATTTAATATAATGTAATGTACTTTAATGAAACTGTACTTAATGATGTAATGTACTAAATGACTTAGTCAATGTACTTTAATGGAATTGTAGTTAACGATAATAAATGAATTGGTAATTATAATCATAGTTACAGTAGACCAAAATTACAATGTACTCAATGTCCGACCCGACATTATGTCGCCATAAGGAATGTAGAATCGGCGATACTGTTGTTATTTTTTTTATTATTATTTTTCATTTGGAATTAATTTTGATGTGCTTTCTACTTTGCCAAATAATTGATGACCTGTTCTTTTTTTAAAATCTCATAATCATTTTTTTAGATTTAGCTGAATAATGAATCCTGAGTAACTTTTGCCATGTCCTGTTTTGTATACATTCTTTCTTCATTATAAAAGATGAAGTCATGTCTTGCCTAAGCATTTAATTGTAAATCTTAAACCTTTAATTTTTACTCATATGCATATTTTAGTGTAAAGATGCATAGTTCAATTTCCACTTTGTTAACTTGGCAGATCATGATAACATCAGATCTGAAAATACGCAGTTTAAGATAAAAATATGGCTTCATCTTCAAATATCTTGTTTATTCGTTTAAACCTTACACAGCTAAAAGATTTACTTTATTTTCAAATATTGTGCAAAAATAATACAGCCTCTTCAACATTTAATAAAGATGATGTTAGTAGAATTGGGGTATATAAAGCCCACCAATTTCTTCCATGTTTGTTCTGATACCAACTACGAGGCTGAGCATTACCTGTAACAGTTTAGAAGTAAAACACAGTAAGAACAAGTCTTTATCTTCTCCTTCGAGCCGTGCTCTCTTCAGAAGAACTTAGTCAATAGAATCTCCCGATAAGCTACAAGAAGAATCGGAGAGAAACCTCAAAGAATTTAATAAGCCTCTCAGAATCCTCCGAGCCACTAAAGAAGAACTCGGAGAGTAGTATAGAAGAAACTACTGCAAGTAACAGATCCGTTGCTGCCTCCTAACCAGAACCCCCGTCGACTTCGAACCAACCCAGGGCCATAGACGGAGGGGTTAACATATATATATATATATACAGGGTGTCCCATAAGTCTGGCATCATAGGAGAAATTCATATTTTTCTATTTCTACAAACCATAATTCATATTTTTTTCTTTCTACAGACCATAATGTCTGTGAGCAAGGAAGAACGAATCCAGATAATTCTACTCATAGGAAGTCGGAGTCAAAGAGAGGCCGCTGTTGAATTTAATAGACTGCATCCAGACTGCGAGCCAATAACACAGAATTGTGTTAGCAGACTTGTTGCAAAGTTTAAGGAAACAGGATCCGTAGAAGATAAACCACGCAGTGGACCTTCAAGGACCTTCCGGCGGATGGAATTTTGTGAATGGGCTACGGAACAATATGCTCGGGATGCCAATTTCCCGTCCACCATTCTGTTCAGTGACGAGGCTGTTTTTTATGGAAATGGTGAGGTAAATCGACAGAACACCCGCTACTGGTCTCAAAACAACCCTCACTGGTATACCTCTTCAAAGGAACAAGGTGCATCTCGGGTGATGGTATGGTGTGGCATTTGGAAGGATCGCATCATAGGCACTCTCTTTTTCGATGAACATGTCACTGGAGGCACCTACCTACGTATGCTCAAGAAAGAAGCATTCCCCAGTGTCTTGAACGAAGAAGGAAATTTCCCAACATGGTTCCAGCAAGACGGCGCTCCTGCACATTACAGCACCCAAATAAGGGAATACCCGTACCAACAATTCCCTGGTCATTAGATAGGACGTCGAGGGCCTGTGGAATGGCCAGCTAGAAGCCCGGATCTCACGCCACTAGAGTTTTATCTCTGGGGCCACTTGAAAGCGCTGGTATACGCAGAGAAAATTAGGAGTGTTGAACATTCGCGGCAGCGCATTATTGGGGCATGTAACACCATTACTCCTGACATCATTCACCGTGTGCTTGCTGACTGGGCATCACGTCTGAATTTGTGTATTGAAAACAATGGTGGACATATTGAGCACGTTCTGTAAATAAAAGCTTTTGTTTTGCCTTGGGACAACAATGGCTCTTCCTCCTCTAGATTTTCTAACACCCCCTACCTAATGTCGTTCCATTGCAACCTACATTAAGATTAACTCTTCCCACGCTGTTAAGGATATCCGAGTAATTCGTTTTCCATAACTTAGCTATTTCTACCTCTCCAGACACTGCATCAATTGTTGATAGGATAGCAGTTTTAGCACTCGTTTCTTTCTTAACGAATTTCCAGATTTTGTTACTATTATTATTTAAATTAGCCTCACAGGCTTTTGAAACTTGATTGGAGTTTTGTTCCTATTTACATCATCTTATGGCTGTTTTATAGTGAGCCCTACTTCTAATCATATTCATGTAAGCTGCCCTTATTCTCGGACGACCAAGGAGACACCATATATTGTAAGCATCTTTTGATTCCTGTTAGAAAATCTAGAAGAAGAAGAGCCATTGTTATCCCGATACAATAACTAGGCTGATTAATGCAGCATTGTTTGTATATATTAGGTTAAACTATATGTATAGGGTGTCCATAAATGATTACCCTGATTAAAGCATGCTATAACTTTTAAATAAACACTCGTATTCAAACACAGTTTTAATCATAAGTAGATAAACATACAAAGTTTTGATACATAGTTAATGAACTTAATAAGCTTCCACATGTGCACCCCTAGTGGCATGTAAAATGTCTAAACGGTATTCACACTCTCGCCACACATTTTCCAACATTTGGTTAACTGTTGCAATTGCATCCGTAATTCATTCTCGCAATGTCTGATATCTGGAACAACTGTTGCATAAACCAAATCTTTAACATGACCCCAGAGAAAGAAATCCAGCGGGATAATGTCTGGTGATCTTGGGGGCCATGGGATTGGCCCGTCCCTGCCAATCCATCGATTTGGAAATGTTGCGTCGAGAGTTTCACGAACAACATGCGCCCAATGAGGGGGTGCCCCATCTTGTTGGAAGATGACAGTTTGAATGTTTTCCACCGTCCCATCGGAAACTGATGGTCTACCACTGCTCTTTCCCTTTTCCACGTTTCCAGTTTCCAAGAAGTTTTTCATCCACGACTTAATTAACTTCACATCAGGTGGATTCTTTCCATACTTTGTTCTGAACCTTCGCTGAACACTGACAGGAGATTTTGTTTCTGCAAGCCACACAACACATTATGCTTTCTCTGTCACAGACGCCATCTTAACTGAACAGCTACTACAGCGCTCCTAGCGGCGAATGCGGTAGACGAAACACACCAGCACAGAAACTCTATGCGAGTACGAGATCACCTGTAAAAAGAAAACGGATGTGAGATTCGTCATTAAAACATGAGAGCATACTGTTTTCAGGGTAAACATTCATGGACACCCTGTATATCCATCTCATAATTGTAAGGTTAGTGAAACCTTGTCATTTATTTTAGAGCCAAATTTTTTGGGCTTTTGTGGCATAATTTTTTATTTTTTTATATATATCGGCAGCGTCCTTCCTAATCTTTTGTCGAAAGTGGCATTAATAGGACGTGGTTTCATAGAGAGCTTTCTTGCAATTCAGCTTGGTACTCTAGATACAGGATTGTTGCACAAAGTAATGGTGCAGATTGTATTGTTGTTGCAAAGTTTAGAAAAAAGACCATAAATAGTGCCTTTTTTTTTTTCACGCTAACTGAGACCTAAAGTAGGCTCACGTCAAGTCAACAACCCAGAGGTAGGACAGGAAGGACCATAAAGTCCATAAAATCTCATTTAGTCTAGCTTAACTTAGGCCGGCCGTTCTCAAACTTTTTCTTCTAATGTACCCCTTGAATTCTTTCAAGGGATTTTCTGGATTTTCGACAGAATTGAATTTACCTTGAAGCGCTTCTGCCTCGAGGGTGCGCTGCTCCCACGAAGTCCACTCGGCACCTCCTGATGTAGGGCCACGACGTAGTCGCTACCTTTTTTTTTCTCTTGCTCCTGCCACATAATTTGCTCCACTTGAATTTTTGATGGTTGGTCTGGCAGAGAAATACCCTGGCACTGTGGGTTGGTCTTACCTTGAAGCGCTTCTGCCTCAAGGGTGCGCTGCTCCCACGAAGTCCGCTCAGCGCCTCATGAGGTGGGGCCACGACGGGGTCGCCACCCTTCTTTTCTCTTGCTCCTGCCATACGATTTGGTCCCCTATTGAATTTGTGGGGGCTTGTCTGGCAGAGGGATACCCTGGCACTGTGGGTTGGTCAT
This sequence comes from Bathynomus jamesi, assembly GCA_023014485.1. Classification (NCBI taxonomy): domain Eukaryota; kingdom Metazoa; phylum Arthropoda; class Malacostraca; order Isopoda; family Cirolanidae; genus Bathynomus; species Bathynomus jamesi. The sequence continues at coordinate 795,145 of JAJOZX010000103.1, forward strand.
GTATGTTGGCTAAAAACATGTCCGTGTTTTTTAAAAGTATCTACTGGGACTGCACTTATCTCTAAGGTACTGAGGCAAGGAGTTAAACAGGCGAGAACCCTGCCTAGAGATGGGTACTATTATATTGAAGGGTTTGAATCCTTCTCAGGCTGTTTGGTGGTAGGTGATATTTTTTGACACATTCTGCCAGTTCTTGTTAAGGTGGGCACGATTGGTTCAGTATTGGGGGCAACTAAAAGCCCTTCTAGAATTTTCCAGGTGTAGATTAGGATATATCTCTTAAACCCTCTCTCTATGGAATAAAGGTCAAGGTCTCTGAGCCTATCCCAGTAGTTTAATTTGTTTTTACTCACCTGTTGCCCATCAGGTTGTTTAATGTACTAGGTAAAGGTTCTTTGTAGGCCCTCAATTTTTTGCAATTCATTCTGTTTGTGGGGAAACCATAATTGAGACAGTAGTCAATGCGTGGAAGAATAAGTGATTTCCACAGGGTAAGCATGGTCATGCTGTCCCTAGTTCTGAATGTCCTCAGTATATATCTTATTAGTTGTTTGCATGATGAGGTTACTTTGTCAATGTGCCTGTTGAATGTTGCATCTTCAGATAATATAATCCCTAGATCCCTTACATGATCAGTTTGTACAGTATCTTTTCCTATGGGTCCAGTGTAGTTGAATTGTTCTTTCAGATATTTATTTGGTCCATACTTAATTAGTTCAAATTTGTCTTCATTGAAGGCCATATTATTTGCACCTGCCCATGCATATATAGTTTGTAGATCTCTCTGTAGCTCTACACAGTCTTCTTTTTCTGTAATTGGTCTTAGTATTCTGGTATCATCTGTGAATGATAGGAGAGAGCTTCCTAGGTTACAGTTTATATTGTTTAGCATTATAATGAATTGGTCCTAGTACTGTACCTTGCAACACTCCACTAATCACTTTTTTTTCTATAAATCTCGCTCCATTTACAATTGTTTGTTTTCTGTCAGAGAGAAAGGCATGGATCCAATTTCCTATTTTTCCACAAATACCAAGTTCTTTTAGTTTATGGAATAATATACCATGGTCAACCTTGTCAAAAGCTTTTTCAAAGTCTAGATAAATGACATCAACATTGTGGTTTTCTCCCAAATATTGTAGGATTGTATTACAATGGTCTATAAGTTCAGTAAGGCAGGATCTCTTTTGTCTGAAACCATGTTGAAAGTCTTCTAAGAGATGTTCATTTTCTATAGAACTGACAATGTGCCTTTTCAGGACTTTCTTAAATATTTTGATATGGGAAGTCAAGGATGTGGGTCTATAGTTCTTGGCTTCCTTTCTTTTGCCTCCTCTGTAGATTGGGGTAATATTTGCTTGTTTCATGATTAGTGGTATTCTACTGGTGTCTAGTGAGGATTTCCACAAGATTTTCAAAGGCAGAGATAAAGTATGTTTGCATTCCTTAACCCTTTTGCTCACTGGGTAGACAATTGTGTAGCTGAAAAATAAACCATATTGATTCTTATATAACCACACACAAAGGCAAATTTCTGTTTTACCTTGTCATAATTCATGAGCGAAAAGGTTAAGAATCTTGGCTCCAATTCCATCTGGACCAGGGGCTGAACTCCCCAGTACCTCTGTTATTGCCTGTTGTATATCTCTAGTGGTTATTTGTATATCTTCTAATAATGGTCTGTCTTGGTCATTTTCTTCTCTATCAAAAAATGCTATAGTTTTTATTTTCTTTGCTACTACAGGGGTACTCCAGCTTAAAGCATATTGGGGCATTCCAGGACAAATCACCCAAAAATTAAAAAATTTGTCACCACTCTGACCCAGATTTTAATGAAAATTGACATATGGGGTTCTTCCTGGTGCTGATTTCACTGGTTCAAATAAAAATGTATGACCCATAGTTTTTGAGATACGGTATGCCCACTTTACCACCTAATTTTAATGGGCAATAACTCCCAAACATCTTGTTGTAGACCTATAAAACTATATATTTTTAGAATCAGCATGAAGAGATCTGTTAAATGATACCACATTCAAATGTGTAGAACAATAATGAAAATTTTCCCCCCCGTTTTATATTTATTTTTGACCCCCACCCCCCATAGACAGTGAAATAAAATTTTTTTTTTTTATTTATTAAACTTCCATTAATTGTTAGATACAAATAATAAAAAACCTGGGTATCAAGTTGCAAGATATTTTAAAAATTATTGAAAAAATATGTACATTGAAATTTTGCCATTTTTACGCAGACTAAAATAGAGAACTACAAATGATATATTTACATCCTATGTACGTATAACTCATATTCACGCAGTCTCTCTCTCTCAAATGTTTGTTAATTATGCTTATTTTTATTACAGGTGTGCTTATTTTGAGTCAAATCATATCTTATTTTTGAGATTTACAATTGTGTATTTTTAGTAATGAAAAATGGTTAGATACTGTGATGATCCTTACAAAAACATAAGAAAAAGATACACAAGGATATAAGAACCATCAGCCAATCACTTTATGATCAATGTAAATGGAAACTACAAAGGAATACTGTACTATACAGGGTGTACATAAAGTCAGGATCTATTTTTGTGAAGCACTTGGAAATTATATGGAATTCAATGATAAAGTGGTAACATTTATTAAATAATTAAGAGTAGGATTCGACGTGATGCCCATCAGTATCCCTGCACAGCTCAGATCGTTCCGCAACATTTCTAAACACATTCTGGAGCATTTGCGGGGTTATGTTATCTGCAGCAGTTCGTATACGTGTACGTAAGTTTTCAAGACTCGTAATCTTCGTCTGATAGACGTGCGATTTGATAAAGCCCCATGCAAAGAAATCTAAAGGGGTTAAATCTGGTGATCTAGCTGGCCAAGGTCTGTTGCTTCTGTGTCCGATCCAGCAATTTTGAAAATGTCCATTTAGATAATCCTGAACAATTTTGGCATAGTGACAAGGAGCACCATCATGTTGATAGACGACGGTACTAACAATCCTATCCCTGTTGTCGAATCCTACTCTTAATTATTTAATAAATGTTACCACTTTATCATTTTATGATTGAATTCCATATAATTTCCAAGTGCTTCACAAAAATAGATCCTGACTTTATGTACACCCTGTATAGCAACTGTAGAAAATTATTGACCCAGAGACCAGAGTTACTATCAACATCACAAAGTGAAGAGTCTGATCACAGTCAGTCTTCTGAAAATATTATTTCAGAAAGCAATTAATATGATCCAAGTATATCAAGTAATGCCAAAGAGGTTTCTCAAGTTCTAGAAAGTCTTGCTGTGACTCCAGTGAAGAAGCGTAAGTATTTAATAATAGGTACTTTTTATATTTATAATTTTTTTATTTATATTATTTATTTATAATGCATTTACTTTCAAGAGAGTTTTTCAGCAGTTGCTGAAAAACTTAATGAAATTAATATGTTGACATATTAAATTTATTAAACTTATGGAATTAATATGTTGACATTAATTATTATTGTCCATATATATGAAATGGAGTCAGATATTTATTAATTAAAAAATTTCAGGTGGTTTGGGTTCCTCAAAAGAAGCAAAAGCTATTCAAACAATAAAAAAAGCACATTGTTCTTTAACACGAAAGCTAAAAACAAGTTTAGAAATTGAGATCCCAAGCCCATCAAAAGCTACAAAGTTGGATCATGAAACTCAAAAGGTATGAATTTTAAAATGATACGCTATTATTAAGTAGGAATATACCTAAACTAAAATTGAAGCATAAAAACAAAATGTAGGTATTCACCTTTGATAGTAGAAACTAGAAGCACAACTCCCTAAAGATTGGAGATCAATGGGCCCATTAAATCATTTGGAATTCATTTGGTCACAAAATAATTTTTGGTTTAATTTGACTCTCTCTCAAAGAGTGCTCATTTTACAGTACACTTGAAATCAATATTATAATCCAAAAAACTTAATATGCACATGTAATATTTTGTTTATAGCTATTATACATTCATGAATTTGTTTCAGGTCAATCATTCATCTCATGAATGAACTGGTTGAAGCTTTCCATTCTACTGACAGTTATGAGAGGAAACTCAAAATATTGACATTATCTCCATTTACCATATCAAAAACTATAAATATTTCAGATTACTGAATATTTAGTTAAGAAAAGCAGAAATATAAAACAAAGACTTGGAATTATTCCTGAAACTGAACCCATGTCAAAAGGAAAAGTAATAACTAAAGATACTAAAGATTCTGTTCAGAAATTTTTCAAATCAGATGAAATTAGTCATTTGTGCCCAGGTACAAAAGACTGCCTGAGTATCAGAAATGAAAGTGGGTATAAAGAATCTGTGTAGAAAAGAATGGTGTTAATGAATCTGAAAGAAGCTTTTAGTCTCTCTAAAAATAATCCAGATAGTCCCCAAATTGGCTTCTCTAGTTTTGCCAACCTTTGCCCCCAGACATTGTGTTTTAGCTGGAGCTGTTGGTACCCATTCTGTGTGTGTATGTACATACCACCAGAATGCCAAAATATAATTCTCAGTTTTGTGTGTCAAAGGGTTGGAATACACAACTCTTATGGAGAAAGCAGTGTGTGATGTCAACAAGAGGAATTGCATGATGCAAATATGTAATCTCTGTCCAAAAGAACAAGGTATTAAGAATTTTTTGCTCACTTCAAAGTGTTAATGATCCTGAATGTGAGGAAATAAAATATAAACAATGGGTTACTACAGATCGATGCAATATGGTTGAAAAAACAGAATATGTAGATGATTTTATAAATTCATTAAGCACAAAAATTGTCAAATTGACACGTCATCACTTTATAGCAAAGAATCAGAGTGCATTTCTAAAAAACTTGAAGAATAATTTAAATAGCCATACAGCTGTAGTTCTTGGTGACTTTTCAGAAAACTACTCATTTGTAGTACAGGATGCAGCCCAATGCACAGTGCATCCCTTTGTGTTATATTATAAGGAACCAGAAAGTAATGAAACAAAACATTCAAGTTATTAATGCAAAAAACTTCATTTTTTTCTACGTGAAGGTCAAAATATGAAAATAAAAATCCACTCTAATAGACAGAGTTTATTTCCACAACAGTTTCGACGCCTACTGGCATCCTCCTCGGGTGGATACAGAAACACAAATGTGTTTCTGTATCCACCCAAGGAGGATGCCAGTGGGTATCGAAACTGTTGTGGAAATAAACTCTGTCTATTAGAGTGGGTTTTTATTTTCATATTCAAGTTATTGTTTTTTATCTCCAAATACAAAACATAACACTACAATGGTTTACACTTTTAAATATACTCATACCTATTATTAGAAAATCCCACCTTCATATCAAAAAATTACATTATTTTACTGATGGATGTGTAGGACAATATAAAAAACATTTCAACTTTGTTAACATTTATAAACATGAAGATTTTGGGCTGGAATGTGTGTGTCATTTCTCTGCCATAAGTCATGGTAAGAGTGCTTGTGATGGGATTGGGGGTACAGTGAAAAGATTTGTAGCTAGAGCGAGTATGCAGAGAACATTCGCAAATCAAATATTAACACCAGAAGACACGTTTGAATTTTGTTCAAACAATATAAGTGACAGCATAAATTTTTTTTTAATAAATTCTGAAGAAATTGAAGCTGGAAAATTTTTTAAGTGACAGATATAAAAAAATATGCGGCTAACATGAACACAAAAATTCCAGATTTGTACCTATTAATGCAAATAACAAAAACATTTGAATTATCTTCTGATGAAGTTGGTGAGGTGAGGATTATAAGCAAAGCTTTTCTGGGTGAAGATAATGTTGAAGTTAATCCGAAAATAGGAGAGTACATAGTTTGTACTTAACAATGATCAGAAATGGTTGGGATTTGTACATTCCTATAATGAGGAATTTGATGACTTTGAGGTTAGCTTTTTGCACCCATCAGGATATAGTGCTTACTATTACTTTCCACAAATTAGAGATACATGCCACATATCAAGAGATAAAATTGTAGGTTTATTAAGCACACCAACTTTAAAGCCAGGAACAATGCATATTCAATGTTTTCCCAGAAAATGAGTTGAAAAAACTTGTGTAATTATGAATCAACTTGATGTAATATGTGTGTTCAATTTGTATTTTTGCTGTTTATTTTCATCCATGTGAATATATCATTAGTAGTTCTCTATTTTAGTCTGCAGGCATAAAAATGTCAAAATTTCACAATGTACATATTTTTTCAATAATTTTTAAAGTATCTTTCAACTTCATACCCACATTTTTTATTGTTTGTATCTTTTAACAATTAATGGAAGTTTAATAAATGAAAAAAATTTTTTTTTAATTTCACTGCCTAGGGGGGTGGGGGTCAAAAAGAAAAATAAAGAGGGGGGAAATTTTCATTATTATTCTACACATTTGAATGTGGTAACATTTAATAGATCTCTTCATGCTGATTCTAAAAATGTATAGTTTTATAGGTCTACAGTAAGATGTTTGGGAGTGATTGCCCATTAAAGTTAAGTGGTAAAGTGGGGCCCATATCTCTCAAACTATGGGTCATAGAACTTTATTTTGACCAGTGAAATCAGTACCTGGAAGAACCCCATATGTCACTTTTCATCAAAATCCGAGTTGGAGTGGTGACATGCATTGGGTGATCTCTCCTGGAATGCCCCTATTGAGATTGTAGCATGTTTGCCATTTCCTGTGGATTAGATGTGAGAGTTAGTCCATCTTTAGCAAGCAATGGGCCAATGCTTGTTTTGATAACTGCTTTGCGTTTAGCATAGCTAAAGAAGAATTTGCTATTTTCCTTTATAGTGCCAGTAGCTTTGTGTTCATTATCAATATTTTCTCTTATGGTTAGAACTCCTTTATTTTAAGTTCTAACATCAGTATCTGATTCGGATGTTACTATGTCTTGTATCACTTAATTGCTTTGTCAGTTGTTTAGATAGCTTTGTTCTCTTTCTCATAAGTGTCCTTCTGTATCTGTGTTCTTTTGTCAGGTGCTTCTTTGCACTATCGTTTTTTTTTGGTGTATGCTTGTATAATGCTGTTGATAGCAGATATTGTATTCTACTCCAGCATTCTTCTGGTTCTAGGTTTTCTAATTCATCTTCCCAGTTTATTTCTCCCAGACAGTTATTTATTGATGTCCAGTCTGACTTGTGCAGGTGTAGGTCAAAGTATGGCAAGTCCATTTGGCATGGGTCTTGCTTACATTTATGGAGAGAACTTTGTGAATATGTGCATGACATTGTGGCCAGAGTGTATAGTTTGTATTATAACAATGTGGTCAATTGTAGTTGCATTGTTTGTCAGCACTAAATCTAGGATATTATTTTTTCTAGTTGGGCAGTGAACATGTACTAGTAGTAGTTTTTCCATAAACTCATTCAGGTGTTTTGATTTGGACCTTTTTGTCCCTGATTTCATACCACCATATTGGTTCCAGGTGTAATTTGGGAGATTAAAGTCTCCTGTAATGATTAAGTCTCTTGTCGAGTCTACAATAGCTGGGCATTGCCTGATTTTTTACAGAACTTCAGTGAGCTCAAGATGGGAGCTATCTGGGGGGCTATAGATATTCACTAGTATTATGTCTTCTTTATTTATACTGAGCATGATGATTAGGAGTTCACAGGCTCCATTCACTTTGAATGTTTTTAGGGATGTACATCAGGACACCACCGTTTAGACCAGTGGTTCCCAAACCCGGGGTCGCAAGCCTCATCACAAAGGGTCGCAGGGAGCCAATGTGGTCGATGGGGTCGCAAGTGTCTTTGCAATGACAATGAGGCAAGGGTGAATTTTGATATCTATGATGACGTAGAAAAGTTCTGGATTACTTTAGCAGAGAGACATTCGACTGTTAAAAATCGAGCTATCAAAGTTCTGGTACAATTTGGAACCACCTATATCTGTGAGGCAGCTTTCTCATCAATGGTATTTATGAAAAATGAGTACCGTAACCGTATTTCAAACATCAACTTAGAAAATTGTATGCTATGTTCCTTAACCTCATATACCCCCAGGTACAAAAAATTAATCAAATCATAATGTACACATGTCAGATATGAAATATGCCACTGTTATAGCATATCAGACATATGATAGAGTAGGAACTTAGAATATTGATTGATATGTTGTTTTATATTACATATTAAACATGAGAGAGTTGTAAATAGTTTCTGACAATGTTTACTTTTACACTCTTGAGTTATGTAATACATTTCCTTATTTGTTTTTACAGTTAAATAAATACGTATAAAAATATGTCTCTATTTATTTTAAGATTCTTCCTCACTAGATAAAATTATATATATATATACACACTTGTTCTTCATAATGACTTGGGGTCACACTGGATAGGCAACAGCACTAGAAGGGGTCGCACTGGAAAATGCTTGGGAACCCCTGGTTTAGACGGTCTTCTCTGTCACATCTGTGGGTGGTGTACCCTTTGATTGCAATTTCACTACTCATGATCATGGGGCTCAGGCATGTTTCTGTGAGGGATATAACTGTGCTAGTACTGTTTTCCACTTTGCTCTTTAGGTAAGGTACTTTGGTACAGTATGGTTTGAGTTTGGGTAAAGGCCCTGGATGTTTAAGTAAATTATTGATACATTTGTGGAGTCATTTGTTTCATCTCCCACATGTAGGGCATCTGTGGGGTTCCTGCTGGGGTTCTCATTTGCTTTTGTATGAGGAGCCCAAGTGAGCTTTGAATGTCTTGTATTTGTTTCATGAGGTGGTAAAACCCCAATGGGGTTTCATGGTTGCTTGCTGTACTATTGTCACCAGTGGGCTTACCTGGACCTGCTACATCAGCATAAGATCTGGGTGCAGGAATGGTATTTGATCTTGGGTTTTCTTGCATCCCTTGGGCCAAATAGTGCTGATGGATAGCAGGCTCACTATCCTGGTATTCTCTCCATTGATTTTGATGTGGTTGCAATCAGATTGTTTCCTTCAGATGGGCCAGATTACAGTTCTCTTTAAAACAACTTCTTTCCCACCATGAGCTCTGGCAAATTTGAGGATGAAAATAGGGACATCTTGCATTGGATCTACATCCAGAAATGCTATTCCCATCGTGTATAAATTTTTTACAGAGTTGCGGGTGAGCAAATGGGCATTCTCTTCCCTTAACCCTTTACGGACGAGTCCGCAGCATATGCGGCCACTCTTGTTACCAGAATGTATAGGTTTTATTGTTATTGAAAACTAAATATTTTAGTAACTAGTAACTGAAATGATACACATTTTGGGTTCCTTTCCCGACAACTAAATGACATCTATATATAAACACGTAGAAACATTTATAGAAATGAGGCATTGTAGTACAATTTATATTATTATTTCTGGTTATTATTATTTCGTTAAAGGGTTAAGACCATATTTACACAAGCCCCTCCTGTAATACTTGCATACTGGCTTCTTGTTTTCACTTGGCTTTTTGGTGACTGTGTACAGTGGGGTTGTTCATTTTGTTGAAGGTCTTAATGTCTATTTCCTGTTCTTGTTTTCTCTCTTTTGGTGCCCTTTTTGCTTGCAGTTTCCCTTTCTCTAGGGTCTCATCCTGAGGGTTTCTTGCTTTTTCAGCAAGCTCTGCATTGGCAATGATAATTTCCTCCTCCTGTAACTCACCTGCCAGTTCTACTTCAAGCTCTTCAAATTGCCTATCATAATCCTCGCAAATTTGACAAGCACATCTAAAACATGAGAATTTTCTTTTTGAATTTTGAAGGATTAGGAAATAAATAGGTAGTTCACTACAACTGTAGTGTATCCATAGTCTGCATTCATCACATCTTAACCCCTTCCTTATGATGATGCCACTGTTGGCATCATGGGAAGTCTTGATTATCCCTGCGATGATGCCAAGGTTGGAGTCATCATGCTTAAGTTTATTTATTCGAAGAAAAATATCTCGTAATGCTTATCAGAGCATTCCTGAGTGTCTCGTAATGCTCTTCGATGTGAGTGTTGTCATTTTTATCAACCAATCAAATGCTTTTCAATGAGTGACACCATTTTTTTTAACCAATTACTGAAATAATTGATGGTGGGGTGTCAGTTGTCATCAGGTTTTGATTGAGGAAGATAGTGATTAGTGATTATTTTGCATACATTTACAATTGATTTGTGTAAAATAATATAAAAAAATGTCAAGTGAGGAGGGCATGAGTGACAGTGGTAGTGAATATGTACCAGATGGAAGTGATATGGAGTTTGATAGCAGTGATTATTCAGATGACAGTGCCAATTTTAAATTTGAAGACCTGCCTGAACTGAATGTAATGGCTGGAGGGTGGAAACGTTTACCTAATGTGTTTGATGATGCTCGGCCTCAATCGGAGCCAACATTATTATGTAATTTTAGTGGGATCAACTCCAACAGCTGGCTTTATTGGGCTTACTTTATTGGGAGTAAAAAAGTCATTTTGCACTACACGCAGCAATTTTTGCGATTCGTATGGAAGGGGTTAATGCATGTAGGTTAGTCTAATGCACATTTTATACATGGGTTTCTGTTTGTTTTCTTCCTCTGCCATGTTAACTTGCACACTGGTTTTAGTGTGGAGAAGTCACCATGAGTCCATTTTTTGTAGATATTCGTAGATATTGAAATATTGTTTGCAAAAATTTAAGTTTATTGTTTATAATAATTCTTTATTTTTCTTGATAATTCTTGATTTTTTTTTTTTGGTTAATAAGCCTAATAAAACAAGTTATTACTTGTATAATGTTTGTACCTGTTGAGTCTGAATGGTATGTTGGCAAAAAACATGTCCAAATGTTTTTTAAAAGTACCTACTGGGACTGCACTTGTATCTCTAAGGTACTGAGTCAAGGAGTTAAATAGGCGAGAACCCTGCCTAGGGATACTATTATATTGAAGGGTTGGAGTGCTTCTCAGGCTGTTTGGTGGGAGGTGATGTTTTAGACACCTTACCTTGAATTTACCTTGAAGCACTTCTGCCTCAAGGGTGCGCTGCTCCCACGAAGTCTGCTCAGCGCCTCCTGAGGTGGGGCCACGACAGGGTTGCCACCTTCTGCCAGTTCTTGTCTAGGTGGGCACAATTGGTTCTGTATTGGCCAGGGTTGGCAGAAAACCCACTTTTTTTGAAAAAGCCCACCCCAGGTGGTTTTTTTCGGGTTTTTTACCTAAAACCCGAAAAAAACCAGGTAAAATTGGGTTTTTTCATATGTCCATTTTTTTGTCATCTGCTGGCTTTAATATCATATATGGTAGTTCATATTAGACCTACCTATTCTTATTTTTATAATAATACTGTACTGTACCATACACTATTAATATAACATTTGTCATGTTTTTGGAAAACATGGACCAATTTGAACTAAATTTGGTGTGGTAAATTATCCTATTTGTTAGGCTATACTTCCTATGGAAGACAGGCCCCTGTGTCTTCTGCTGGAAGTAGATGAATTACAGCTCCCAAAGGGAACTTAATTCAGCTAGTTATATCTATTTAATTCATATTACTGAATATTTTTTCTCTTATTTCACAGTTAAATAAAACAAACTGGCAACAGCATATTTATCTTTACTGCTAGCCTACAGAATTAGTCTGTTTGAAGTTATAACTGCATTAAATAATGCCAAAGACCTTTGGATCAGGAAGAAAATCAGGGCATGAATGGAGTGAAGTCAATATTATTGATGGGACTAGTAAAGTTAGATGCAAACATTGCAATAATGAAATGAGTAAAAATAGAGCGAATAAAAATGCATTTAATGAAATGTTTGAAACACATGGAATCAAGAAACAAGACTGACAATACTGCCAGTACATCATTCATACTGCCATGACATAGACCTCTCAGATGATCCAGACTCATCCTCACCACCACTGACACAATTACAGATGAAAAAAAGAAAAATTCAAAAGAAAGTAAGCGATTTTGGCATGACAACAACAACTACTTTGCAGAAAAATGTCATTGATAACAAAATAGCCAAATTCTTTTATGCAAATAATATTCCATTTCTATGTGCAGAGTCTAAGTATTTTATTGAAATGATAGAGACTCTAAGACCAGGCTACACTCCACCTTCCCGTCAAAATTTGTCTGGTCCACTTTTAAATACAATCCATGAAGAAGTTGATTTATCCACAAATTACTAAGCTGCCCACCAAGTTCAGCCTTGATTGAAAGAGTGTTCTCCACATTTGGCCTTGTCTGGACCAAATTACACAATAGATTAGGCCTTGAAAAAACTGTAAACCTTGTAAAAATTAACAGGCAATTGAGGATGACTGACCCATCTGATTGGAAAAGTGATGAAGAATAGTTAGTCATTCAGTAGATGTATATTCAAATTTCAAACAATATATAGTTTCATTTGTTCAACTTACTGTACACAATTACAATGTTCAATATAACCACATATAATAAGTCAATATTTTTCTATGTATATACCAGTATGTATTTCATGCTGGAAATTTTGGAAAACATTTATTGATTTTTGTATGGATTTATCTAGTAAACTTTTGAACTTTGACTTTTACATTACATGGGAGGGAGAAGAAAAGTCTGATGCCCATGAAACTCCCCTCCCTATGAAAAGCAAAAGTTGGGGATGCTGAGATGCTTGGACACTTAAAACTTATTAGGATTGTTTAACCTCCTTCGCAACATGCTATATATAGAGTTACATGACAGAGGAGGGGACCTACAGCTTAACATGGGTTCTGAACCATGGGTCGCTGACTGACTTCCACCCACCACAATCCTGGAGTACCATACCACCCTGATTGGCTGATGTCTACACTCTATAACCTGCTACCTCACCCAAAGAGTTATACCTGTAGGTCTATTTGTTGACTCATGTTTGCTTGCTTTGCATGTAAAATCATTATAGGCGCCTATATGACAATTTTTAAAAATAATTGCATATGCACTTAAATTTCATGAAAAAACCCACAAGTGGGTAAAATAGTGGGGGTTTTTTCAAGTGGGCTTTTTTTGAAAAACCCCAGGTGGGTTTTTTCGGGCTGGGCCCACTAGTGCCAACCCTGGTATTGGGGGCAACTAAAAGCCTTTTTGCCCTTGATTTCATACCACCATATTGGTTCCAGGTGCAGTTTGGGAGATTAAAGTCTCCTGTAATGATTAAATCTCTTGAGTCAATGATAGCAACTTCAGTGAGCTCTAGATGGGAGCTATCTGGGGGTGCGGGGGGTGTTATAGATATTCACTAGTATTATGTCTTCTTTATTTATACTGAACATGATGATTAGGAGTTTACAGGCTCCATTTGAGTACCGTATGCCATGAGCAGTTCACTTTGAATGTTTTCAGGGATGTGCATCAGGACACCACCATTTAGACAGCCTTCTCTGTTGCATCTATGGGTGGTATAGCCTACCTTTGATTGCAGTTTCACTACTCGTGATCTTGGGGTTCAGGTGTGTTTCTGTGAGGGCTATAACTGTGCTAGTAGTGTTTTCCACTAGGCTCTTTAGGCAAGGTACTTTAGTATGGTTTGGGTAAAGGCCCTGGATGTTTAAGTAAATTATTGATACATTTGTGGAGTCATTTGTTTCATCTCCCACATGTAGGGCATTTGTAGGGTTCCTGCTGGGGGTCTTATTTACTTCTGTATAAGGAGCCTGAGTGAGCTTTGAATGACTTGTATTTGTTTCATGAGGTGATAAAATCCCAATGGGGTTTCATGGTTGCTTGCTGTACTATGATCACCAGTAGGCTTACCTGGACTTGCTACATCAGCATAAGATCTGGGTGCAGAAATGGTATTTGATCTTGGGTTTTCTTGCATCCCTTGGGGCTGATGGATAGCAGGCTCACTATCCTGATATTCTCTCCATTGATTTTGGTGTGGCTGCATTCAGATTCCCTTCAGGTGGACCAAATTGCAGTTTTCTTTAAAACAACTTCATTCCCACCAAGAGCTCTGGCAAATTTGAGGATGAAGATAGGGCATCAGTAATTATGCAGCTAAGGGGCATTGCTGAGTTTGGTGGTGATTTTTTTTTTCTGCATGTTTTTTCGTGCTTTGTGTAATAGATATCATCAGTAATTGTGGAATTATGAAAAAACAGTTTTAAGGTGTTTTGGATAGACAAGTACCACTGCACAAAGCATGAAAAAGTAGCAGAAAGAAACCAAGAATTATCACCAAATAATGCAGAAAAAAAACAATTATCACCAATTAAAGCAACCTAACCTGACCATGTTGGAATCTAGACTGAGAAATGGCATGATTTTAAACCTGGGATAGAGCCAGGTTTAAATTTGATTGGCTGGATGATGTCACAAGAGTGCTTGTCACTTGGTGATTGGTTGACATCCACCATGTTGATCATGGTGGCAATAGTGGCAAATTTGAATTTTTTCTAACATAATTTGATTAATTTCCTTAAACTTCACCATAAAATATCAATATTCACACAGTAAATAGTCAGTCATAAAGTTTTATATGATATATGTGAATTATAACATTTAGATACATTAGAGTTCTTTATTGTATGCATTCAATATGTGCACCATTTGTAGCACGGACCAGGTTGCAATGGTACTCAATTTCCCTCCACACATTGCCTAGCATCTCAGGGGTTACAGAGTCCACTGCTTCTGTGATGGCTCTTTCAGTTGAATGAGGAATCTGCAGTTTGACACTGGCACGATGGATGGACTTTCTCTGGCTACTACCAAAGGTGCCGCATATTCATTCAACATCATCATCTGATCTTGTTCGCCCTCCAGAGTGTTCCTTTAGAATACTGCCAGTCTCCTCAAATTTCTTGGTTCATGCATATAGGTCTCTTCTGGTCGGTGGTTCCTTGTGAAAGATTGTATGGAATTGCTGTTGCACCAGAGTAGGGGACTTCAACTCAGCCATCCATAAGGCAATTCACTACAACTGTAGTGTATCCATAGTCTGTATTTATCACATCTTAATGCATGTAGATTGCAGTCCAATGCACATTTTATATATGGGTTTCTGTTTTCTTCTTCTGCTGTATTAACTTGCACACTGGATTTAATGTGGAGAACAGTCACCACTATTCCTAAATATTATTATTTGCAAAAAAAAAAATTTTGTTATAAATTTGACCCTGATTAGTTTGTGTTAAACATAATAAAACAATTTGTCACTTATTCTTTAATTCAGTTAAAGGGTTTAAGTTAGGCTATTCCTTTGTAAATGTACTTTATTAATAAGCCTAATGAAACAAATTATTATTATTATTAAATTATTAAAGTAGCCATTCAAGGCTCAGTTAGGATTCCAAATCCAATCAGAGAAAATAAAATAACATGGTCCTTGTAATCAGATTTCTAGCCTAAGACTGAGTCAGTAACCATCTTTCAGCAAAGTTCTCATTGTTCAAATTGTAGCCTAAGTTAGGCCTGGACAGGTTGAGTGTAATTTGAGTTAAGGTACCAGGGTATAAAGTTTGGTCACCCAATTGTGAAACTTGGCTGCAAGTCTGTGGTTGTTTTTAAGCCTTCATTCAGTTTTGTTGTGCATTAGGTGAAGGTTGTGGATTTGTGTGCCAGTTACTAACTGGGGGACTTCTTCCATTTAGTGGCCCATTTTTTTAAAATTTACATTCATTTGGAAAATATGAAGCCACTGGGGCCTATCAGGGTTATCCAAGTCATAAGCTACATTTCATAATAAAACTGTGCAAAACCAATCTCAACCCAGGTAATTAACATACAACCATCTACAGAGCTAACAAAGTAGCCAGCATAACTTAAGCTAAGAATACCTACTATTTCCAAACTACAAACTCTCTCTCATTCATGAATGTGTCAAAATTTTTCCAAAAATCTACTACTATATTTCACTTGGAAAACATGAAGCCACTGGGGCCTATTCACTTTTTCTTTGTTTTTCCGCCAAGATATGCCTTTTTAAATAGAGGCGAATCAGTTCTTCCCAACCTTAAAAAAAAAAAAAAAAAAAAATATTTACAGGAATACCTCAAAATTCGTCATTTCGCAGATTTGTCATCAATCTTTTACTACCTATAGTTTCGCAATCCATCATCCATCATCCATATTAGCAGATTCATTGTTTTTTGAAAAAATGTGAAAAAAAAATTATTGAAATTGACGAAATTCAACTGCTTACCAATGCAATATATATATTATATTTTGCCGAAAAATGAGTGGAATTTGATTAATTAATCTGTTTAATAACATAATATAGTAAAATGTTTTCTCATTGAAACGTTATAATCTACCTCAAATTTCATCATTTTGTATTTCATAGTAGTGTTCCAGAATGAATTAACGATGAATTTCCAGGTATTCCTGTACAAAGCTACCAAAGTGGCCTATATATATAGTGAATATAGATTTAATTTACAAAGTTTTTCCTAGTAGTTGAGCTTTTTGTGACTATCAATTTTGGCTGTGAAACTTCATTGAATTTCTTCTAGTTTATTAATTTCTTTTTTTACATGGGGATGTTAAGATTGAGCAGTACAGGCAGTCCCCAAGATACGAATGTCTGACTTACGACCATCCACACTTATGAATGAACTCCCATAAAATAGTGTTGATTTTTCCCATCCCACTCAAAGAACATCTCCATGGAAATCACTATAAGTTTAGGAGAGGTGAAAATTGCATGGTGCTAAATTGAGGCTATGGTAGATGCAGCAAGATGGTGAATTTCAGATCCTCAATTGCTTCTCGCATGTGAATACTGGTGTGAGGCCATGCATTGTCATGGTGAATAATGACTACATTTTTGTGGGTGCAAACCCTCCTGATCTATTTTTTTAACTTCTTCAGAGTTTCAGTATAATGTGCATTGTGCAGAGTTAATTGCTGTCCTCTTTCCATAAAGTCTTCAAGAACACCACCATTAATATCTCAGAAAATGGTAATCATCACTTTTCCAGCCGATTTGTCCCACTCACTCTTTGGAGATATTAAGCATTGCAACAATTTCATTTTGTTTAATGTGACAATTTCCATGAATCATTTCATCACTGTAGTTCTGATGCATTTCACAGTTTGTCTTGCAAATCTTCTTGCCCTGCTTCTCCTTTACACTGCCTCACCCAATGTCAAATGGTACTCGCATCAACACACTGTTTGCCGTACACAGTTTGCATTCACTGATGAATGTCTATGGGAGCAACTTTCCACAGTTAAAAATTCAATTATGGCATGTTGCTTGAACCGAATGTCTTTACTCCTTTCCATTGTAATTGATACTGAACTAACATGTGGAATGAGTGTAGGCTATATTAGGCTATAACACAAAACTGGTTTTATCTGGTTACCTCTACACAATCTGGAATGGGGTGGGGATATCAAGTTACAACACAAAACTGGCTTTATCTGGCTACCTCTACATAATCCAGAATTAATTATTCAAGTGGAGGTATTACTTTTTAGCCCATCCTTGTATATTGTATTTAAAGTTTTCTAGTAAGTTAAATTTAAGGGGCTAAAATTAATGAATATAAATTTTTATTTGGGTACCATATGGCCAAGCCCTATAATTTTATAAGCAGAGGCTTCATCATTGAAGGTTTTGGTATTTGTCTGAGAATAATAATCCTTTTAAGCTGCTCCACCACACAGTATCTATAATGTACTATAGTTTATATAAATACCTACTGTAAGCAGGCTTATTTAGAACTTGACAGTGATCTGTGAAGGATCTCATGGTCACTAATTATACCCAGATTTATATTATTCATATTTATTAGTATTGTCTCTAATTAAATTTAGAGGGACCATATTGGATTGCACTTATCAATCCATCTGTTCATCACATTTTTGTTGTCCAAGCTATAACTTTTGAATCACTCCATATAAATTGATAAAACATAATACATACGGTATATGTATCATTACAAGGTGCTGTCATAAGGAAGAATCAGGGTGTTGCATCAAAGGTCAAGGTCACAAATAGAGGCCCTCACTATAACTTTTGGACCACTCTATTAAACTAATGAAACTTATTATACATATGCAATATCACACAGTTGTGTTACAAACTAAGATCTGCACCATAATGTTTGAACCAATCAATACAAATTGATGAAACTTCACATAAATATGACTAATCACAAGACTGTGTTTCAAGCAAGGCTCAGGTCCTTGTATTGAAGGTGAAATAGAGATTGGAGCTCAAATAGAAGTTCATTCCATAACCTATCAACATTGCCTGTATTTGTGAATTTAGTCAAATAGATAACATTTCTGCTTGCTTTAGGTTGTAAGAATTTTTATCCACTTTTAGAGCTCGGAATTGAAGGTATTAGGAAGCTGACTTAAGTAGAGAATGTGTCAGTTTTACTTTTTCTTTGTTGAGCATTTATGAATAGGTATACCGTATATAGCTTTGTACAAAGGATTTTTTTTGTCAGGTGACTCGGGTCATAAATAAATTGAAGTGTTTACAAATGTAGTTGTACACTGTGGGTCCTATTGCAGTCTGGTCCAGGGGGGCTTCTAATGTAAAGTATATAACCATAAGAGAAGTGATTGAGAATATAGGCTCAGTCATCCTTTTAGATATATCCATTAAGATGTGGTACAGTACATCTATTAGCTGATATTCTTGTTACACTTTACAGGTAACCTATTGAAGTTGAAATTTTCTTTTAAAAAAGAAAATCTTTTGGTAATTTGACACACAAACTTTCATATCCAAAATGGCTAGCCCTAAAATGGAGCAGCAAGAAATTATCCAAAATTTTCAGCAGATGAGAAATGAACAGCGATCACTCATGGGAAAAATTAGTGAACTAGAACAAGACCTTAATGAGCACAAGTAAGCAATGTGAATATAGATTAGCTTCAATCTTCTTTTACAGTTAACCATTACTGTAGCTACAAAATCTTATACTCTTCATTTGAAATAACTTTTCTTTTCTCTACTATATTATAGCTTGCATAACTTTCATGTTTTATGGTATATTTAAATCTTTGAAGTCATTGCTATAGAGTGTTAGGCCTATTAAATGTGAAACCCTCAAATTTAATATGAATTGCTCCTTGGAAGATTTAAGGTTTCATTTTTTGTTTTTGTTTTCTGTTATAATAACGTTGATCATGTGCTTGAAGTGCAAATCATTTTATGTTGGGTAATCAGGCAGTTAGCTTAATTGAGGTTTAAATTTATTTCCTCTGATTTATCATTTCAGAGTCGTAATAGAAACTCTTGAAGAAGTAAGTCCACAGAGAAAATGTTTTCGAATGATAGGTGGTGTTTTAGTTGAAAAAACTGTTGGGGAAATTTTGCCAGCCCTTGTTCATAATAGAAATCAGGTGAGTTTTTACTTATTAAAAAAATATGAAGATGCTGAAAATATTAATTCTAACAAATAATCAAAGGAACAACCAATAAAATGTGAGTTAACTATATACCCTATGTATATTTTACTACTAATTAAAAAGGCTACATATGGAGCCCCTATGTCCCCACTCCCCAGAATAGGATGGACATGAACTCCAAGAATTGCCTACATCAGAAAATGTAGAAAACCAATTTCAGTAGTACAGTTGCTTCGAGGATTTCTTTCCCTTGTTGGTAGTCACTGGTGCACACACTGGGCAGTCAATAACATAATTTAAGTAGCATTTCACCTTGGGTTTTATTTCATTCACTCTGCAGTACAGTATATCCCACAACATACTATCTGCACTGGTTACTCCTTTTTCTATTAAGTTCATTACATCCCATTTCACTGAAATTATGACTGAGTGATTGAGGTACCCATATAATTAGTTTTCATAGCTGTTTCTTGATGTTTCAGGTATCTCTGGCTTAGTTTTGTAATATGTATAAGCTCTTTTTCCTGTTGAAAATGGAACCCTCGCCCACAGATTTCCTCCTTGATGGTACTGTGGTATCTTAGAATGCTATACTACTATTCTTTCACAAGATAACCTTTAATCTTTACCCAGGAACCTTTGTGGCTGCCTGCAAAACCACACCAAATCTTCCTCTACCACCTCTATGCTTAACTCTTGATACTATTATTATTATATACTATTATTATTATATACTATTATTATTATATACTATTATTATTATATACTATTATTATTATATACTATTATCATCATATACTATCATCATCATATGCAGATGACATCACTCTAACATCCACCCACAACAACATCGACACCACTACAAAACATACACTCTAACATCCACCCACAACAACATCGACACCACTACAAATAACCTACAAACATACATAAACAGTATACAAGACTGGCTCACACACAATAGACTCAAAGTAGCGCCCACAAAATCAACCATCACCTTGCTTACAAGCAACACAAAAGAACACCAGGTAATTCCACAGCTTACACTAAACATCAACATTCCACACACTTATAGGACCAAAATACTTGGGGTCACATACAACACATCATTATCTTTTGCAAACCACATTCAGGATATTAAAAACAAATGTACGTCAAGACTTAACACGCTTAGGGTACTAACAGGCACAAACTTTGGACACCAGCAGGAAATAACATCACTCATATACAAACAATATATTCGCTCAGTTATGAACTATGCTAGCCCATGCTGGGCACCCATTATCTCAACACACACACACAACACCTTACAGACAATACAAAACACACACATTCGTATCATTACAGGATGTACTCAAACAACACCAATAGAACACCTGCACACAGAAACAAAAATACTGAAAGTTAGGGAACATTTAGACATGAGGGGAACACAATTCATGGCAGCAGTGACAACTAATAGCCCACAACACCCTTGCCACTACATGTACAATCACGCACCGACACCTCGCACCATTAAGGTAACACCAGAGAGACATTATAACCAAATACTCCATTCCATACCACGCCCCACAGACATCACACAGTACAGAAAACACACACACACACACACACTAACCCACAAAGCACTGACACGACTCGGTCCGAATGCGGTCCTAGGTGCGAAGCCGCCACCCATTAACAGGTCAGAGATCAGCCTGAGCAGATCGGATCGAGTTAACTTAGCACGATTCCGATGTGGACATCACCCCAACTTACTAACATATAAACACAGACTAGACAACTCCATAGACGACACCTGCCACCTGTGCCACGACACACCACAAACAATTGAACACATTATGACAGACTGTACCGCTCTAGCACAACAACGAACACAACACAACACAACATCACTAGTGCGCTGAACCTCTTGTCCACTCCGAAGAGGGCGATCGGTTACCTGCGTGCCGCCGGCTTGCTCGATCAGGGTGGGCTGATCGGCTAAACAACAACAACTCTTGATACTACACAGCAATTTTAGTCTTTTTTTCCAATTTCTGTCCTTGCATACATTCTTCTCTTTGAGCTAAAACTCCAGTCTGTTTCATTTGACCATATTATTCTTCAATCTTTTCCCTTCCAATTTTTATGGTTTTATGCCCACTGTAATAACCTTTTGTGACTGTTTCCTATTCCCAATATATTTTTCTGGCTACCACTCTCCATCATTACCAAGTTCTCTCGTATTTTTGATATGCAGACATGTGATTAGCAGCAATAGGCGCTTGTTAAAACTTTTGTGTTGACAGGTTGATTGTATGAAAGACTTCCATTGGTTTTCCAACTTTTTCCTTCACCATTTTTTGTTCTTAACATCAGATTGTGGGAGAGGATTTCATTTTCTATAGGATGAAAATGTTAAGAACACCATAAAATTTAAAGGATGCATGGAACATCAAGAAAAGTAACAGATCTACAGATCTACAGAAGCTAAGGCTAACAAAGACCCTAAGATCCACTCTAAGGCTAGCCCGAGAGAAAGGAGAGAGTAGGGGGTTAAGAGAAGAGAGGAGAATAAGGGGTTAAGTAAGGAGCAACACCTATCATTCGTGGGTTAACATTCATTCAGAAAAAGAGGGAAAAAGTCTCACCATCATCATCCGCCGGCCACTGCCGACAAGTCAGAAAAATAGTCGGAGAATATAGGAGAGGGGTGAAAGATGAAAAGAAGTAAAATAAGAACGCTTACAAACCATGCAAACACAGTCTTAACTCACTGTCATACCATGCAAACTACAAACATGCAAGAAAGAGTTAGAGACATGCAAAGTAAGGAGGATAAGAAAAAAAAAAGTAGGTAAAGTTAAACAAAAAGTGGTTAGTTTACGCTATGAGCTACATCTACATTCGTGTTAGTCTAATTTTTTTTTTTTTTTTTTTTTTTTATTGCTGGCATCACACGCTGGCATGTCACAAGCTGGCATTCATCGTCAACAGACTCATCCTCGAGCACCACCACCAGAGCTCCTGTTGTTAATTTCTTTTTTAATTTTAAACAACGTTAATATTTTTAAAATGTCTGTCAAGACGGTTCTTAAACACATTAACGCTGTAGAATGAACGACTGACGCGGGAAGATTATTCCATTTATCAATTACTTAAACGTAAAGAAGTTTTTAGCGATATTAGTAATGAAACGTCTGCCCACGCAACTTGAATCCGTTATTGCGAGTATTACTATTATCGAAATGAACAATTTTCAAAATTTACGTTATCGATTTTAACGATTTTTGAAACTTCAATAAGCTCCCCCCTTAATCTCCTAGTTTCGAGTGATACAAGTCTAACACTTTAATCCTATCTTCATAAGGCTTATTGCGCAATGCCGGAATAAGTTTCGTGGCACGACGCTGAACGACGGGACGCTATGTGGAAACAAATATGGGTATCTCGTTCACCAGTCATAACCTCAATGAAATTTCACGAGTTGAACTCCATTGAAGAAGGGCAATATAATTATCTCATTTACATTGATTGTTCCATCAATAATTCGTTAGAATTAATAGCTTCAGTGTGTCTATAATTTAGCATATATATATAATATATATAATATATATATAATATATATATATATATTATATATAATATATATATATATATATATAATATATATATTATATATATAATATATATGATACCCAGACTGTGCATGGAAACAGGAACTCTTCTGGGAAAAATTAAATCCACTATAATCTGAATAACTAATGGTAAATGACAAACACTATAGTTTTTTCTTTTTCATGGTGTTAGCCCGATGTGGGCAACGAGTCACTCGCAGAGAGGCCCAAAAAATATAGCTTCCCTCACCAGCTATTTGCAAAGCAGATAGGATCCAGCTTTGGGACAGGATCTAGGGGTTACAGCTACACCTAGCCTACTATATCCAGAACTCAATATAAGCAAAAGACTCGTTGCATTCGCGTATCATGAAAAAACCTTGGGGAACCATTCTGAGTTCAATTCCATCGTGAAACAGACATGTTATGTGCTTTGAAAAGTGGATGCTCAGTTTTGCCAGTTGAGGTTTAAGTTTCGGTTTTTGTCTAAAAATACAATAGTTACCCCTTTTTCTTTGATGTATTCAATCCGACGCGAATGCAACGAGTCTTGCTTATATTGAGGTTCTGGATATAGTAGGATAGGTGTAGCTGTGACCCCTGGATCCTATCTGCTTTGCAGATAGATAGCTGGTGAGGGAAGCTATATTTTTGGGGCCTCTCTGCGAGTGACCCATTGCCCACGTCTGGCTAACATCCTGAAAAAGAAAAAACTATAGTGTGTGTCATTTACCATTACTTATTTTGACTATAGTGGATTTGATTTTCCCAGAAGAGTTCCTTGTTCCATGCACGGTCTGTGTGTATCATGAGAAAACCTCGGGGGGACCATCCTGAGTTCAATTCTATATATATATATATATATCTCCCTTTGCTTTGTCTGGAGCGATAGGGCGCGTCCCTCTGTGGCGAATGTGGGAATGCACCTTTCTTCTTCTCTGCCTTCGTGAACCATTGGACCCGTTTGGGGACCCGGCTGATCTCTTGCTTCTATTTCTTTTTCTCTTTTCACCCATTCTTTCTGGCTTCTCTCTCCTTTTTGGACCTTGATTTTGACCCGTTCCTAGGCCCTTTGGTGTGGGAGGTGGTTGCCCTGCACCCTTGTCGCTTTTCAACCAAACCCAAGCCCTGTCCCTGCCACCTTTCACCGCGCGTTGGATGAGAGTGGCCTCCTTTCAGGCACGGGGACTGGGTACGGGTGTATCTCCCCTGCGTGACATTTATTGGTGGTGGGACCGAGTGTGCCCACGATTCGCCTTTCCCTTGTTGGAGTCGGTGGTGGTTGGATGCGCGCGGGGGATGAAGTTTTCTTTTTGTTTGCTATGGATGCTTCTCCCCTCGGCTTACGACTACTGCTTCTCATTCTCGGACTACTACCTCTCTCAACACTCGGGTGGTGGGCAACCAGGCCCTCGAGTTCTCTACCACTGGAAGACTGCAACCTGATGGGGTTGACCCCCTTGTGGAAGTGGAACGTTTGCGCTCCCTTTTTCCGTTGCCGACCCCAGTCCGTCCGTCGAATATGCCCTTGGACCTGGACCTACATTCTCTGGAGCAGGGGTCTCGCCCCAGCCCACCTCAGTCGCCTTTGGGCAAGTCAAGTTCCACCCAGGACTTGCCCCCAAAACCCGGCTTCTTGCTCTCCCCATATGCCCCCCTCACCCGCCGTCGGCCCACCTCCCCACGGAGAGAACCCCGCGGCGGACGGGGAAGCCGGCATTCACGGCCATCCTATCGACCGTTGGATATCCCAGTCCACTTCGACCCTACAGCCTCCCTCTCCCTTCCAAGTATTCACAAATTCCTGGTGATCCGGCCTACATCTGGGTCCCTTCCGACCAACTCTAAACGGACGTTCCAGGCGATCCGAACCCACAGCAACTCCAGCCGCTATGATGTACGCCCACAGAGGGATGGCTCCCTCCTCGTAAAATCACGCTCAGCCGCAGAGACAAAAGCCCTACTCTCCGTCACTGAGGTCCTTGGATGCTCGGTGTCCGCTTCCCCACACCCTCGCCTGAACCAGAGTCAGGGCACTATTTACGCCACCCGCCTATTGTCGATCGCAGTGAACGAGCTCCTGGAGGACCTCGCACCCCAGGGAGTCACTAAGATTTATCGCTTCACATCCCGACAGGGAGGCACCTCCTCCCCCACCCCGCGTCTGCTCCTTACGTTCAATACCTTAATCCCTCACGACCGCATTGTATGGGGTATGGGAGCGCGCGTCATGCGAGTTTTCTGTCGGCCCATACATCCCAGACCCGACCCGTTGCTTTAAAAGTTTAAATGCAACAAGTTTGGACACGTTAGTTCCGTTTGTCGGCAGCCGCATCAACTGTGTTCATTGTGGACAAATAGCTCACCCTGACAGGTGCCCCAACACACCCAAATGCTCCAACTGTGAAGGCGCACACCCCTCTTCATCCCGCGAATGCCTTTTCTTCAAGTTCGAGGAGGAGGGCCGAGGCCTGCAGGTAACGGACTTCCTTAGCCCCCGTGAGGCACGAGACAGGGTGCGGAGTCGGGAGGTGAGGCCGGGGGTATCTTACGCCGCTGCTCTCGGCTCTGTCATCTCGGCACGCCGTCCTGGCCTGCCGCCGAAACCCCCCTCGACCACTGCTCCCTATCCCTCCCAAAGGAAATCCTCGCAGGGCCCGACGGTCTCCTGTCCCCCCACCATCCCTCCTCTTCACGCACCTCACCTGCCACAAACCTCCCAAGAGTGCGACCAGGACACCCAGACCCCATCCACCTCAACCTGCCCTCCCAGTACTCTGCTCACGCCCGAATCTACCGCCTGGAGCAAGCCGACGAGGCGGAGACGCCGGAGCGAGTCGCCAGACCCTCCGGCCTTTCAACGTCTCTCTCCCTCTTCCCCTAGAACCAAGAAGACGGCTCGGACCCTCACACCGCCCACTACGTCTACATTGTCCATCTCTCCCCACCGCGGAAGTCCCACCACTACCCCCACAGACTCTGACAATAGTTGCCGAAATCCATGACCCGCCCCCCACGACGAGACCCAATTTGAACAATATCCTCTTCCCCTTCGGATCCAGTGGATGCAGCCTTGGCGCAGCTACACGGTGTGACCGAGGGGAGCTCGGCAGCGCCCATGAGTTTCATGGATCTGCCCTTGCCTCCTGGTGCCATTTTTTCCACCTCTCTACGAGACCACTCTGGTTCACCTCCTTCCACCCCCACAGTACCTGCCCCCCCATCATCCCCGGCCCCCTCCTTGTCAGCCACCCTGAGTACGCCCTCCCTCCCACTCGCCCGGTCCTTCTGGTACCCCCTATCGCCACCTAGGGTCCGCCGTGAGACCCCGGACAGGTGGGGAGGCGCCACTTTGGGAAGTAAAGTGCCCCCTCCTGGCCCGACCACAGAAGCCCGCCAAAACACTTCTGACCCTCTCAGCCCACGACGTTCCTCTGACTGCCGTGATCCACGCCTCCGGTCTCGCTCGGCCGACTCGACCCCGCAACCTCCGCGGGGATCGACTGGCCGACCGATTCCTTCCTTGGTGAATGGTAGATAGTCAGCCATGCTCCTGACCCATCCTTCACCTTCGCGAACTCCAGATCTCCCTTCACACTCCAACCTCCTAGCACCTACACCTTTACCCATCCCCCTTCATCAACTAATGGATCCCCCGAAAACCACAATAGTACACTGGAATTGCAGAGGAATATTCGCGAACTATGAAGGCCTTAACTCCTTGATTGCCACTTCCCGTCCGGTGTGTGTCTGTCTCCAGGATCTAATCCTGGGGACCAGGCCCATGCCCTGCCCTACTGGATATTCCTGCATCGCCACCCCGCCTCCTACCTGCACTCGAAGGGGGGGGCTGCCATTCTCATACACCACGCAGTCCCCTTCCACAATCTCTCTATCCGGTCCCCGCTACAGGTGATTGCCGCCCGGCTTTCCCTGGATAGACAGTACTCCGTCTGCTCAATCTACCTCCCTCCCCACGCTCAAGTCTCCCGCGATGACCTGGTGGAAGTCGTACAACAACTCCCCAGGCCCTTTCTACTACTGGGCCATTTCAATAGTCGCCACCCCTTGTGGGGCGACACACACACTCCACCTATATGGCCCCAACCCTGATTACTGTCATGACCGAGCTCTTCTTCGAGTGCCTCAATGATGGCTCTCGTACATTCTACCATGCCACCACCTGCACTCCATCCTGTATAGACCTGTCCCTCGTTTCGACTGATGCCCTCCTAGATTTCACATGGTAAGTCCTCCAAGAGGACTATGGAAGTGACCATTTCCCCATTCAACTCACGCTCAATCGGCCCGACCAGACTGTTCGGGTACCGGTACCTCCCGACCCCTCCCCTTCTCCGACTTCTTCCCGACTCTCCGCTCCCACTTCCGCTCCATATGGCAGCGGGAATGGGACCAGGCCACACAAAATAAACTCCACATGATCAAGCAACAAATAGGATACTGGGCCTCCTCATTCCACCGGTCCCGCCATAAAGAAGTAATTCTAGCCCGTCTCCGCCTAGGCCACACCCGCATCACCCACGGACACCTTATGGCGAAATCGCCAGCCCCGCTTTGCCCTACCTGCCATGCCCATATCACTGTCATACACCTCCAGGTGGAATGCCCAAACTCGTCCGCTCTTCGTCGCGGGTGTTTCCCTCTCGGCCAAAATCCCATACCCGACCGTCTAAGATCCATACTCGCCGAAGGCCCCCACTTTTCAACAGAAGCGATTTTCTTCTTCCTCACTCACTCCCATCCGCCCCATCGCATCTAAGACCCATACCCCTCCTACCCACTATCGAGCATCTGACCCTTACTACCCCCCCCCCCCCGAGTCTACCACCCCCAACACAGTAACACCACCCACCCACTGCCTCGCCGAGATATGTACCTCTTTCTATAGGTACGAATCGGCGGTAAATTAGAGAAAGAAAAAAAATATATATATATATACCTTGAGTAATAAGGTTCAAACCTATGTACTACTTAGATTAAATCATTGTTTCATGTATTTCTGAATAATTATATATAACTTTGACAGTATGTAAGGAAGTGTATTATACAAAATTGATCATTAATTTTCTCCTCACAGCTTTCAAAACTTATTGAAAATTTGAGTGAAAAATTAGTAGTTAAAGGCAAAGAAATAAATGAATTCCGTGAAAAACATGGTATTCGCATAAAGGGCCAGGATGATTCTCAGGACAAGACTCAAACCACTTCTCAAAGTACCAAAGATACTTCAACGGGTATCCTCGTTTCTAATAAGTCCTAGTTAATATATTTTTCACATTAAGGAAGTTGAATTTATTAATACTTTTGTTTCTGGCATCCTAATTCAGAACTCTTTTTTAGATTATTAATTTTTTTATTCGTGTTACGTGTCGGACTTTGTTGATACGTAATATGAACATTCTGATGTAAATGATAATGGTGTACTGTATATAAAGTAACTAGTCTTTGTATTAAAAGTTTAAAAACACTATGACATATTACGAAGCTGGGGGGGGGGGAAGTAAACCAACCCTACGCATTTCTCAAATCAGGCTTAATTCAACTGAAAACTTATGAATTCATTTGTTTATAAATTGCTTTGTAACTTGGGATGCGAGAAGATTTTCATAATTTGGAACTTGTAGGAACGCGCACGTAACATTATTTTCCAAATTACGTGATGCGACTTAAGTGGTAACATTTTGCAAACTTTTGTAATCCTCTGTTAATCATCATCTATTACAGCCAAAGTAACGGAAGTCGTCATAACAGCTTTTTTTTAATGACTAATTTTCCACCTGTAGTAAAATATAACATTCACTAAATAAAATCAGTCTTTATTTTATACTTTATAAAAAATATTATTATTGTTTTAACTGATCTCATTTTGTCAGTTATTAAATGAAATTGAATGTGGTTTAACAATTTTTAAATGTTTTATTTTAACAATTTCGCGTTGTTAAGAAATTTACGCGTTTATGAAGTTAAATTGTGATAACCGAAATTAAGTGTTAGTAAACTATTCAGTTTCATGTTTTTACATCGGTAAATGATGCTGTAATGGCAATAGGTTAATAATGGTAATTATTTAGCGTTAGAGAGTCCTGCAACTTCGTATTTCGGTGAATAATAATTATAACATGGTAAACCTACGTACTAATTTCATAATTAATTGGAAGGCATTTGTAGTTCATTTTGTCCAAAATTAGTAACATTTTGAAACTTTAGCAAATTAATGTAGAGGCAGACAAAACGTTGTTATTGGAATTAGTGAATAATTTAAATAATAAAAACAGAAATTACAATGTACTAATTGGGATAATATTAAATATAGTAAACCACTGATTCTACGAGCAATTATTTTACGCTGTCTTGTTCTACGCGGGGAAAAATTTAAACCATTAAAGTATTCTAAACGATAACATTTCAAATGTAGGCCATTTGGCAGAGAGTATGAAATTCAACTGTGCTCATAGTACGACCAGTCGAAAAATAGTTTTGATTCCGCTAGCCAATGAAAACAAAGATGAAGGTGTATGGAGTATTTGACGCCATCATCCGGAGCTGAGGGATATGACGACGACGTAGCAACGCCTCCAGCCGAGATGACTTTAGTGACCACAATTTCGAATGAGCATCGGAGGTTATCCTTCGCACGAAGAAAACTCCGTGAAGTTTATCCTAAAGACATCGAGTCTCCGTCTCCAGAAGAAAATCACAAACTACTTCAGTCTAGTTTAGTTTAATAAAAGTTTTTGTTTTTTATTCAGATGTACAGCACTTGCGATAAAAAGGAAGGAATTTTTTATTTTATTTTATCTACAAAATTCATCGTTTTGAAACGTACCTATTTTTTTCCAAAGAATGTTAACAAATAACAAAATCTAAGCGGTCCAAATTTGCGTGGAATCTCCAAGAACGTATCCCCAGGTAGAATTGGTCATCTGCTGTAGTTGTCAGGTTCATCTAATCTTATTTGCATAAATTACGAAATGCTGCATCTTCACTACTGAGGACGAGGAAAATGAACTTTATCTCTTACCTTGAAGGTTATCTTGCCACTAAGACTTTGAATTTATCTCGTAAGAATTGGTTCGGAAGAAGCAAAGTAAAGGAAACACCATTTCAAGTGGGTAATTTGTCATTAAAGTTAACCGAAATAAAATTTACCAGGGAGGCTAAAGGAACAGATTTTGCTAGTGATGAAAATATTACGAACAAAGTGTGTCCATGTAAAGCAGGGGACGTTTGCGTGACTAACATCAGAGTTGAGCTCTCGGAAAATCGGTGATCACCTCTAAATCGTATCTAAAACCATAACTAGGTCTGTTTCGTTTTTCTTATTGCTAGTTCATTTTCCTGAAGTTGAGTTATGCGACTGGTAGACCTAAATGATTTTCTGGCAAAATACATTATTATTAGTTAATAATAATGATAAACTTTATTGGCAAGATATAAACCCCTTAAAATAAATTATTCCTAACCAATAAAAATATATTTAAAAATGATTTATTTGTAAAACTACCTTTTCAACTACAACTGTACATAATTGTTTCGGCATGTTTGATTCCGTACCATGTATAATTCGTGGGGAAAGGTTGCACCCATAAATTACATAACACAATATTAGACAAAATACGAGCAGCTTTTCATGGATAGTTTAAACATGAATAACGAAGAGAGGGTTTATAAAAAAAAATTTTACTCGCGTCATGGGGAAAAAAACCGGTAAGAAAGTATTTCAGTCTTATTCCAGCGCATTAATTTTAAGTAAATGGTAAATTCATTGAACAAAAAGCCTCTAAATTTATTAGTTTTTAGCTTGTTGAATTATAACTTTGCTCTTGGAAAGTTTGCAGTTTTTGTTTTTATATTACCAATTTCTTGAGCTGAGACTGACAAAAAAATGTTTAGACCTCTCCGATCAAAGGTGGTGGGGAAAAAAAAAAAAAAAAAAAAAAATTATATATATATATGGGAATGAACTCAGAATGGTTCCCTGAGTTTTTTATGATACACACAGACCGTGCGTGGAACAAGGAACTCTTCTGGGATAATTAAATCCACTATAGTCCGAATAAGTAATGGTAAATGACAAATACCATAGTTTTTCTTTTTCATGATGCAAGCCCGACGTGGGCAACGGGTCTCTCGCAAAGAGGTCCCATAAATATAGCTTCCCTCACCAGCTATCTGCAAAGTCCCAAAGCTGGATCCTGTCTGCTTTGCAGATAGCTGGTGAGGGAAGCTATATTTATGGGACCTCTTTGCGAGAGACCCGTTGCCCACGTCGGGCTTGCATATGAAAAAGAAAAACTATGGTATTTGTCATTTACCATTACTTATTCGGACTATAGTGGATTTAATTATCCCAGAAGAGTTCCTTGTTCCATGCACGGTCTGTGTGTATCATATATATATATATATATATATATATGTTGTGGTCTCCTTTATTTTTTGACAGCCTAGAAGCACTACTACACAGGGAGTATGAAGCGTCACAGGTATGGAATTCAGCCATGTGTGGGAGTGCTGGGCCACCAGGATGTCGGTATGAATGAATGTGTAATACTTTAGTTTCTACCTTTACTTTTCTTCCTTACTTTCTGTACTTTATATCTGAACATATCTGCCTTCTCACACCTACTCATTTGGGAAATATTTTTTTATGTATGTTCCTTAAAGAACGAGAAAATCTAGTCAGAAGTTAATACAAATAATAGAATCAGAGGTGCAAGTATAGAGATCTTTAGTGAGACGTGGTTTGAAAATGAATGGCTATCGTGAAACCTCTCTTGCGTGGAGGGATTAAGGCCAAGAGATTAATATGAAAACGAGAAGTTTATTGGCAGAAAAAAGTAACTTACAAAATACATTTAGTGATGGTACTTTTCCTTCCTGCTGGAAGTTCGCCTTCATTTCAACCTGTTCCAAAGAAGGGTGACCACTCAACCCTCCAACTATCGTCCAATTGTTTTGAGTTCTTTCCTTTCTAGGGTTTTGTATTCTATCCTTAATAGGAAGATTCCTAAAAACCTCTTCTCACAAGCTTCTTTCAGATCGTCAGTATTGGTTCCGCAAGGAATGCTCACCTGGCTTTAATATTGCATATATATCTGACTTGATTATCTTCCTTTCGGAATTTCGGTGAAACTTTTGGTATTGTGCAAGACAATCAAAAGCTTTTGATAGTCTGGCATAAATTCTTAATTTCGAAACTGCCCTCCTTCGGTTTCTATCCTTTTGTGTGCCTTCATTTTTGATTTCCTTTGCCGATCGATAGTTGCGGTTGTAGATGGCCACTGTTCTTCTCCTAAAGCTATTAATAGTGGTGTTCCTTAGGGCTCTATCCTGTCACCAACTCTCTCCCTTTTATTTATCAGTCATCTATTGAGTCGTTTTTCCTGCCGTAATCACTCCTTTGCTGATGATCCTACTCTTCACTTCACAAAGCGTCCCTTTCAACAGTCACCATACTTCGCTGATCTTTCTACTATATTTAATTAGGGTAGAGAAAACCTTGTGGCTTTCAATGCCTCAAAAACCCAGTTCCTTCATCTGTCTGTTCGTCCCAATCTTCCACACGACTATCCCCTTACCTTCAACAATACAGAATTCACTCCTTCCTATTTTCTTAACATTATTGGCGTTTCCTTTTCTCGTCATCTTACCTGGAAAGATCACATATACTCTCTTTCTAAAACAGTTTCTAAGAGGTTAGATGTGCTCTACCGACTCCGCAGTTTCTTCACCCCGAACTCAGTTGGTGTCTCTGCGCAGGTGTCTTGTCTGCACTTGTATGGAATATCGCTATTTAACGGACACTGCTCTTTTGAGTTCTCTCAGTGCATGCCTCCTCCTTTAAGGAGAGCATGCAGTACCAGACTTTCCACACATTGTCATTCCTTTTCTGTGCAACTCGTAAACGCAAGGGTTAATCGGCATTTTCAATCTCCCATCTACTCAACCAGTCAACTCTGGAACAATCTTCCTCAATCCATCTTTCCTCCTGTCTATGGTCTCCAGTGTTTTAAACGAAGAATGTCTTGGCATCTGAAAACCTTGGACCTTGATTTTGGGTCTCTTCCTCTACCGGGAGAGAGGGCGTTTTTTGCGAGCATTCGCCCGTGGCCCTTCTTTCCTACATGAAACAAAGTATGCCCACAACCATAAAGACTGAACCAAGCAGTGGCGGCTCGTCGGTAGGCACTACGGAACTGCAGTACCCCTAAATTTTTTATTTACAATTGAAATAATCAAGAACAATATAAGGATGAGCTCACTGAATAACTTTTTCAATAACTTTTCAAACTTTTATTCATTGCTCAATGCTCATCCTTTTATTTCAGTAATTATTTCAACCCATTCTTAGAGAGAGCACCCCTAGAATTTTTAGTCACGAGCCGCCACTGGAACCAAGAGCGATAGAATCTTCCCCTTTGGACCACTGCGCTTAAATCTGAAATCTTTTAGCCGAAAAGGAATCACTGTTTTAGGAGAAGAGTCGAAGAAGAATATAGTGATATCCGCCTAAAACCAATTATGAAGTATGAAGGTAGGTTCATTCACGTTTGGGGTTGCAAATCGGTAAACAGGGTGGGAGATGTGGTGAGAATCGATGGAAGAATGGACGTAACAAGGTACAAGCAGATACTAAAACATCATGGAATTCCTTCTGAAATACGGCTGATAAGAGAGGGGTTTATTTTATAGCATGATAATGATCCTGAACATACGTCCAAGGCAGTCAAACTGTACTTACAACTAAAAAACAATATAAGGGTGCCGGATTATTATGGAGTGGCCTCCACGAAGTTTCGACCTCAGTATTACTGAATCAGGATATTTGGACAAAATCAAAAGCAACCGACAGTTACAGACTAAATTTGGAATGAACTTCCTGATGCGTGCAATAAATAACTCGGAGAACTTTTTACAAAAATTGCACGTTTTTCGTGACGCATGTAAGCGTTTCGAAAGAGAAAGGTCTCACGAAATATAAATATCATTGAGAGAGAGAGAGATAGAGATATAATATATATATATATATATATATATATATATATATATACGTACGAGAGGAATATTTACTTTCAAAACGTTCTCTCCTCTGAATTCCAAAAACCAGTGAACTTTAGAAAAGCAAAAACTAAAAAACACCAAAATCTTTTCACACACACACACATACATACATACACACACACACACACATATATATACACGGTGAACCAAAAGTAGGTGGACAGTAGGTTGAATACGGTTTGTGTTATATTATATTATAACTATGGTGTTCATTATAACTATGGTGTTTGGTTATATTATATTAAATATTATAACTAAATTTATTTAAATTTTATTTTGTATTATAGTATACAAAAAAATTAAATATGTATTCTCAAAACAAACGTTATCATTTACTGTCCACCTACATTTGGTTCACCCTATATATATATATATTATATATAAGCAAGCACATGGACACTGATACATTTTACATGTGCAAATATTCCCCACCAGGCGGAATTTCTGACTTGGAGTCGTGATTCCTGACCATTAGGCTACAACAGAATAAAAGTTAATATAATTTGCCGCATATTTCATCCCCCGAAGGAAATACTAGCGCTTTCCCACACAGAAAGGTTTTTACGTGTCAACCCCCTGCACTTGAGCCAATGGACACCATTTAATTCAAATCTATCCGGCTAACACGAGGGTACGATATAGATGGATGTGAGAGCATGAATTCGCACACTTTTTGCATATCTGGTCCATTCAAGGCAATCTACGCCATTGGATATGGAAAGTGGAAGTCATTTGAATGCGATTCTTGAAAGTGATGATTAAAATATAATTTTGTACTGAGATTTGCTAATTATTCCTTCCATACATAATTTACATTCCTACCTAATTAAGCTTAATTATTATTATTATTATAATATATATATTATATAATTTTTTTCTTGTTTTTCAAGTTTTCATAAATGAAAATTTGACAGAAAAACAGTGCGGTCAGAATACTTTGACCCCGATTAACACTTCATGGACGGCTCTTCTGAAGGTTATAACTTTGTTTCAGAAGAAACTACACCACACGCACTTTACATCAAAGAATAGACGCGTCGCGAGTAATTTGATGAAAACATCGAGCAAATTCGTTCACTGTAAAATAATTTAGAGCAAAGTTTGACTTACTTGACTTGACTTATGTCCCATCCGGCTTAGAAGCCGGGTCGGGTCCCCCAGATAGCGTCTTCGCTTCAGGTTCTTCTTCTTTGTCACCTCCCTCCTGTGGACCAGGAAGGAAAGGTGCGTTGGTTCGCCCGTACGCGGTATGCACCATTATCATAGGGTTTCTTGGCAAATAAAGCAGCCGGTCTGCAATCCCTCTGCTGCTTGTTTGGTCCGCGGCTCCTTATTCTGTATATTCGGAACAGCCCTAGAACCTTCGGGTTCCCTCATTCGCCAACCGATGGACGCGCCTGGTAGGAGTGCTCTTTTCCCCCAGGAGAGCAAAGTTTATGTGACCAAAATGTTGTTCAGCTGAGTAAGTCGTCCGTCCGAGTGAGGCTGGCCGGAGCTTATTCGTCAAGAGTTCTAAGCTCTAAGTTGTTCGTGGTAAAAAATAATAAATAATTTTGGGCATCTAGTTAGACCACACTTGTACAAAACTGTCTACTCTTTTGTGAAATCGAGGAAAAGCAATTCAGTTCATAAATTTACAAAAATACCACAACCATAAAAGTTTTGAGCTTCACATTCAAAACCAGTGAGACCAAATTTGTGTAACTGCGCTTAAAATGTAAGTTGTTTGTGAGCTCAAAGTAAATGTTAAATTCTCACTAATTTATAAACTTCTGCTCAAAAACTGGATGAGCGCTAATTTTGTGTAAAATTTGTGTTTAAAACAAATGCGTCCTGCAAAAAGAAAAAATTTTTCATGTCATCCATCCATCGTGTTCTGCCTATCAGGCAGGCCCAACTCGTGCGTTCCGCCAAAGTGTTCTATCCTGAGCTATCCTTTTCATCTCATGGTAGTTCCTGCCTGCCTTCAAATCATCCAGCATTGCTTTCCTTTTCCTTCCACTCGGCCTTCTACCTTCATATCTACCTTCTATCACCTCCTTCAACAATCCTTCTCCTCTCAACACATGTCCGATCCATTTCTTCTATCTTTCTCTTATCACCTTAATGAGTCTTCTTTCCTCCCTCACCTGTTGCAGTACTTCCTCATTACTTTGGTGTTCCT
The DNA here is from genome assembly GCA_023014485.1 of Bathynomus jamesi. NCBI lineage: Eukaryota > Metazoa > Arthropoda > Malacostraca > Isopoda > Cirolanidae > Bathynomus > Bathynomus jamesi. The sequence goes on from JAJOZX010000103.1 coordinate 831,303, forward strand.
TCCAGCTTATCTTTAGCATTCTTCTCCAAATCCACATTTCAAAACTTTCCAGTACAGTAGCTTCTTTTTAGTTGTTTTCAGTGTCCATGTTTCTGCACCATACAGTACTGCACTCCATATCAAGCTTTTTACTACCTTTTCTTCAGTTTCAAGTTGAGTTCACCTGTAAGTAGTCTTTTCTGTCTCTCAAAAGCTACCTTACACATACCAATCTTACTTCCTTATTGCAGTCTCCATTGTTGGTTAATAAACTTCCAAGATATTTAAACTGCTCAGCTTCTTTTAAGTTCATTTGTGCTCCTTTCCTTCTTGCAATTTTCATTACCTTTGTCTTGGTCTCATTAATTCTTATTCCGAATTCTTTCGCCGCTGTTGTCAAGCTAGTGACCATTCTTTGCAGTTCTTCCTCAGTACTACAAACCTTACAGATTTGATCAATTTACCTCCCACTCTGATTCCCTCTTCCAGATCTGAGAGTGCTTCTATTATCATTGCTTCCGCATAGATGTTAAATAATAATAATAAACTTAAAAAGAACAGGATGACAGTAGCACACAAAAAACATTTAGCGTTAAAAATTCAGTTGAATAAAACCAAAAAACATTTGGCCTTAAAAATGAATAAAAAAAACAAAAAATATTTAGCGTCAGCTCTGATATATATATATATATATATATATATATATATATATATATATATATATATATAAGAATATACATACTGAAACCAATGCGAAAGAGAATATATATACAAAACTCAGTACGTGATAACGTCTCATGTCCAAGTGGGCAAAGCTGGGCACAAACCGTTAATCCGTTAATCGTTAATTAACGAAGTTAACTTTTTCGTTAACGATTTAACTTTTAAGTTAACTTTGAAAATCATTATCGGACTAATTAACTTCCGTTACATTTAACTTCCGTTAACTCAAGTCCGTTAACCCAAAAAATTCATAAATAAACAAGATCCAGGGGGAGGAACAAGCCTACCTTGGGACTCTGCTGCCAACAGTTGCTGCGACAATCTTCAGGCTTAAGGACTTGAAGTCCAAGGGCCTCGTCTACTGCAGCGCCTTGGTCGACGCACTTTTGGCAGGCATCGACAAAAGGTTTGGGCCCCTCCTGGAGGATGACGAATGCCAGCTGGCTGCTGCCTTCCATCCCAGGTTTCGCCTCATCTGGTTGGACAAGTATGACAACACCAAGGTCGCCAGGGTGAGGAAAAGCATGGAGGGTACAGTCGAGGAGGCCATGAAGCAGCAGTCCAACGAAGTGGGCAGCAACAGTGGAGGCAGCAACGAGGAGGAGGATGACTTCTTCAGTGCTGTCATCCAGACAAAAGAGAGCAGCAGAAGCCACAGGTCACTCAAGGGCAAAGCCCTGAACTTGGTCAAGACCTGGCTGGAGACCAACTCCAAGGACTTGCTGACAGATGCTGCCTTCTTGGGTGAGCAAGTGTTGGTGGACTTGTTCATCAAGTTCAACACAGCCATCCCCTCCAGTGCTGCAGTGGAGCGTTTGTTCTCTATGGGCAAGGACATCCTGAGGGCCAAGAGATCATCCCTGTCTGATGAAAACTTTGATATGCTAATTTTCATGAAGGGCAACATGCATCTCATGGACAAAATGGAGAACGAGAAGAAGAGGGAAAATTAAATTATATATATATTGTGTTTTTCATTTTTTTTATAATAAAAGTTAACGTTAACGGTTTATCGTTAACTTCCGTTACATATTTAACGAATTAACGGATTAACGGTTAACGAAGTTAACTTTCTGGTTAACGGATTAGCGGTTAACGAAGTTAACTTTTTGGTTAACGGTGCCCACCACTGCAAGTGGGTAATGCAGCGGCTCACAAAACTCAAATCTTCAGTGATATTGGTTCGAATCTTACCGAGGTAAGGCAAATTTATTTCTAATGTACAGTATTTAATCTTGAAACTTAAGATGCTATTAGTGTGTTGTTCCTGATTAACATAAAATTGATATACATGCAATTACACTAAGTTAATGAAAATAAACTGAAACGGTATTTAACTGACATTTCCTCCAGTAGATGGCGCCACCCACTTCGACTAAATTATTTTCAAGGAATAAGTTCCTGAGAAGTATTTCATCAAGCATCGAAGTTTGTTGAAAATACTAGGGCACTTGTTCGATGAAAGAATTTCCCACATCTTGATGAAAATTCTAGTCCCAGTGTAAATATTTTTTGTTTTTTAACTTTGAATTTTTAACGCCAAATTTTCTTTTGTTATTCCTGTCCTGTTCTTCTTAAGTTTTATTATTTTGCACACACAAAAAAATAGATCTTTTCCGTTTCATGTACTGTTTCCGATTTTGTTGAAAATAAGATATTTAATGTAGATTTTTACGCTGATTTCAAAAACGTGAGAGGATAAAGAGAAAGGGGTTCGCAAGCTTTGTACTGCATTGATATACGTGAAAATTAACAAAAATAAACTTGCACAATACGTTCAAAGTAACTAGTGAAAGACCGGCTTTTAATGGGAAAGTATTCAGTCAAGCGACCGGCTAACAAGTAGGAACGAGTGGAAAGTGGAACCAGTCGTCGAAGGTCATCTTTCACTTTTGCTTTCCCATGTTCGGGTAAGTTACCAACTACACTGAACACTCTTCTGCCTTAAAAAGATTAGTTATGCAAGCCTAAATATTTTTCTCATTTCTCAAATGGGAAAGAAAGGCCCATTAATTTTTTTTCTTTGAACATATCCTGCCCGATGCGAAAAGTACTGTAATACACCTATCAATACATGAACCTTAAAACTTAAAGGTTTAATAATTCACCTTGAACTATCCCTTTTGAAAACTAGTATATGTCAGGTGATCTGCTATTTTACGAACTATTTTAGATCATTGAAAGGAAAGATGTAATTCTACAACTGGAGTTATAAGAACCCAACGTTTGGGGACCATGGTGACGTCATATTTATAAACCTTCAAAGAAACTCTCAAAACGTCAAAATTTGCAAACAAAGATTTTTCCCTCCACAAGGGGTTTATAACAGGTATAATAAATCTTCCTTTGACACTCCTCCACCTGACATTTCTCTAAGCCGAATCATTATATATATACAGGATTACAAGCTACATTCTAAGAGTAAAAAGCAATAATAATAATCTGACAATAATTTATTAATATTATCATCATTTGCGCAGGAAAAACACACCAAGTAAAAATATATATTTTTGTATTTAAAATTAGAAAAATTGCGATAAAATATGCAAGCAAATATTGATTTAGTAAAAGCACTTTTACTACATATAAAAAGAGGTACATTATAATGATTGCATATTACTTTAATTTTATATATGGCGTCAATCGAAATTACTTTTTTCAAGAATACCAGAGAAATTTCAAAAGGTGAAGAAAAATGTGCTTGATTATATATATATATATATATATTAGTTTTTCATCTGGTACTTTCCCTTCTTGCTGGAAGTTCGCTTTCATTCAGCCTGTCCCAAAGAAGGGTGACCGCTCCCAACCCTCCAACTATCGTTCAATTTGCTTTGCTATCATGCCTTTCTAAAATTTTAATAGTAAGATTCTTAAACACCTCTCTACTCATAATCTTCTTACAGGTCGTCAGTATGTATTTGGCAAAGGATGCGCTACTGACAATCTTCTTGCATATCTCTCTGACTTTTGATCATCCTCCTTTCGAGATTTCGTGAAACTTTTGGTATTGCGCTAGACATATCAAAAGCTTTTGATAGATTCTGGCACAAATCCTTAATTTTGAAACTGTCCTAGGCCTCCGGTTTCTATCTTTCTTATCTGTGCCTTCACCTCTGATTTCATTTCTGGCCGATTTATAGTTGCGGTTGTAGATGGCCACTGTTCTTCTCCTAAAGCTATTAATAGTGGTGTTCCTCAGGGCTCTGTCCTATTACCTACTCTCTTCCTTTTATTTATCAGTGATCTTTTAAGTAGCACTTCCTCTCTTATCCATTCCTATGCCAATGATTCTACTCTTCACTTTTCCACCTGCTTCACAAAGCATCCCCATCAACAGTCACTCTATGCATCGTGTGGAACGGCTGTGGTGCACCTGACCTCTGATCTTCTTACTATCTTTGACTGGAATAGTGAAAACCAGTTCCTTCATCTGTCTACTCGTCACAATCTTCCACACGACTATTCCCTTCCATCAACAATACAGAACTCTGTCCTTCTTCTTCTCTTAATATTTTTGGTGTTTCCTTTTCTGGTGATCTGGAAAGATCACATATATTGTCTTTCTAAAACAGTTTCTAAGAAGTTAGGTGTAGTGTGTCCAGGTTTTTTCACCCCCAACTCAGTTGGTGTACTCTGTCCGACCCTCTACGTGGAATGGCTCAATCCACACAGCTCTACTTGACTGTGTGGAATCAAAGGCTTTTCGCCTGATCAATTCCTCATCTTTTACTAACTGTTTTCAAGCCCTCTCCATTTGTCGCATAAAGAAACAATTAAGATGTTTTTCATGCACAAACCTTCGACCATTACAAAATGTATTTAAAAAGAGAGACCAGTAAACTTACAGTAAAAGACAGACAGACAGCTCTTTCTCTCTCTCTCTCTCTCTCTCTCTCTATATATATATATATATATGCAGTAAAATCACAGAATAACACGTGATCTTATTAATAAGCAAACAACCACAGGGAAAAGGAAAAAGAAACGAAATTCGAACGCTTTCGTGATATATTCACATCTTCAGGGACAAGAAAGAATCTATTCTTTCTTGTCCCTGAAGATGTGAATATATCACGAAAGCGTTCGGATTTCATGTTTCTTTTTCCTTTTCCCTGTGGTTGTTTGCTTATATATATATATATATATATACACAGAGTCATGCAAGAAGTAAATAGACACCCTTAATTTTATGGTAAAATGTATGCATCCAAATTTTTTTGCCATTATTATGACTAATATTCGTTTCCTTTTTTTAGATTGTAATATACCCATCCTAGAACATGCCTCGAACACAAGATATAGCTGCACGTCCATAATAACCAAGCTGATGAAGATAGTTTACTGCTGTTCTTGGGCTAATTTTGAGTTTTTCTGCCACTTCTGAAGCTTTTAAATGAGGGTTGTTCTCAACAGATCTTCGAACAAAACGAAGACATCTGTCAGAAGGCCCAGGTCGACCAGGTCGTGATTCAATTGATGCTTTGCCCTTTTCTTTAAATTGGACTATTATTCTGTTAACAGTAGAAAGGGGTATTCCGAGATTCCTAGCTATTTGTCGCTGGGACAGTCCACCCTCAGATTGACCAACAATCCGTCCTCGTTGAAAGTCAGAAATTTCTTTGGAATCTTGTGTTCGAGGCATGTTCTAGGATGGGTATATTACAATCTAAAAAAAGGAAACTAATATTAGTCATAATAATGGCAAAAAAATTTGGATGCATACATTTTACCATAAAATTAAGGGTGTCTATTTACTTCTTGCATGTCTCTGTATATATACACTCGTATATATGTATAATAATAATAATAATAATAATTATATTTTATTCGTCTCGACTATTTAGAGAGAAAATTTCGGACAGAAAACAGTGGCTAAAAATATGTGGTTGAAGAGGCAATTAACAAAATCATTTGAAGTTTAAATTTAGTGGAAAAAGCAAGTTTTTTTTCACTGAAATAATAATAATAATAATAATAATAATAATTAGATGTATTCTTTTTTCTAAACGATAGGTGGATATGTATAACATTATGTATTGTGATAGACATTTAATAGTTAATATACTGAGAGGGATACTGGAGGGTATGAGAGCCCTAACTATAATGTAAACAAAAGGTAATGTTATTCTATTTCTTTTTACCCCCCCGAGTCTTTTTCACATTATTTTTTTTTAAACTCTACATTATAAATTTTATTAATAATATAAATAATAATTACCTATAATTCGACTAAACTACAAGGTAGGCAAAAAGTCTGGGCACCCCTTCAAAATAAGATGGCGTACACGAAAGAAACAATTTGTTGCATATTGACATCTAATTTAATTTTTAATTTAACAAAAAATTACTAAAATGCGAAAAATTAGATAAGTAAATACGAGATATATAAATATTAGATACGTAAATATTTTGAGGGGCCCCCAGACTTTTTGCCCTCCCTGTAGACTTAGTTAAAATTGAATGGGGACGACTTCAATTATTAAAATAGGATCTTCAATGGCAAGATTTAATGAAAGGAAGCCAGGGATGTGGGGGTTAAACTCCAACGATATGAACTCGGATGAAAAATTAAATAACTATATTTTGAACATACTGTAGAGGTCTGTAGAAAGGGAAGGCTTAAGATTGCAAATACTCGTAGTTTTTGGTCCGGTTTGCGTAGAGCAAGCCTGAATATGCCTGTGAATAAAAGCAGGTATATTTGTGTCGTCTTGAGTAGGAAATACAAGCTAATGGTGCATCTTGCTTCTGAAGAATCATGCACCAGGATCGATAATAAGTGGCAGTGTCTGCGGTACAAACTAACGACAGTAGCATAAACAATAGATACGTATTTGGATAGGCTTTGAATTATGATAACACAGAGCATGATCGCTTTTAGTGAAAGCTTCGTCAGCGCATTGACTCCCTATTTACTTGGTTATGCTGCTGCGAGCTTCTCATACCCTGAAGTGGGCGTATGGGGTGGGGGGTGGGAAGTGGGAATGGTACTCTGTGTAACATATGAAATTTTTCATCTAATTCCCCTTAAGCTGTGATTACTATCGTCTGGCATCACTGATCCTCCCATTTCTCTTACTTCTGAGCTTGGCTATATCGTCATTCGGACAATTCAGACAGTTTACAGATGTTCATGTACACTGTAAGCTGATGCAAAATTCATTTCCACTGAGAAATGAAATCACTCGGTAATTATTACAAATAATACTGTATTAGTTCCAAGGACCATAATGATAAAAGTAGCATATTTTTATTAACAAAAAAAGTAATTCCATACAAATATGAAATTTTGAAAAATTAGAAATAACTTCTGAAAAATGAGTGACTTCGGCATTCTGGTAAAGTCAACAAAACCACCGTGAACACTGATCGAGTGAAATTTAGTTTTTAAAAAAGGAACAGAAAGTCCGTGAACCAAGTTTTTAGAACTTCTGTTTTTCGTTCCAGGAGTAGTATGAACAGGATATATAGACGTACTGTAATTCTTTGCCTTTTTAATCATGCTATTTTTATGAAAATCATTAATCAAGGTGATTTTATACGTTAATATTCCAATATTTATGAGCATTTGGTAATTGTATAAACAATTTAACTGAATTTTTAAATTTTAAGCTTCACTTTAAATATGCGATTTTATAATAAGAGAGAACTGTCGTAAAAAGTTACATTTCGTTCCCGTGGTGTAAAGCTTACACTAAAGTAGGCCTATTCTTGTCCTTGAAGAATGTGTGCCGATTCTGTACTCAAACTATACGCCTGCGTGTGACGATCGTAAATTTGAAATTTAATTAAACAAAGAATAATGAATATCACCAAAATAACTCTTATTGTTGTTAATTATCACGTCTTGCAATTTATTTTCCACACTAATGGAAGAAAACTAGAAAGGGCAGTCCTCCAGTGACTCCGCGCGATACGATCATACGAGTGACGCGAAAGACTTCATGTAATCTCGTAACGAACTCTTAATACAAAAGAGAATCAAGCAAAAGAATTGAAATTAAAAGCACGAACTTCAAAGTTCATTTAATATTTTTTTTAACAAAAAGAAATTATGCCTAAAGAGAGAAAAGTGAGAATATAAAAAAGACTTAAGAATGGCAGAAGGGCATCATCGAAAGGCAGTGAGAAAATAAAATACATGATCAAAATCTCGATACCGAGAACAGAGACAAAATTTGCATTAGTTACAAAAAATATTAATAATAATAATTAATAATAATTCAGTAATTTCTTCACTCTTAATAAAAATCTTATATTATTTGACATTTCCATTTACTGTAAAAAGATTATTGCGTTCTTACTCTTGTTGTCTTTATTGTTTATTATTGCTGTTACTGTTGTCGCTGCTCCTAGTTGGCGATGCTGCTGTAAATTTTGCTGTTGAAAAGAAATCCAAATGAACTTAAACTAATATAAATTACTTACACGTCCAAAACTTTCCTACTTCTTATATGAATTTCTACTCCTGCAGGTATAAGGTTTTAATATTCAATAAATTAATAGTATAAAATTAGCCTTCGACATTAATCATTTTTGAAAAATTTTTATAATTTTTTCTTCATCTGCTAGACGCCATTTAAGTTGGTAATGCTTGTCAAGATAACAAATAAATCAATTTACAAAATTTATACTAAAATTTACTTTAGAAAGTGCTTTTATATCATTTGTTCAGTAATAATAAAGCAGTTATTGCTTGATATATATATATATATTCGAGAGAGAGAGAATTTGGTTTAAGTACAGCAGAAAAACTATTATTTATAATGAAGTTTTGTAAAGATAGCCATGAATCACCTACCATAAAATAAATAACATTTATAGATGAGGCGCACGCGCACACACACACAAACACACGCGCCTATATATATATATTGCTTTTTTCTGCCAGAACACATCGGTGCGGCGTATCCATACCTCGTTAACCTCGTTGATGTTCCGTGTGTTGGTCTCTCTTCACACGAAGGTCAAGCTGGTGACCCTGCCTCTAGGCCTGGCTTGGTGGAGGAGCGAATTGCTCTCTTGCGCTCTCCACCGCACATAGCCAGCTACACCAGGCTCATCTGGTACCGTCCTGAGCCAGGCATCTAGTCTTCTCCTGAAGACTTCAACTTTGACCCCTGTAACGTTTCTGAGGTCCTTAGGAAGCTGGTTAAAAAGTCTTGGCCCCCTAACAACCAAGCTATTTTCCTTCAGTGTTGAGGAGGTCCCTTGTCGGGCCTTTAATTTGGGAACACTACACATTCTGCCTTTCCTATTTTCCAGCGTTGTTTGGATAGTAATTGGGTTTAGTTTGAGATTTGGTACCAGTTTTTCGATCATTTTCCATATGTAGATTATGGTATACCTCTCTCTTCTTTTTTCCAGGGAGTACAGATTTAGTTTACGTAGTCTTTCCCAGTAGTTGAGTTTTTGCAGCCATCAATCTTGGCTGTGAAATGTCTCTGCGTTTCTTCTAGTTTATTAATTTCTTTTCTTTTTATATGGGGACGTCAAAACTGAGCAGTATTCAAGTTTTGGTATGATCAGTGTTCTCAGCAGGGGAATCATTACTGTCTTGTCCCTCCTTTTGAACGTTCTTGGTACCTATCCCGCGACTCTTTTTGCATTGTTTATTGCTATCTGATTTTGTGTCTCGAATTTGGCATCATCGGTCATTATTACCCCCAAGTCTGACCAGGTGTATATTTTGTTCGTGTCCCTCTGCGAGGCCTCCACTTCATATACAGTATATACGAATATATATACCTATACACTTCATATATATACCTTTTAATGAAATGACAAAAAATAAACAAAATTTAATGATTTTCATCTTTCATTTGCAACTCTGGTCAGTTTTTACCGCAGCTTTGATTGTTGAGTTGCCATAATCGTCACGCTACGTTTATTTATTATTTTTATTATATATATATATAAGAGTTCCGATACCTTTTTTGCGAGAAAGAAGCACTGTATATATCGTGTGATTTTTTAGACACGAGACACTTTAAAAGGTTTGTGGTTTTTTATTAACTGAAATAAAAACATGAAATTTTTGCTGTACCTTCTCTACACATGGGGAATTAGTCCCCTTAGTGTAAAACATACTCTTTGTGGTGTCCTTTCAGGTCATGATATATACACAATACTTTCGATACGGACAGATTTCCTGCAGTTTATGATAAAACAATATCATGGCTACCAACATCACCAGATCTAAACCCCTGTGACTTTTATGTGTGTAGTTATTTAAAAGATAAAGTGTTCAACCAGAATTCACACACAACAGAAGAATTGAAATCATTAACTGAACAAGACATTTCTCAGCTTTGAACAGATACTCTGTCCAGAGTACTACAAAATTTTGTTGTTCGTGTGCAAAAGAGTTAATGAGCTGAAAGGACATCACATAGAGCATGTTTTGCACTAGGGTACTAATCCCCGTGTGTAGAGGAGGTACAATAAAAATTTCATGCTTTTATTTCATTTAATTACAAAAAACACTACAAACCTTTTTAAGTGTCAGATGTTTAACAAAATCACCAGATAGATTACTACGAGAAACGGCATTCGTATTTCGACGTGGTAATACTGTTTAAATAAAATGGCGTTCCTCTTATAGCAAATGAATTGTAATCACGAGCAATTATTATAAATTAATACCCAAAAAAATTAAATCCCACCAAACAATTCCTTAAACAATTTAGTCCCCTAAACTAACTTATTTCTGGGGGGGAGGGGGCTTCGATTTGGTGTATTATATAAAGCTTTGTTTACAGTTATGTTAAAAAAAGCATCCGAGCGCGTGCATGAATTATTTAGTAGCAAAGTGAACCTTTTTTAATATTGCGTTTGGTTTTGAAAGTTACAAAAAAATACAATTAGCTCTGCCTTCTTTGCATAGATCGTATCTATAGGCAAATGCTGGGAGCTGTCTTTCCATCATGCCACATGTGCGAATTGGTATTTATGCACGATTTGAAATGCCTATAAAAGTGAACGGTTCTCGCGGTCATCAGAAATAAAATATTAAAAAAAGGTTTTAAAATAGCGGACTTCTTTTTTTTATGTATATATACACATTATTTTAAAATATCTTGTTTTTTGTGATTATACAGCATTATTATAGTAAGTATTATTTTCGAAGTTTACACCATCATATTTATGGAACTACCTGTGTACAAACCTATAATTATAGCATTATTACGCCTAATCGCTACAGGATAATGTATGTATTTTCAAGTATAACTACCTATAAATGCCATGTTTTCTTTCATTAATGGCGCTAATTCCTGCCATATGTCAATGAGGAGACTTGGAAATTAGGTAAGGTATTTTTACCAAATGATTTTACTACCAATTATTTAATCGCTTTTTTGGCAGTCTTCAGGTAGAGGGGAAACTGTTATTCATGTCTCTGTGTGTGTGTTGTGTGTGTCTCCTCTTTCCATATATATATATCCCCCTAAAAATAACCTAAAGGGAACTGAGAGGGGCGTGTGTGTTACTAA